>CM042202.1:16912141-16938519 GCA_023539305.1 Ilex asprella
TGGTGGTGGGTTTTAGTGGTGGGATTTCGGTGGTGGAGGGGATGGGCTGAAGGTGGGTTTCGGTTGTGGTGGTGGATAAATAAGTGGGTTATGTGGTGGCTAAACAGGGGTGGTGTGCTGGGTTTTTAGTGGTTTGGTGGTGGTGATGGTGACTGGGTGGTGGTGCTGGGTTTTTGGTGGTATTAGTGGTGGCGATGATGGCTGGGTAGGGTGGATGGAGATGTATTTGGGTGAAGATGGATTTGACATTAAAAAATTAATCAAAATAATTCAATGAATTATGAAAACACTATTATAATACCAAACATGTTATTTATTTTTGTTTTCATAATTTTTTAAATATAAATGACTACCAAACATGTTTTATATTTTTAATTTTTATCACCAAAAAAATAAAATTTTTTTCTGTTTTTTTTATAAAAAAAACATAACGTTACCAAACACTACCTTAGTTTTTCTCACCATCTCCTCAAGTAATTGAGTTATTTCACATTGTCCCAAACGTACATGTCTGCTATTTTTGTGGACGACAATTGTCAAAATATTGGAGCAAAGTGAAATAAATCATATAATTTAGGGAAAAAAATAAAATAAATTTTAGTCAAAATTTCTAAAGTTATTAAGAATTGAAACAATATGAAATTAATCACATTGTTTAGGGTATAATATAAAAAATAATAATTAAAGGGATAATATAAAATAAGATCATAGTTGATAGGATCAAAGTGTAATTTACCCTGATCAATTTACCCAGAAGTATAAAAAATTGTACTTTTCACCATGGAACACTGTATCCAATTACAATTCTGATTGTACATATACATGCTGATTTGGCATCCTATTATTGGCAGATATGATCACACTTAACGTGGCAGGGGAACACATCTCATCGGACTCTCTCTCTCTCTCTCTCTCTCTCTCTCTCTCTCACACACACACACAAGCTGAAACCAGGCAAGAGGTCTGAATACCAAAGAGAAGAGAGCCATGCGAATTCGAAATCTTCACAGCGTAATCTTCTCCATCATACTTCTCTCTCTCCTCCCCCTCTCTACCCTAGCCCGCCCGTTCGTCCTCGTCCTCTCTCAAGACGACCTCATAGACTCTTCCACCTCCTCCGACGACGCAATTCTCGGTGAAAATGATTCCGATTTCGACGATTTCACCGACTCCGACTCCAAGTCCGACGAAGAGTTCGACCCTGGGTCATGGCGCCCTATATTCGAGCCGAATACCCGACCCGAATCGGATCCTTCTCCGTTGTACTACTCTGGGGTGATGAAGATGGTGAACGCGGCGAGTCGGGGCGACGAGAGGCTGATGGCGGAGGCGGAGGCGGAGATCGAGGCAGCCGCCCGGAAGGGGTGCGCCCACGCGCAATCGGTGATGGGGTTTTTGACTGGGATGGGGATGGGGAGAGAGAGGAACAAAGCAGCGTCATTTTTGTATCACTCTTTCGCGGCGGAGAATGGGAACATGCAGTCCAAGATGGCTCTCGCTTACATTTACTCTCGCCAAGATGTATGTTGTTTTTGAAATAGTTTCTGAGTTTTCGTAATATATATTCTTACATTACGAATTTACGATAGATTGATTTAACTTATGGGAATGGTAGAGGGAATATGATTTCTGTAAATTTTCTTTGGTATGAGTTGTTGAAACTGGTGATGAAAATTTATTTCTTTGGCTGACTGGAAACATTAGTTCTGGGGGTATTTGTTTCCAAATTTTGGAAAACCTGGGAATTTATTTCGTTTCAGTTCCAATCTTTCTTTTGCAAAATTTGATATTGAGAGGATGCGGATATAAACCCTAGCTCTAGAATTGATGGAAAGTATTTGGTTTGTTTTATTTTGGGGAACCGCTGAACCATATTTTTAGAAATTGCTGAAAGGAATTTCATTTTCTGATGTTGGAGCATCTTATACCCGGGAATAGTGAATAATTTTCGTCTTATGTGTGTATATAAACCTTTTTTAGTAATTTATAAGTAGAATATGATATAAGAAATGTTATTATTGAAACCGTCTCAAGTTTTGAAAATTACTTACAATTTTTTGCTTGCGAGGTTGTTGAATAGCTTAATGAATAATTTTTTTCTGCTTGGTTGCTGACAAAGCTGAGCAAATAGAGGATCTAGAAAGATTCTGAGTGAGTTATCTTTCTCTTTTTAAGTATGTTGGTTTGGTTCGCCTGAAAACTGAGAAAAAAGTGAACATTAGTAGGATTATGGCATCAATGTGAAAACACGAGCTCACCTTGATTGATGTTGATATTTTTCTTAGCCTGAAAGTTATAGTTTAGTTTGGCAAATATCCAATAAAGAGTCCTTAGTTTCCTTCCTATATTTTTTTACCATTTACCTGGCAACAGAATCGAATCTTATTGGAAAAGGTTCGTAAGTCCATACGTTTGATTCATGAAAATCTAGATGTGGAAATTGTATAAGATTTCTGTGTGATGTCATTGGGAAAATTGATTTTTCCCCCTCGTCTTGTTGATGCAGATCAATGACCTGTTCTTACTTTATTAGATGATTGGATCGTTTATCAGCAAGATACATACAATTTGATGCTACTCCTGACTGTATAAATGATTGTGTGGAGTAATTCTTTCTTGTAATTGTGTGATTGCAGATGCACGATGAAGCACTGAAGCTGTATGCTGAGTTGGCGGAGATAGCTGTGAAGAGTTTTTTGATCTCGAAGGATTCACCAGTGATGGAACCAATTAGGATCCACAATGGAGCAGAGGAAAACAAAGAGGCTCTGAGGAAATCTCGAGGAGAGGAGGATGATGACTTCCAGATCTTGGAATACCAGGCACAGAAGGGGAATGCTGGAGCCATGTACAAAATTGGGATATTTTACTACTTCGGATTGAGAGGAGTGAGGCGGGATCATGCAAAGGCATTGTCATGGTTTTCAAAAGCTGTTGAGAAGGGGGAGCCAAGGTCTATGGAACTTCTTGGAGAGATATATGCAAGAGGAGCTGGAGTTGAAAGGAACTACACAAAAGCACTTGAGTGGCTAACGCTTGCATCCAGGCAGCAACTTTATTCAGCTTATAATGGAATGGGTTATTTGTATGTCAAGGGTTATGGGGTGGAACAAAAGAACTATACCAAGGTATGATCATTTCCCTTACTTTTTTTTTGTTTGTATATGTTTTGTCCAACTTTGCATACTTCATGTATTACATTATGCGTTCTTTTTAACACTTCTCTCTTTTTCTTCTAGTTTGTTTTAATCATTTATGTTTTCTTTTTGTGGTTCTAGAACTTTCCTTCCAATTTTTGACTTAAAGACTGTTTGCATCTTGTTTGATTTGGCTACTTTCTTGTCATGCATTGTAGAGCTATTAGAAAGCAATTAGTTGTCATCTGTCTCTTATTAAAGTTGTCAATTGTCCAGCTTGTACATTTAGTGCTTTTCACCCGTTAGGTTTTTAGTATGGCCTCCTCCTTTCTAATACACACACACCCATGTCCCAACCATGACTTCTTGGCCACCATCTTTAATTGTGGCGATAGTACTCACTGCATTAGTATAATCTTATTCATTAGGGAGTACTTCTAGATACTGCTTGCTCACTGTTAATGTATTGCTTCTGTAACAGGGTAGTTTGTCCATGACATGATCTACTGTGTTGCAAACAGAAAATTGACTGAGAAATTATACTCAAGCTATTGGTTTGGCTATCAAAGAAGAAGAGCAGAACTAGTGTAAACTCAGTTGAGACCAAAATGATTGAAGTGCATGATTGATGCTTCTTAATGTTAGTAACAGAAAAATGGCATAGTTAGGTCATTGAAGGACTGAAGGCATTCTGCAAGAGAGGCAAAGAAAAATTTTTTAGATAGGAAACAAAACTTACATCAAAATGGTTGGACAAGAAATCAAACCTGTAAAAGCAAAGCACAATTAAAATATATAAATACATAAAGCAGCCTATGTATCAAATGAAGCTCGTCATTCCGTCAAAATTGCAAAATATATAAAAACATTGTTTTCAGCCTTATTCAAGGCAACTAGTTGATACCTTTAAATGCATGTTTTAGGTGGTTGTCGAAGCAGTGGACGCATGAATCCTACTTGATTTTTATATTGTAGAAATATGCAAAGTGGATTAAATTGTAGATCCCTCATGTTATAATTCAATTCTTCTGATAACCCTTGAATTTTGTACTTTTGTTTTGTCCTCCCTTTGATTTTTGTTATTTGTTTATGAAGTGGTCTTTTCATTAGTTGTACCTTCTCTCTTCTATCCACTTGGTCAATGTTGTAAAGATCAATTATAAAATTCAATGTTGATAATCATGCCCATACGGTACCATGAAGTAAACACACAAGTTTGTTACATCTGCTTGTCCTTGGTTTAGGGTTGATACGGTTGTCTGCCTCCCTGGGGCATCATCTTTCCTAAAGCTTGAATATCAGCAATTCTAGACAGGGTATAGGATGAGTTTTTTTTTTTTCAGTCAAAGAGGTAGCAATGAATTAAAAGTGGGTTTCTTCTGCTAAACTTTTGACATTGGCTTGGGTTGACAGTACACACAAACCTGTCTTCCTTCCCTTCCTTCTCCCTCCAAAGAAAAAAGAAAAGTAAAAATAAAATGAAAAAATAGTTATGCTACATTTCTGAAGGAATGGGTATTATCAGTTTAATAGTTGGAATATTCTTTTGAAGGATTATTAGATTTTCAAGATGTTTCATAGGATGAACTAGTACAAAATGTGAGCACGAGATGATAATCAGAAGCCATGGTTTCTGTAATTAAGCAGTTATAATCAAGGTTTGCTTGGATCAAAGTCAAGGTTGCTTTGATCGAAAAGCTAGACTCTGGTAGACTGGCACCTAATTTCTGATGCCGAGCAGATGCGGGACAGCAGAGGGAAAGTTTGAGAATTTGGATTGTCTTGCTGGGAAAGGTAATTGATAAGTGAATTAAGGAGAAAGTTGGAGAAAAAGAGAAAAAAATGAGGAGAGCAAGGACTAGAGAATTACTTGAAGAGGAAGGCTTATTAGGAAGAAGAAAGACAAGACAAATAGCCTGGAATTGTGACAACTAGACAACAACTTGTTGACAACCCAGTAGGTGACTATCTGGTGACGTACTGCTGGTGACAACTTGGAGACAACCAAAAATATTTGAGTGCAATTAGTGGATAACAACTGGGATTATACTAGTTTGGGTATTTATTCTGTCTAGAAAACCAAAGTACCACAACTCACATAATTAAGGAAACAACTCCTAAATACATCCTTGTATGACAGTACACCAAATCATGTTAACTATCATAACCCTTGGAGTAAATTCTCTAGCTTTATTTTCTCCAAATGGAATTTAATCTCCACTTTCTTAACTCTTTTAACTTTCTTCTTTGTTTGACCTTTTGCAATCTGGATGACATCTTTAACAGATGTGAATTTAGTTATCAGATGAAAAATGAATAAAACACATAACATTGCAAAGATATAAAAAGGGATATATAACTATTGTTTTTTATAAACAAATAATTTAACCCTTGTCACTATAAGAGATATGTAACAATTGTTTTTATAAGCAACTAATTTAACCATTGTAACTCTTCCAAAACATTGTTAAACAAGTCTTTACTTTAGTCTCTTTCCGGCCATGCATGTATTGATCCAATAAATTCAAACAAGATTATGCTGGCCTCAAATAATTGGATAAAGTTTTGTTATGTTTATTACTTTATGACATTGATTGATGCTGTCATGTTGAATTTGATAGAACAACTGGATTTCCTATCAATTCATCCGGCTTTTAAGTTTTTAAATAGAACTGGATTCTCCGTAACACAAATTGGAAAAGTTTACTTTAAACTGCTGCAGCGACAAATAATTTCTTGTTTCTCCCTTGAATTTTTTCTATTTTTTCATTTCTTTTTTTGGAGGGGGATTGTTTTTGTTGTTTATGGTTAATTTTTTGCCATTGATTTGTACGTCAGTGTACTTGGGTTATTTAGCTATGTTCAAGAATATCGAGGTGTGCATTGCAAACTGAATACTTTTATTACAGGCGAAACAGTACTTCGAGAAGGCTGCTGACAATAAGGAAGCTGGCGGATTTTACAATCTAGGTGTAATGTACCTTAAAGGAATTGGGGTGAAGAGGGATTTGAAGCTAGCATGCACGTACTTTCTAACGGCTGCTAATGCGGGTCAAGCAAAGGCGTTTTACCAATTAGCCAGAATGTTCCATACCGGTGTCGGGCTTAAGAAGAATCTCCTCATGGTAAATCTAATTACCATATTTTCTTTGATTTGACCATTAATATACTACTCTATTCAGACTATTACTTAGATGTTTTGTTTTTATGTTGTATGGTCTTGCCTGGTAAAAAACAACAAATTTTAAATTGCTTTTTAAAAAAAAAAAAAAAAAAATTGGTTGACCTCTTTCTTAATACTTCCACCCCATGCCATGGAAGATTAGATTAGTTTTTCAGGTATTGTTGTGTTAAGTTGCATGGATTCAAAACAGGTTTCTAGGGCAGCCCACATTGATTTGGTACAGTGGCTTGAGGGAGTTCAGCGAAAATGACAGTTTATTGCATCATGATTGTGCAAAATTAGTATATTAATATCATGTAAACAGAAAACAAAGACTATGTTATATCTTGAAGGAAAAGGATTAAGTGCTTGATCTTTTCCTTCACTTCTCTAGGGTTCGGAAATTTACCCCCTTCCCCTTTGGCTCAGAAGTTCTTGAAGGTTGGGATAGAGCTTGTAATGGTTTTGAACTTGGACTTTGTCTGCAATTCCTTAATTTACACCCAGGTCATTGACAGTGGGACAACCGATTAACCAACCATGGTGCATTATTGTGAAATAACAAATGTGAAGTAGCACTGGTATGTTTGATTATGTAGCAATCAAAATACTTTTTAGGATTGTTGTGTGAGGATCTGAACTTGACCTGTTCACGATAGCCTGTGTTCAAGTTTAACCAACTACAGCTGGTCAGTAAAGTTGCCAAATACAATCAGTTGTTTTGTGCAGTTTAAAGTCTGGGATAGATTTCATTTCTTGCAGTCCCTAGGTAATTGCTCCCAAAGTTCATATGGTGCTGGTCATATAGGTGCTTGGGTGACTATGTTCCACTATTTATGGCTCAAGCTTGGTTTTGTACCCTATTTCCCGTATTCTCGCAGCATTATCGGACAGGCATTAGCTATTTACAAAAGAATTGCCAGCCTTCGCTCCCTTCTCTTATTCTTTCTCCTTAAATTCTCTACCGTGGTGGCTAAACTTTTCAAGGGTGTTACCATGCCTACATCATAATTCTAATGGTTTGCTAGCACAACATGATTAATTATGTTGTTTAAATTCTCTTACTTTGCGGCTTTGAATTGTCCACCACTCTATCTCTAGTACACTGTTTCCACTGTAAATGGATTCTTAGCTATATTCAATGTACTGCTCCAGAGTTCTTAAACTCTTTGATTATTTCGGTTACCATTCTCTAAGGTAAACAAGATACAAGGGATGGAAGAGGAAATCTGGATAAAAGTAAAATGGAGCAAAACACGTCTCTTAGTATCCGAATTGCAACTTGATTTGTCTTCGATGGCATGGGTTCAATTTAACCAAAACCAATTGGTTGGGTGAAGTTTCCTAAAATGACCTGTTGTTTTGGGCAGTTGGTGGTCTGGGCTCAATTCCATTTCTTGTAGTTATTAGGGAATGGTAGTCAAAGTCCATAGGGTGCCTGGTCATATAAGTGTTCCCAGGAAGCAAGCTGTGATTTGTGGCATGAGCTCGGTTTCATACCCATTCGCATCACCGTCACAGCCCCATGGATCGGCCATTAAGTATTTACAAAAGTATTGCCACTCGTTGCTAACTACTGATACTATTTCTCCTTAAAGTCTTTGCTGTGGATTGCTAAATTTTTCAAGGATATTGCCAAGCCAATGCAGAATTCTAAAGCCCTCATGCAGCATGGATTAGTTATGTTGTATGAGTCCGTTTACTCATTTTAGTGTTTGTCTTGTGTCATCTGCTATTCTATTGGAATGAAAGTGGATGTTCTGTTCGTATTTATTCCTTTTGGCTTGATGAGACCAAATTACCCATGTTGTCGATTGCTTATATTCCACATATCGTATGTGCACTTCTTTTGTTGATATCATTGAAATTTTGTTACCTTGACGAAGGAGAAACTCATATGCCATCTCAATGTTCATTGGAGCCTTTTGTCTATGCCCCAGAAAGCAAATATTGGCTTCCATGTGTTTTAGACTAATACTTTTGTGAAATAGGAATAAAAGGGTATCCATGAGACTTCCGTCGCTGCGGGGGTTTGGGAAGATTATTTTTATGCAGCCTTACTCTTGCATGCACAGAGACTATATCCAAGATTCGTACCCATGAGACCAAGGCGAATGCCTACAATATCGGCTTGAGTTATTTTGCTTCAGGAAAGTATAATACAAATCATAAAACAAAATGGCGTGGTAATTTTATAGTGCATATTCTGTTGTATCAGTGAGGATCAGAAATGGCTTTTATTTTGGCTCGTTTATGGATCTTAAGTCGGTCCACGAAAGAGACTTGAAATATTAGGTTTTAATGTGGCGTTGTTAGTTCAGTTTTTCATTTTTCTATTGTGCTTTTCCCTTCTCTTGGTCAGGATGAAAGATCTTATAACACAAATATTACATCTTTTCATTGTTGGGACCTTTTAATTTCAGGCATCTGCATTGTACAAACTAGTTGCAGAACGTGGGCCATGGAGTTCCTTGTCTAGATGGGCACTGGAGTCATACTTGAAAGGTGATGCAGGCAAAGCATTCCTCTTGTACTCAAGGATGGCAGAGTTAGGGTATGAGGTTGCACAAAGTAATGCTGCCTGGATTCTTGACAAATACGGGGAACGCAGTATGTGCATGGGAGAATCAGGTTTTTGCACAGATGCAGAGAGGCATCAGCGGGCACATGCCTTGTGGTGGCAAGCTTCTGAACAGGGTAATGAACATGCAGCTCTGCTGATTGGGGATGCATATTACTATGGTCGGGTATGTTATCAATTGTAATAGGTTTGTAGGTGCTCTAGGTCCAAGATTAGTAGTTTCAATTGGTCTTAATTTGTTTTATTTTTTAGGGTACTGAGCAAGATTATGATCGTGCAGCAGAAGCTTACATGCATGCCAAATCGCAGTCTAATGCTCAAGCCATTTTCAATCTTGGTTACATGCATGAGCATGGCCAAGGACTTCCATTTGATCTTCACCTTGCCAAGCGTCACTATGACCAAGCCCTAGAAATTGACCCGGCAGCAAAGTTGCCTGTAACGTTAGCCCTTGCAAGCCTGTGGATGCGAAAGAACTATGCTAATAGTGTCCTGGTGAGCTTTATTTTATTTCATATCATTTCTGCTTTTTGTAGGTCTGGTCCACCTGCTTGTTTTCGGTGAAAATGCAGTACATAAAAATATGGACAATATAAGATGCATATATAATATCTGTTCAGCATGCCAAAATGAATACCAATGCGTGCAGAATGTGGACCTGAATGGTTTATTGTTCCCCCACAAACTTTGGTGTCCATCTTGTAAATGCATATGATATCTATACAACTTCTCTATCACACCCATCCGGAGGTTTGAAAACCTTCTTAAATGTAAATTGCCAACATCGCTGGGGATAAATTTTGTTGTTGACTGCTGGTGTCCTTGAAAGTTCATTGGGAACAAGTCCACAGTTATGGAGAGGTTTAGTTGTGGACTGAAATTTATCTTTTTTTGTTTGATTACATTAATATGTAGTTTTTGGAACAACTTCTGGTGGGCTATTTGCAGCAAAGACCAGTTCTAACAATCTGGGTGGATAATCTGTCCTACACTTTGGCTTGGTGCACCTAGGTGTACACATGGTATTGCATGACACATGTGATCCGTACTTTTATCAGTGTTTTTGGTATGTATGGGTATGATTAAGAAGTAAGTTAGCAATTAAAAAAGGCTCTGTGAAAATGTAGTGTCTATCCTTTACACACTAGGTTTTTGTAACTTCATGTATCATGGAAGCAATCTTGAATCAATTGACCAATGAGTCATTTGTGAAGTTGGTGGCCTTAACTTGTCCAAGCTGATTTCCTGTGTTTATATGGGTGCGTTTGCCCTGTATTGCTTTGTGTAACTTTAATAAGAAAGTTTTTGCTCACTACTTTGTTTCTCAAATCATGTAGTCGAACTATTATCCATGTTTTTCACTTGAAGCTATCCTCTTTATGTGAATACTGCAATTATTGCAATTACAACAACATTAGTAATGGTTATGGTTTGACTAAATTTTTTTTTTGCTCAATTCCATTTCCCCCTCTTCGAGTAATTTTTTTTTTCAGTATGAGTTATGGTTCCTTGAGCTCTATTTGTTGTTTTGATAGTTAAATACTTGCATGACACATTTGAATAATTGGTTGTTTTTTAAGAGTCGTAACACGTGTCTAAAACTTGCTTAGACAAATAAAATCTCAAACTATGAGAGCATGTTTATTTGAAAAATAGTATACACCCTAGATGTTAGGGCAACATTGCCAACTGACTATGTATGCATTGGCTGAATGAACTTGCTGGAGCATGGATAAGATGTATACAATGTAAAATGAGTGTGGTTCCTGCAAGGGGAAAAATATATTTGTGGTTCCATAGACATCTAAAGCATTCAATGTCTTCTCTTGAGTCATAAACAAAAACCCTCAAATGACGTGTACAAATTTAGGCTAAGCATACTACAGTTTTTTTAATTTTTGAAAATGCATCCTCTGCAGCATCTAAATATATCTGTAAGTGGACATCAGCCAAGTTTTGTGTATTGTAATACGGTGGGAAAGTTACTTTTGAGTATCTGTAGGTATGGTACCACAGGTTCAGAACTTTAGGCCAACTCCTTTTTCTGTCCTGACGAGTACTTGTGTGGCCAACCAGATATACTTTTTGTTTGTTATTCCAGCTGTGTCCTTGTACAATATACTTCACCTTTGCCTGATAGCTGATCCTGCCCTTGTCTGATACCCGTTTGATTTTGAATTCCTACACTTCCTTTGATTTGGTAATTGAAGAAAAGAAAATAAAATTTGGAGGCTTACAAATTCAATTGTCTTCTTCCTAGTTAATTTGTTACTGAGGACAGAAAAACCAAAAGCTAAATAACTATTCTCCTCTTACATGGCTAGAGTTGGAAAAACATTTGGTGCTGCCACTTAAAAGAGAAAGTCAAACTGGAAAAACATGCGTCTTGTTTCAAATTTCTACCTTTAGATTGATGACTTGAAAAGTCAGGTTTTGTTTAGATTGGTTCACTTTCTTTGTGAACTGTTCAGGTTCAGTAGATTAGATTGACATTGTCATTCTTGTTGCCCATGCTTGATATTCTGATTCCTAAAGCAAAAGGACTAATTTCAGCTTACATTGGTGGTTAGTTTTTGTACATGTTCTGTACTTGGTTTGCACTCACTTTCTTTGGCATTAGTCAATGAATTTTGGCCTTTCTGATTAATTTGTCTAAATTAATCAGACAATGGACTCTGATTATTTGGGTTATTTTTTGTTTTCATTCTAGGTTGACTTGATTGATTCACTGCCTGGAGTTTATCCAAAAGTGGAAACATGGGTGGAAAATGTGATCATGGAGGAAGGAAATGTGACAATCCTCACTCTCTTTGTCTGCCTCCTAACAGTGCTTTACTTACGAGAGCGGCAACGTAGGCATGCCGTTCCTGCTGCCGAGGAGGTCGCCCTTCTGCATCAACCTAATGAGCAAGATGTACCTGTGGCCAATTAGGATTGTTGAGAACTACAACGGTAGTTTCTGGTTTTCTCCAGGTATAAAAAGGTGAGATTATCGACAGAACGATGTGTAGGCTTGATCTTCTGCTGGTTTGGTTAAAGAAGGGCTGCCTTTATTGCCTCTCCGCTTATTGTAGAATAGAGGGTTCTCGGGCAAGGCTGAAATAACAAATGCCCGTCGTCTCGTGTTTAACATAGAATTAGCGCATGCAAATCACAATCATCAAAGATAGTCTATCAGATCAGTCAGTGTTTGCATCAGTCACTGTTTGCATTGTTTTTTTGCACCAAAAGAAAGGAAGAGGAAGAGCCAACGACATTTGTGACCTTGTGGTCCTTGATTTTAAGGGAAATGTCAAACAATAGTATGAATTTTGGGGTTATAGATGCTTTTCTATTGTTCAGAATGTAATCTTAGAAGTTGGTGTCATTGCAATTAGAAGTTGGAGTTATCACAATTTCCAAATTTCAGAACTAAAAGTCCTCTCGGAAGAGTGGTCACAGTGGCACATATAATGTAGGTTTGCTATCAAAGGATTCTGGATGCTGCTGGCTACTATGGATGACAATATTTCTTCTGGACCCTTTAAATGACTTGAATTCTTTCGGTTTGGTTGAGTGAAAAAAAAAATGTCAACTGTATATTTTTTATACTCATCACAATCAATGAGCAGATTGGGTTGGTTTCAAATGATAATGAACTAAAATTAAGCTATACTCACTACAACGCCCACGCAATATAAGTCATTATAACTAAGGATTAAAATTTCGTTTTTAAACGATCAAAATATTACTGTTTTCAAGAAGATTGAAATAAATCACTGAAAAAAATGAAATTTTATTACTTTAGGATATTTTATACTGTTCTAATGTATTTACACAATTATTTTAAAATATTTCAAAATAATAATTCTTAAATTTTATATTTTTTCATTTTATTTTTTGAAAAACATCAAAACGTTTCTCTTCCTTAAGTAACTGAAACAATATACCGAAACAAAATTTTCATCTTTCATTACAACACATCCTTTATTGAAGTACCCATCATTTTTATTCAGCGTCTAATATTATATTACTCGAATTAAAAATAAAAAGGTGTTTTTTTCGTCAGATGATAAGTAGTGTGAGGAAAATGTATTGATTTTGAAGATTTAATGTACAGTTAATATTTTTAAGATTCAATTTTAACAAATGGTACGAGGGTGGTGGAGGGAGTCCTCCTAGTGACAAAACGCACCTGTCCCCTTATTTGCAAAACAGGAATTCTTTTGGTTTTCATCTTAGGATAAGCATTAAATACTTACAAAGAAAAAAATCAAAGGTAATGTAAATCAAGAATTACATAGATTCATTTCAACAATATAACTTATGGAAGGAAAACTTTCCACCTTGTTTATCTTTCTCTTTGTTTGCATACCATCAGCCAAATTAGAAGCCCCACGTCGTGTGTGTTTGGTATGTTTAGTGAAAAATATACCTTTTTGATGATCAATCTCCAAAACCACAGATTAGCGCGTATAAGCTCGCCAGAAAAGCTGCTTAAAAAGGCTTCCTCCATGGCTGATCTTCATCCTCTGATTGCACGTCTTTGGGGCGTTCACAATTGCATTTGCGACATACCATGTTCCCTTTGAAATTAACGAAATCACACCTACAAAACGAAATGTGTTAATTTATAGATGTTATCAGTCACCTTACCAGATTTGAACCTCAGCTGAGAAATAGAGAGACTCACGACGGGCATTCCCACTCTCCGGGATTCAATTGCCTCTTGGGACGTGGCCCTCGACAGCGCAGACACTTGGTGTTGCTTGCAAAATTCATGAACCCACACCTACATACAATCCACTGGATGTTTCAAAAGAAGAAAAAAATGAAACAAAGCAAGGAAGAAAACAAAAACAGGAACAAACCAAAAAACTAATACATTTCTTAGTATTGGCTTGCGATATGCTAGATTTTACTATACATATGAGAAATGATAAGACATGAGCTAAATTTGGTTCTAATTTTTATATTTTATTTTTGGATCAGCAACAACGCTTTTCCTTCATAATAATTACATGCACAGGACAAGTAGTCCATCAACTAGGAAAAAGGAAAAAAAAAAAAAGGAAAGATTGATAGAAGTTGCATGTCACATATGAATCTTCAAACCGCTCTAATCAAGACCAAAGGAATTCTCGCAAAAATGAGGAGACATCAAAGCCCAGAAGGAAGCCAAGAAACAGAATCTTTCCACTAAACTCTCCTCCTCACACAATTGTCTTCCGAAATTCTTTTTGTTTCTCTCAAAGCATGAAAACGCATAAAAATAGTCATTATTATGCATTTCCAAAGTGCCCAAGCTTTCTTACTCTTTCTAAAACCTCAAAAATCTATTTCTAGCATTGCAATACTTGAAGGTGGAGAAATCCAACACTCAACAAACACAAATAATCTTTTTCCGTAGCAACAAAACTACATGAGAATAAACAGATGATCAATACTCTCCCTGCTACTTTGACACAAATTACACCACTTTGGAAGCAAAAATATACGAGGTCTCCTTTTTGTAGTAAAATCATGAGTATTAAGTCTCTTTGGAACTATAGTTCCAGAGAATACTTGAAATTTAAGTGACACTTACTTTTCAGACCATCTAGAAGACTCAAACTGTGGTAAGTTAGGATCATGAATCTATGCATCAAAGAAAGATCTCCAAGAAAAATTTGAAAGAATATATCCAACATATCATTGAGGTTCAACTGGCTGCTATAGAATATATCCAACAAGGGTAAAAGAGATAACTTTTATGGGAAACTGGATGCCATATAATATATCCAACAAGGGTAAAAGAGATCAAAGTTCATTATGCTCCCTATCATTGAGGTTCTCATGAGATTAAAATTTTACTTGATGGAAAGAGCAGAGGATGATATCAATGAAACAATTTGAATATTATGAGAAAGTGACAACTGAAATAATCCAGGAAATAACGATGCAAAAGGCCTATCATCCCTCCACACATCTTCCCAAAATCTAATTACTTCCCAATTTCCTACAATGAAATCAACATACTGAGAGAAACAAAGACATCCCTGAGAAATAAATTTTCATGAATTTCAAGCAGTGTCAGCCACATGGAGGCCTATCACTCCTCCACAATCTTTTATTCTTCCTTCTTTTTGTAAAGTAAAGATAGGTATGTTTTCCTTGTAATTTAATAAAGGCAAAATTGATTACATCTTTGCAGGTTGTGCTATGACAAAATTGATGACATCTGTCACGGTAATGCTAGACCTAGGTTTGGCCCACAGAAAATTGTATTTCCTATGGCCCCTCGAGTTTTGACAGAATATGATGGTGTTCTTCAGAGAGTAAAATAAGGAATAGACAATAAGATAAACCAGTAGACTTTTGAATTTGTGTTACCACATGAGAAACTCCAAAAGCCAGACAAGGACAATGGTATTGGAGTATCCTGACGCCACAGTCAAAACTTATGATATCCAGTGTCCATCAAACCAGATGAAAAGAAATCAAAACCCACAAGTTGTAATCAACTTACTGTGAGCAGTTCCAATCTCCTTTCTTCATTTCAATATTATCAACACTAACCCTCTTAGGCCCCTCTGCTTTGCATTTCAGACATCGTACATTTCTAGCAAAATTCATAAAACTGCATCTGCAATAAACTGGAGAGGATCAAACTGATGTGAAATATGTGCAATTCTAATATCCATCCAGTCCAGTCATAACATAAAGAGGAAAAAAACAGGAAACATGGATAGTAAGACTATTGTATCAGAAAAAAGAATAAAATCAACCATTGATAGATCAATAAAATGTTTAGAAACTGAGAATTAACGAAAAGGACTTAATAATGGAAGACTACATTTAACAACAGAAGCTGGTTAGCCTCCAGATGAGGAATTTTCCAACCAAAATTTCAAGATTATTATAATAATATGTTGCTACAAATAATAGTAAAGAGTAAGGGTTTAATCACAGCCAATGCATTCAACTATAAGGAATGGTAGATTGAAATGGCTATCAAAAGAATAAAAAAGTTAAGTGAAGAAAAAAAAGAGAAGTAATGATGAAAACTAGCATCGACCCTTAAATTGGTGCAAACTCCATGTCCGACTATATATTTCTAATATACCAACATATCGGAGGTCTATGATAATTCAGAGACATGCATAAGAAAACAAAAGATTGTTCCTACATGTATAATAACTACCGTGAAAATGATGTATCTTGTCAGCTGATGGACGGATTATGTAATCCCACACCCCATATTTACTGTCATGTAAAATCAGCATTGAACTAAGAAAAACATCCCCAAAAAATCCAATTTGCCTTGTCTATTCTATCTGTGCCCTGTATTATGCACAAAAATGGAGGTGTGGGCATTATATATGTCAGAAAAATTAATATGGAATTTAAATTCCAATTACTACTATTAGTACAAAAAACTAGTACGAAGAAAATGTCAGTGTGTGATTGAAGAGGTGGCACTGGACAGCATAGAGTTTTTGTCTGGTAGGCTAAACTACAAAAGAAAATGGCGGGTTTACATAACAGATTAAGGGAAATAGGTTAGTGTTTGACAACTTCAGATTGTGTTAGTTAAAGTGATATGAGGTTTTCTAGCGGCAGAAATTCACTACAATGTAAAGTAAAGTGATGAGACTTACATTCCCATTCTTTTTTCAATCTTCTTTGCAGACGCTAAAAAACCCTAACAACTCACATAAGCCTTCTAAAACTTAGCACACAGTAATCAAACAGAACTAAAGTACATCAAAAAGAAAGTACACGCTACTAAACCCCAACATAACTTCGATATGTAAACTTCCAAAAATGTGAGGACAATTTGGTGGAAAAAAACTCATGAGCTCCTCATTTTATTAATAGGCCAACTCAAATCTTGGATAGAATGTGTCAGGAGAGAGAAAAAAATATGTGAAAGGGTACCCAATGCCATAGTGAACCAGTGATGATGAGCAGCCAAAATGACCACGAATCTTAGGGGCTAAACAAAACGTGATAATTCTGAACCAGTGACCAAAAGCGATCACGACAGATTAGATCAAAAAAAGAGGGTTGATTCTTATTTTTTTAGGTTAAGACTAATGGAACAAAACTAGTACATTTGAGGGGTGGAGAAAGGCCAGCCTAAAACGAACCATCCTGAATGGGAATTGGTTGCACAATTCTTCCCCAAATATGATTTTAACCTGGTTGGGACTTCCCCAAAACCACCCTAACAAGAGTGAAATGGACGGGAATTTACAGAGGTTAATTGCCACTCCTACATGTTCCTGCCTGCTATGTTGGAAAGGCAAACACTCCCTCATAGCGACAACAAAATTCAGCCAGATCCAAACAGCGTTCATAACTACTACCAAACCTGTTCACAAAAACTCCTAAAGCATCTTGAAACTTAATTTGAGCTTGGAACTAATTAAATATTTAAAGAAAAAGAATTAAAACATACTAATGAACGGGAAGCAGTAAGAAGATACTGATTTGCCAAATGTAACTTTGCATTTTTTTCTGTTTCAAGTGAATTTCCACGTCTTTTCTTGACTCTGTTACCAGTTATAAAAATGCTTCTTACTGAGCTTTTCAAATACGTTTTCCAGATCCAAGCAATAGGAAGGAAAATTTGGATTTCTATAGACAACCGGACCTGAGGTAAAATTCAGATTTAACAATGGTTGAAAAGTTCAATGCTACTTAACCAAATTTGATAACACAGCATTGGTGGCACAAAAAAAAATCATGTAAACTACCCAAATGGATGGGAAAAAGCTTTGTTGGGTAGAGTCGCGAAAATAGAGTAACAGTGTGAAAATAGTTATTACACAAATCCTAACTAAAAAAAAGAGAACTTACTCATGGCAAACCCAATCTCCTTTCTTCATTTCAACGTCATCCCCACCAACTCTTCTAGGTCCACCATCTCCACATTTACGACATTTTATATTTCTAGAGAAGTTCATGAAATTGCACCTAAACAGCAACATCCATAAGGCATTAGCTCATGGGCCAGCAGAAGTTTGTAAAAAAATGCTAAAAAACAATAAATGATAACAAATATAGCAAGATCAATAAAAATGAAGATAGAAAAAATTTAATGGCATGAACTAAAACTGTTCTTGGTTAAAAAGTTTATGTTTGCAACTTGAAAGAGTTACTCAAGCAAACCACAACGAGGAAATTTATCCATAAATGGTCCCTGCATTCCAAATGTGAGATAGTTTTTCAATCATTTGACCGGGCAGATAAGTGTATTGAAGAAACAGGCACATGTATCAGAAAGGACCACCTGAATTACTGTGAGGACACAACTTTTAAGTGCAATATTTCTAATCAAAATACCCAAAATCATTTCTTGCATTGTTATCAATTGAATGGATTCATCAACACAATTGACTCATTTGGTAACTAAAGCATCAAAAAAGACAAGAGAGCAAGAACCAAAATTTCGTTTCAAAACGGTCGAAATAATCAAAATGTTTCTGTTCCAAAGGAAACTGAAACGAATTAGTGATTGAATCGAAATTCTAATGCTTCGAGGTGTTTCGAGATGTTTAAGTATATTTCAACTAATGTTTTGGAATATTCTAAAAATAAATAGTCAATTTTTTTTATCCATTTTCATTATATTTCTAAAACATTTCCGTTTTTTGGATGACCGAAACAATGCACTGAAATATTTCCATTATTGTGGGCCCCAACAACAATAAAAGAATTGATTTATTTATTTCACTATACCTTCGTCGGCAAATTTCTTCACATTTGGACAACTAGGATCTAGTCAACTCCTTCACCCAACATTTACTTCTGGAACAATGTTAATACCTTCTATCTCAAAGGAATCCTACATGCACTTTGACCCATCTTATATATATAACATCGATTCCCAATTAGCAATCTGGGAAATGCACTTCTTTGTATATATTGTGCACATCCCTTGGGCCCACACAAATAAATTTTCATTTGTAAGTATTCTTTCTTAATATCGGTTTCAAGTTGTTCAAGTTTTCCGTTCTTTATTTGGGTTTTCATGGCCTTAAATTATGCAAATAAATTAAATAATGTATTTTCTCAAATAAGTTAGAGCCACAGATAATCTTTTTAGTCAGAATACAAAAACTAAGGATTTGATAAAAACTTCCAAAGAAACTTACTTGACACACATCCAGTCTCCTCTCTTCATTTCAGCATCCCTTGAGAAATCGTCTACCAGTGAATCCAAAGATTTTTCTTTTATTTGACTAGCTTTCACAGCAGGCTTTGGGAGTTCTGGGTCAGGGGAAGTCTCACTCAGTTCAATCAACTCAAGGATCAATTTTCTTGCGGATGCTTCAATAGCCCCTCTACTAGGAGGCTTCTCTGCTCCCGAAATGACAAGTGGATCTAGCGCATAGAGCAACAGGATACGAACAATATCCACTGTGCGAGCAGATGCTTCAGTTTCCTTTAGTATTACGTAGGCTCTATCACATGATCCTCGCAGATTGCAAGCACTACATACCTGCACTTAAGTACTTTACTCAGACCCCAGAAAAGAAACCATGCTAAACTACACACACTATCTTTATCGCACAGTGCATATCTATTTATTTCCATCACTATATAAAAAATGCCGATAAATTAAATGAAAAAACTTACATCTCCTTCATCTAGATGTATGTATGCCCTCAACCTCTTCGCCGAATTAACAGCTTTCCGGAAGAGATTGGGACATCCCTTTTCTACAACTCTCTGAATATCTTCCTTAGACAATGATCTGCATTACAAAACAAATAAGTCCTTTTAGTTCGAAACACAAACAAAATACCCGTAGTCAGCTTAGTCTAATGACACTTTTGATCTAGTCAATTGACTCTTCCTTGGGCATGAAGTACCATGAGACTAAAAGTGTTCATTTTCCTCAGCAACCACACCGATTACATAGCTCCAACTCCTCAGTTGAAAATAAGGAAATTCACATTCAAAAAAAAAGCATAAAACTCATGCAAGGAAAATCCAAAAGCTACTTAAACATGCATTGTGAAAGAGTACCCACACGGTTGGCTTATTATTTTTAAGGTTTTATTACCAATGAATTATTCGGAAATCCAAAAAAAAAAAAAAGACCCCCCCCACCCACCACAAAAAAGAAAAAAAAAACTATACAGCTAATCCCTAATGCTCATATTTTCTTTTTATCAGGTTAAACATATCAGATTCCGAAATTCAATATATAAAACTCAATTAATTATCATTTTCTTCCCACTTTTTCTCAGCAACCAAACAGGACAAACAAACTCCTTACTTGAAAATGTCGAACCGGTCACGAGCGAAACTAAGACAACCGTCCTTCAACAAGTTTATATCCTTATACTCAACTCCATCACCGTCAATACTGCCACGGGTTTCTCTAATGTCACTGCCCTCATCGGCCACCGTCACCGCCGGAGCCAAAGAACTCTCTTTAAGGTAGCCTTTGCTTCTCAAGCGATCGACAAAACTAACCCATTCAGGCCAGGGGTGGAGCATAAAAATTTCTTCTGTGGTACCGGTGGTGAGAGTAGTATTAGTAGTATCAGTATGAAGTACAGAAGCGGAAGAAGAACTGTAGCGGCGGAACCGGAGCGAAGGAGAAGGAGAGAGATTGGGGATGTGAAATGGAGAGAGAGGAGAGTGTTGGGAACGAAGGAATATTGAGGGTTTGAGGAGAGAGAAAATTTTTGTAGTTGGTGACATTTTTTGTGTGAAGAAGATGGAGATGAGAAGCAGCCAGGGTTTAACGCATTTGGAAAAGGAAGGGTTTTGATTTTTATGGTTTGAACTTTGAAGACATTGTGGGTGGGTCGGGTCTCGCCCGATCAAAACCGGGTGCAGGTAAAATTTATTATTATTATTTTTTGCTTTTCCTATATATATATTTTTTGAAAAACTATCTTACTAAATTTTGAACAAATAATTAACAAAAAGGGTGGGGCTATTATTAAAATTTTGAAATCTTCATTCCCACCTCATTTAATTTTTCATTATCAAACTATTAAACTTACTGTTTCTGTACTCACCTCATTATTAATTAAGTTCACACATGTTACATACACCTCTTTTAATATGTAAATTCATTTTATATTTTGTCATAATTAGGCTTTTATTCTCTATCTCATCTCATATGCACCAAAAAAAAATTTTTAATATGAATTTTTTTAAGTGATATATAAGTTAGTATTACTTCTCAATTTAATTTTATGTTTGATTTCATATTTGTTATATGAATTTTCATTATTTTCGATATGCGTTTGATATATATGCTAAATTTAATAAATTTTTATTTAGATTTTATACGTGTGTGTATATGTATGTTTTTGTATTATTTGTTCTTTTTGTTTTATTAAGATTTTGCATCTTTGATTGTTAATGAACTCGAAATTAACTGGGCTAGACCCAATAAATCAAGAAAATCAGAAGGAAAACCCAAATCGAAGTTGGGTCAACCCATCAAGAGGGACTCCAAAGAATCAGGAGAGAGTCCATAACATCGGAGTCCAAAGCATCAAAGGAATCAAGAGGCCATCTCCAAAAGGGGGCGCCGCCCAAAAACCCAAGTGGACATCCCCTAAGGGATACCAAGGGAGCGCCGCCCATGTAGTCTCCAAGTGGGCGCCGCCCATGGTATGTCTATCCTATCCTTCCCTCCTGACTCCAATGCAAATTTCAAATGCAATCCACTCCAAGTCTAAGCTCAAGGTCAAATATAGTTCACTCCAAGTCCAAGCTCAAGGTCAGGATCAGACCTCATCCAACTCAGAATCATTCTCCGACTAAATAAGATAACGATGAAGAGAATAACGGGATAGAGATCTAAATTTACCATGATTGTACTTACCAAAATAGTGGAAGACCTCTCATTCACGTCACCGTCTTACCCTAGCTATATAATGTAAACCCTCTTAACATTGATGAGAGGCTCCAAAAACCCTCACTCACACTCATTACACTCATTGCTCTCTCTCCCTCTGAAAACTTTTGTAATTCACCCGAAGTCATTCAACCGATTATATTGTTCATCAATAAAAACTTAGGTCACCGCTGTCGTTCCAGAGAGTGAAAATAGGCCACTGTTGTTGTTGTCGTTATTTACTGTTTTATCATTGATTGTCTGGTTCATTGTTCATTAACTGCACATGTTCGTATATTTGACTGCTGATCTTGCATGAAGACCAATTCTGCATCATTAGTTTGACGTCGTATGTGGGAAACGACTAAATTTTATACTCTTTCAATCCATAAAAATTACTACCAGATCGATGTCTCAGCAGCCGGGAGACAACAACCCGGCTCACGAGGAAGAGACTCAACCTCCTCTCTCACCTTCGGAACCTTCTGCTACAACGACTAGACAACAACAACAGTTCCTGCAAACCATGCAAGTGTTGGTAAAACAGAACCAACAGATCATCCAGCTAATGCTCACCCAAGGAGGCACTGCCCCTCACCCAATAGGAGGAGCCCTAATCCCTCCAATAGTGAAGGAGTAGCAACCTTTACCTTCTGGGCTTCAAGAAGCTCCTCACCATGGGGTCCCTCGCCAGAATGTCACAAGGCCACATTAGGGTGCCACTCGCCTAATAGTTTTTCCTCAGGGCACAAGGAGCTCGTGTGTATATAATGACCACAACAACCAGTATTACCATCCAACCGAAGATGTCTCCAACTAGTAGGACAAAAAGATTAGAGAGGTGCAAAACCAACTCGGTGATGCCCTCAAAGCCATCAAGGCCCAAGCGCCTGAGACTGTGGATTACTTGTCTACTACCTAACAACAACAAGGTAGACAAAAAAGGTCAAAACACGTCTAGACGAGGGGTCTCGCCTTCTCCACCTTGGGTGACTCTCATGATGTTGCCCAGATGAGAGGTCTCACCCTCTCTACGTTTGTGCCTCCTTCAGTTCCTTCTAGACGATAAGTCTCGTCCCTTCTCACTAGGCACCTAGTTTTAGGCGCCCAGCTCGTCAGCGCCCTCTTCATCTTTATAGAATGAGCTTCTGTTCTAGTAGCTATCTCAAGTGCAACTCGAAGGTTAACCTCTAGATGGGTAGCACTCTCGCGCGCTAGCCTCAACCGCTCAGCAACATCCTCTCATGCCTGTCGCTCAACCCCTACTGGCTCCACGACATCCTCTCGTGTCTGCCGCTCGAGCCCTACTTGCTTCATAACATCCTCTCGTGCTTGTCGCCTAAGCCCTATTGTTCCAGGGCATCCTCCAGTGCCGACCATCCGAGCCCTACTTGCTCTGTGGCATCCTCTCGTACTTGCCATCCAAGCCTTACTTGCTCCGCGACATCCGCTCGTGCCTGCCGCTAAAGTCATACTACTTCATGACATCCTCTTGTATCTGTCATTCGAGCCCTAATTGCTCCGCGACATTCTCTCGTGTCTGTTGCTCCAGCCTATCTGCTTTTCAGCAGCCCTCATGCCTGCCTCTCTGATACCCCTGGGAGTCACAGACCTCCGAAGCCTTTCCTTGACCAAAGTCAAGTCAAAGCAGGATATATGGAGCCATAATTCCCGTAAAAACCGCATTGGAGTCTCAACTCATGTAGCAGTAGAATGGCCAACTCTGGTACCTACATAAGTTTCAGTCTGGGAATGAGTGGGGGCACCACCTGATCTTACTCTCGAGGAGAAACCTAGCCATCGGACCTTGACCGAGAAGTACTGGGGGCATCAAACATCGCCCTCTTGTAAGAATGGGAAGACACTACTTTCAAAGCACAAAGAGTATCCACAATCGCCCTATCAACATAACATCTGTAATTAGAGACAATGTCAGTTAGTGGCCAAGCACTAGAGAGTCGTCCCCCATAGCAAAACTCAGGGTGTCGTCCAAACGCAAACACAATAGTTGCCCAGCCTCATAGCGCCCAACCTCCTCTTGGCGCCCCCCAAGCTAGCTCATAGCGCCTGACGTCGCCCAGCAGCCTGACACCCTTGCGTACTCGAGGCTTACTCAGGCAGCTTTGCCCACTCCAAGCTTGCCCAAGCAATCTCGCCCAACTAGGGCAAGAAGGAAAAAAAGAATATGAAGGGGCCAGCGCTCAAGCCAAAAAAAAAAAAAAAGGAGGCGGCACCCAAGCAAGGGAAAGAAAGAAAAAAAAAAGGGAAAAATATAGTGGCGCCCAGGGAGACCAAGGAAGAAACAAAGAAAAATAAAAGAAAAAAAAAGAGAGAGAGGGAAAGAGGAGACCAGCGCCCAAGAGACCAATGCCCAAGCCAAGGGAAAAAGATAATAAAAAAGAGAAAATGAAATAGAAAAGGACAAGGCACAAGGGAGGCGGTGCCCAAGCCAATAATAATGAAAGGGAAAAAAAAAGAGAAAAAGACAAAGAAGGCCAGCGCCTAAAGGAAGAATTTTTTTTTTTATATGCGATACTGATAAATTCAGCAAGTCTCCGAAGATGAAAAAACACCATGAGAAACAAGAAAAAATTTGCTCACTCAAGCGAAGACGAAGCACATGCTCTCAGCCCTTTCCTCTCGCAAAAAGTCAGAAGCTTAGGACATGAGGGCAAATGATGAACCCAAAATTAACTGGGCTAGACACAATAAATCAAAAAAGCCTGGAGAAAAGCCCAAATTGAAGTTGGGTCAATTTATCAAGAGGGAGTCCAAAGCATCAGAAGAGAGTCAAAAACATCGGAGTCCCAAGCATCAAAGGAACCAAGGTGTCATTCCCAAAGGGGGGCACCGCCCATGTAGTCTCCAAGTGGGCGCCGCCCATGGCATGCATATCCTCTCCTCCCTTCTTGACTCCAATGCAAGTCCAAATGCAGTTCACATGTGTAAAAATGGGGGCTAACCCATTCACCTTTAATCTTTGTTTTTTTTCCCTCTTGTTTCAGTTTGCTTATTTCTTTCTCTTTTTTCTTGTTTTCGTCTGCTTTTTACTTCTTCTTTTTTTTTCTTTTCTTTTTTCGACTTGCATGTTTTCTATTACTTGTTTTGTTTTTTTGTTATCTTGTTTCATAAATATATTTATACATTCAAACTAATTGTCTTCTTTTATTATTATTTTCTTATAATGATTTCTTTCATTAAAAGGGTGTACATAGAATGAGTGAGTTTAACTATTAATGGGTTTGTATGTAATATGTGGTGGACTTAATTACTAATGAGATAAGTATAAAAAGGATAAACTTAGTAATTTGATAATGAGATAGAATAAGAATGTAGATTTATGGGATGAGAATAGTCACACCCTAACAAAAATTATGTGCCATCATCAAAGAACACCAATGGTTGATGTGGTCTCTTGCCTTGTCATATAAAAGGTTGAGTTTGATGTAATTTGTTTGAAGCAAAGGCTTAGAGAATTGTGACACCATACAATTTTACTGGATTTTTGTTATTAAGAGGATTAGAAAGAGTTAAAGATATATAATCTTAATTCTATAAAAATATAATTTGTGCAATTTAGACGCTAGACATATAAGTTACAATAGAGTAATCTCACCTCTACATTAAAACTCAACTTCAAATTGTTAATAACAAATTCTTTTATAATGTTAAACTAACAATAATATGTACCTTTTAACTTATAATAATCATATTTTCCCAATTTCTAAATAACTAATATGGTAATTATTAGTTTCCAAAACAATTTGTACTTTTGCATAGTTTTAGAAAAATACGTGTCTTTTGAAAAAATCAACATGATTAAATACATCAAAGTAACAAATTATTTATATTTTATTGTAGAGTGCGTATCTAGTTTAAATCTTTTTATTCAATTTCTTACAAAATGGAACTTAGAGGTGGATGATTGAATGTATATCAAGTCAAAATAATGATCAAATTTTAAAAAATATAATAGTAATTGAATGTTTATGTGAGTGACGAAGAGTGTCACTCACGTGAACAAATAAGTTGCAGCCTGATCAGAAGTTCTATATTGACAAAAAAAATTTAAGAACTTAATTAACATAAAAATCATAATTTGAGGGTTATATGTGTATTTTTTAATCAATTTTTCTTTTGATTCCTTACTAGGATAATGTTTGGGAGAATTATACCCAGACTTCATGAGGTTTGTTATTTAATCACTGAGACTCCATGATATTTGAAATATTACACACAGACTCTATGAAGTTTGTACACGCGTAACACTTAGACTCTTACTGCTAATATATCCGTTAATAAATTACACTAGATCCCCTGAAATTTGTAGATATATAATATTTAGATTATTTAAGTTTAAAATATTATACTTAGATCAAATGTATTCCAATCAAATATAAAATATAAAATATTTTAAATTTATAACAAAAAATATATTTTATTGTATCATTTATTGAAATAAAAAAAATTAAAAAAATATTTATTTCTTAAAAAAATCATAATTAATATACAATTATATTATCTATTTGAATAAAACTAAAAAATCAAATAAGGGGTCCAACTCATTCATAAAAGAACATAAATTTTACATCAAAAATTCATGTTCTACTATGTCATTTATTGAAACAAATAATAAATAATAAATTATTTTTTTAAAAAAAT
>CM042202.1:16938919-16961283 GCA_023539305.1 Ilex asprella
TAAGTAATATATGTTTATAAACTTTAAGGGATTTGGATATAATTTATTAACGAATATATTTATAGCAGAAGTCTAAGTGTTGCATGCGTGCGATCTTTAAGAGGTTTGTGTGTAATATTTTAAATGTCAGGAGATATGAGTGATTAAATGGCAAACTTCGTAGGACCTGGGTGTAATTCTCTCTTAATGTTTTTGTTTTGATCCGACCCGATTCATTCAATCACCGCCTTCTGTAGCAAGCACTCGCCTCTTAGGCCCTACTAAAACCTCACAGCAGATCTATTTCCGGACAATTCCAATAACCTTCCGTCTCTCTCTCGCACACACACACACACAATGAGAAGAGCTTCGACTCTCGCTGGCTCAGCCTTCTCCCGGGCACTCCTCTCCGCCAACGAAGGCTGCACCACCACCGTCCAACCCAGGCTCCTCCAGGCCGCGTTATACGGCACCACCACATCATCCACTCGTCGTTGGTGGTCTAGTTCCATCTCTGGCTCAGCCAAAGCTGTGTCCCTTGGCCTAGCCGGAGCTTTGGCCACGGTTGCCGGAGCGGCCACATTGTCTCAAGAGGTGTACGCTAAAGAGCCTCCATCGCCTGAAGCCGTACCCAAGGATGTTATTCTTTATCAATACGAGGCTTGCCCATTCTGTAACAAGGTCAAAGGTAAATAACATCTCACTGTTTATATCATTTTTGCTGATCTCAATCTTATGCTTGAACAATTTGCTTTCAAATAATTGTTAATCTTACTTTAATACTGTTAAATTCTCTGTCAAATAGATCATTTAAGCTCAAATGGGACATTATAATTATATTCATTGATTAATGAAATATTTGTGTGAAAGAAATTGAATCCTATCTGTGCGTGTTTGCCTGGACTATGACTGAAATAGCCAAGGAGAACAGGTGTTTGTCTCCTCTTCAACCATCTACTAGGAAAGAAATTAAACGATAATTTTATTGGTTGAACAATTTTTTTGAATATTCTGAGAATTAGTAACATTCGTGTATATCTTTATTTATGTTATGCGTGTCTTTGAATACTTAATTCAACAAAAAGAAATGGATAGCGTTGTGGGTGATATTTGCTTTGACTGATTGTGAGATCACTTGAATCCATTGGCTAAGTTTGAATACTGCATTTGGTTTCTAAATGGTGGCTGGAAGAAGTGACATGTTGTTTTCCCTTATTTATCTTGCAAGAAGGCAACCAAATTTCAAGAGACCTAGTATGCTTATTAGAGCAAGTAAAAAAGTTACAACTCCTGAAATACTAGATTTTACGCGCTTTGCTTAGTAGAAAAGACAGGCACAACCTTGGGCTTTCTTTGTCACGACCAAAAGAGGTTTGCAATATAATGTTGCATGTTAGTGCTCTTTAAGGCTTGCTTATCTTGATAAAAGTTATGGCGTAGCTGAGAAAAAATTTCCTTTTCTCTTTAGTTGGTTTTGAGGATCAAAATCTTTCCATCTAGCCAAACATATCCAAGCATTTGAGGAGTCACTAATTGGTTTCGGACTAAACTGGGTAAAAGATGGGTCTTCTGGGCTAAGGACCTGATATATGATGCTTGCTTCTTCCTTTGCTGTGTTATTTTTCTTGTTTGGTGCTGTAAAAAAGTTATCTTTCTTTTGTTTTTTTGGTGATCTCAGCTGTCCTGGACTATTATGATATACCGTACAAAGTTGTGGAGGTGAACCCAATTAGTAAAAAGGAAATCAAATGGTCTGATTATAAGAAGGTCCCCATATTGATGGTGGATGGGGAGCAGTTGGTCGACTCATCAGGTTCTTGCTATCATTGTCCTGTATAGAATTTTTTTTTCTAAATTTTTCCTCTTTTTATGCATTGGATTAAAAATACCAGCTCTAAGATGATATATACCATAAAGCAGCCTATGGATATATATAGGTTTGGCTAGATCATTGCAGCACCCACTAAACTAGCATGTGGTTTTTCCTGTTTGCAGTAATCATTGATAAGTTGTGCAACAAGATTCTTCCTGAGAAATCCACTAATTCAGTCCCTGATGATGATGAAGAGAAAAAGTGGCGCCAGTATGTTATCCTCCCCCCATTTTTCTGCAGCTAGTATTTTGTTTTTGAATTTCTGCATATTTCGCAAAAGATTTTATGCTTGACACTTTAATTTTTAATTTGACATGATAAATAAATAAAAATTACTTGGATATTATCTGGTTAGAGAGGGTGGGGAATTAGTTCTCAGCATTGGGTTGACATTCTGGGACCAAATATAGCATTGATTTGTATTCTAATTGTTTTTGGCTGCCACCTTTAGGTATTGGTTACTTGCATAACTGTAGCTAAACAACCGGAGATATGATTTGTGTGTAGTTGTTGAATGTAATCGCTGAGAAGCTTTGTCAACTGGGAATATGATCTCTACTTATCACTACTGTTAAATGATCACTAATTTGTGGCTTTATGTAAATACTTGATGAGGCACACGGTATACAAACATGTCAAGTAACAAAATGATGTTATATACATATACCACCATTGTAAATGAAAATTCCAAATGGTAATTAAGAAAACATGTGCAGAAGACCTGCTATGTCAGATTCATGGAAAATACAAATATACTCACAAAAACGTACATACATAGCACACACACATGTGTGAAACATATCTTGTAAAACACCACCTCAAAACTCCCACTCCTGATATTGACTGCTTTTAGGTAAGTTTAAGTTATAGACAACCTGCAGGATTAGGATTGAAAATGGTGGAATGGAGATACTTGGCTTTGAATGAAGGAGGTATGCAAAAAGCTTGGATTTGATGGGTGATAAATTGTTCCTGTGACGAGATCTTATGTCCTAAAAACGGGATCACTGTAATCTAACATTTATGTTTTTCCTTTGACACGTTCAGCTGGTGATGATTTATGCGTTTCCTATAGGTGGGTTGATAATCATTTGGTGCATATCTTATCACCAAACATCTACCGAAATACATCTGAGGCTTTGGAGTCCTTTGATTATATCACTAGCAATGGTAAGTATTATGTTGATCTTATGTATTAAGATGTAGTGTCATATGACAATCACCAGGAATATATCAAACTACTCCATGCATTTTGGAGCTCTCAGATTTTTGACAATGCTAAAATCTATGGCAGGATACCTGTCTTCATGTATTGTTATTTATGCTTAAGAGTTGCTCTGATGTGTTTCTTCTTTAATATGCTCATGCGAGGTGGCGATGACGCAAGAAACATTCCATTTTTTTTCAATCCATTGATATCCGTATCTTGTATTTTTTTGGTCATTGATCTCTGTGTCTTATTAGCTAATTATGAATTCATTGCGGGTTAAACTGTTTGTATGGAGTTTCTTCTGTCTACTTGAGGTAGATGGATGCAGTAAGCATCCTTTATTTTGTTTTTGCATCTATTACTGTCTTTGTTGGCTGCACTTCCTGTAATGTTCTGAGATGCAACCCAATGTAGTTCGGAGAAAAATTGTTATTGTTGCCTTTCTTTTTCTTTTATGTGTGTGTGTGTGTGTGTGTTGTATGCGGTTCTTGTACATTCTTTGGATGGTCAGAAACTCATATGTCATGCATGTAGTTCCCATTGATGATTTTTCTTAGGTGTAAGCGCTCAATTGGTCCCATAATATTGCGCTTGTAATATTTAAGAATGTGTTAAGACTTATACTAGAATATCGTTCTAAAGGACGAAAGTCATCCTGCCTTTTTTGGATCTATTTATGTTTCCCTTTTGTTACTTCTTTGGAGGTTTTTGTTAGGGAGCATAGGTGCAATTGATTTTTGTTTTTTATTCTAACCTTGATTCTGATTTCATTTTTATTTTGTGGTTAATATCTTCAGCATTTTGATATCGGTGCCTTATTCTTCAGATCCTTTGAAAATATTGAAATCTGATCTAGGTTTCTTGTTAGGGACCTTGATCTCATGTCATCTCCTGTACTTCTAGGTAATTTCACCTTCACCGAAAAAATTACTGTTAAATATGCCGGAGCTGCAGCTATGTATTTTGTGTCGAAGAATCTGAAGAAGAAATATAACATTACCGATGAACGTGCTGCCTTGTATGAAGCTGCAGAAACGTGGGTGGATGAACTTAAGGGCCGGGAGTTTCTTGGTTTGTTCTCTTGATCTTATCTTCTTGTATGCAGAATTAATATGGCATGCATGCATAAAATTGCACCCAGACAAGCGCATGCATGCACACAGACATACCCACACAGAATGGTTTAGGATTCTCTCCTATCAAGTTTCATTTGGTGGAGATAAAATCTATGAATCATGTAAGGATGCTTACACAGTAACAAAACGGCTATAGTTTTTAAACATCCTGTTTGACTGTCGATTGGCACTACAGGCATAGACCGTTGCCTTACTGTCCGTTACTCTCCCATGTCTCAAGTGCATTTTCAACTAAACACAGGACAGGCCAACCTTGTCCGAGATGTATGCCTGCGCCTAATATTGACTCCCTGTAACTCTAGACACTATTCCCTTTGATCTTGAAGTCTTGGAAAATGCTGAAGTTTGCGCTTTGCTACTATGAAGACTTCAAGGCTCATATCCATGCTTTAGTTGTGATGTTAGCTCTAGTCTTCAATATCTTTAAATTCATATACAAGTCATGAAATTATCAACACTAAAACCTAAATCTAACACTATAGTGTCAAACAAAAATGACGATAATCATTCAGTTAGGCTTATCTGTGGTGGAATTTTTCATTGACCTTTCTGTGTAACCTCATCTCGACTACAAGTTTATGTTTCACTTGTCTCGTGAAGGTTGCACAGTACCAAATTCTGATAATTCTTGGCAGTTCTGTATTTTTTGTGTGGTAATTTCTTTTCTGAAGAAAGAAAGAAAGAAAATAGACACTTAACTTTGATTTGTGGACAGGTCAGGGTATTCGGGGTTGTGAGTGCCCAAATTTTACGATTCCTGGAAGTAGCATTTCCTTTAATTTAATTGACCAATGCATGTAACCTCTTAACATGTGTTCTTGAGTTTACATATTGAGGGCAGTTCTTGCTTTGACATGAAGATTCAGATGTTGAAGAACTGTGTGGCATTTTGGTGGCCCTGACACCCTATGAAATTTCCACTTAACGTTTCAGGGTAAAGTTTTTTGAGGACATAGGTAATACCCAACTTAACAGCTTTAAGTTATACAAAGTGGGTGGTTTTTAATAATGCAAATGTTGACAAATGGAAAAAGAGGAAACAAGATTTGACCGTCAGAATTATGTAACTTTGGCACTTGCATTTGTAAACGCTGGCTTTACGGTGTTAAGCTTTTTCATGATGAGTCACTTGGCTTTTGTTGTATAAACTTCAAGCATGATTGTTGAGGAGAAAAACTCGAGGCATTGAGAGCTGTATTTGCCTGTCAGCATCATTTTTGATTCTGTGTCTGGTGTGATAAAATTTCGCCCTTTTTTATTTTTTTTGTTTGCAAATGCTTCAGGGGGTTCGAAGCCTAATTTAGCTGACCTTGCTGTCTTTGGGGTGTTAAGACCTATACGTTATTTGAGGTCGGGTAGAGATATGGTGGAACACACCCGGATTGGTGAATGGTACTCAAGAATGGAGCATGCTGTGGGAGAGTCTTCAAGGATCAAGGCCTAGTGTGGTACTCCTGTGCATGACTAGTCATTCTTTTTTATCTCAATGGTTATTGCCGGGCTAAGCATATCTTTAAGTAGGAGGAAATGGAGATTATTTGGCCCACATTTTTTGGTCCTTCCACAAATAGACGAATTGAGTATTTATTATGCATAATACTGCTTTGCCATTATTGTTTCTACAGCAAAATCAATACTACACAAGTCGATAAACATCTAGCAGAATTGATAAATAAAGAAGTTACATGTCGATTGTGATATTTTACAAGGGTATGGGAGAAGATTTTGGTTAAATTATTTATCGAATTGTGGTTGAATTTTGGTAGTATCTACACCTTTGGCTTTAGTTATTCAACACTTCCAGCTGTACATAATGAATTTAGTTTTTTATTTGGGACGTCACCATTAATTTAGGTTTTTTCATCGACATCATTAATTTAGTTGACTGTGCTTCTTTTTTGGGTATTGAGGTTTATTCATGATTTGAGGCCATGTAGAGATTTGGCTATGGTATTCAGTGGTGGCGATTTTTGGCAAAATAGGTAGTACATGGTAATCGACTTTTGATAGTGATATCTATCGAATGTTTAGTGTCTTACATAGGTTTTCTCCTTCAGGCACAACTTGGGATCGAGTTTTATTGTCCACATGGCGATTGGTGCCTTTATCCTGTCCCTTTTAGTGTAAGTTTGATTGGTCGATACATATTGGAGGGGAGGGGGCGTGAGTTATATTTGCATCATCAACTAATGCTTGCATAAGGAGTTATGTATACATTCAATACTTTATAGGCATGTTCTTGGCTGAACTCTACATTGAAATTTTGTACTGTTGGACGCCTCAGATATTTCTGCTACCGTGGGAATTAGAGTCTGCAAGATTAGCAAAGAGGTATAAAAGGACTGGGTTCCAAACCTCACCCTTGATAAAAAGAGATTAATACTGCTTAATAGATTTCTACGCGACAACATCACGGTTGTTACAGCCGGCGCTTTGCGTTCATGATACTGGGGTGGGGTTCTTTAAAATTAAGGTGGCGGTCGGGACGAACCTGAACTTGGATTTAGCTTTTGGTTGGGGTGTGAACTTGTAGTTGATGCTTGACTATTTTTTATGATTTGGATTTGCGAAGCTCATTTCACAATGTAACAATCTTCGTTGCATTACTGTGGACGACTTTTGCTCTCTCTCCCTAGGTATTTTTGGTTGGAAGGGGGCTGTCATTAACTTATTCTAAATCTTGATGCGGGTAGTCTCATGCATTGAATTTAGTTGATTTTAGAAGATGTTGAATGGCTCAAAATGTGCTGCTTTAAGCGGGATTTTTGTACCCTAGGGCAAGGATTAAAATTTTGTTTCGGTGCATTATTTTGGTCATTTAGGAAACAGAAATATTTTTGACATGTTTGGGAAAGGCTTCGACCCGTTTTGAAAACAGAATAAAAAATATTTTTTTAAAACATTTGTCGACATATACCAAAATATTTTGAAATACTTTGGAACATTCTGAAATAATTATGCAAATGCATTGAAGTATTACAATGAGTACCTCAAAGTATTACGTTTTGATTTCCTTGAAAATTAAAATGTTTTGATTGTTTCAAAATGAAATTTTGATCCTTATTGGGGTATATATTTATATTTTTTGGTATAAATTAAAGATAATTTTTATTTATCTAATGTGACTAACAAATAAATTGCAATTCACTAAGAAAAATAAAATAATTTGTAATCACTATCATTCACATTACATTATAAATTTAACAACTATAACAAAATGATGAAGCGTGTTCTACGTTTAAGTAGTTGATGGTTATCGAAAGTGTGAGACTTTTTTTTATTATTATTGATAATTCATGTATTAAGTGATAGTGAGTATTATTATCAAATGAGTACATATTTAATAGAAGGGAAAACTTCAGTCACACCCCTCTAGTTTATTATATTTTCAAAGACACCCTTTTTAGTTTTTAAATTTTCAATGACACCCTTTCTAGTTTATATTTAAACATCACTAACACCCCCTACCATTAAACTACCATTTCTAACACAAAAAAAAAAATTAATCTGAATACCAAAAATGCGCCTACATAAATCTCAAGTAATTTTTTTACATAAAATTTTATTAAAATTCGAGCAGATTAAAATTTATTTTTTTACATATTAAAATTTGAACCAATTAAAATTCGAATTAAAGTTAAATAAATTTTATTTTTTAACGTATTAAAATTCGAACCTATTAAAATAATTTTTTTATATATTAAAATTTGAGTCGATTTGAACTCTACCCGAGTTGATAGCGTCAATCGAGTCGATTAAAATTTATATTTTTTTACTTATTAAAATCGTGTCAATTAAAATTCGATTTATTAAAATTTGAGTCGATTAAAATTTATATTTTTATGGATTAAAATTTGGCTGGTTAAAATTCAATACGAGTTGATTAAAATTTGACTTTAGTCGATTAAAAAGAATTTTTAATTAGCTCAAATAGAATTTTAATTAGCCCAAATTTAATACGTAAAAAATATAATTTTTAATTGGCTCAAATTTTAATATGTAAAAAAATAAATTTTTATTAACTTGAATCGAATTTTAATTCATTCAAAATTTTAATACTCCAAAAAAATTAAAAAATATAAGGGGTCTCATTGAAGATATGTTTATCTAGAGGGGGTCTCATTGAAGATATACATACTTAGAGGGAGTGTGGTTGAAGTTTATCCCCAAATATATCATGGGTAATTTAGTAAATTTGTATTTTAGTTAAAAAATTTAATCTAATAAGGGGTGTCATTGAAGATTCATAAACTAGAGGGGGTGTTTTTGAAGATATGGTAAACTAGAGGGGGTGTGACTGAAATTTTTCCTTAATATAACTATTACACTACATTGTGATACTGACTAGTAATAAATAAATAAAAGGAGATTTAGAGGCCGGTCTCCCTAGATGAATTTGTTTGGAGATAAGTTCAGTAAAGAAACTTATTTGGTTTTAAGTTCATTTTTTGACAAGTTTATTATTGTACCCTTATTTTTTAGAAAACCATAAACGACGTCGAATTTACAGTCTATTTTCCAGACGAGCAAACCCTCCTTTCTCCCCACTGTAAACCGAAAACCTTCCCTTCATTCTAGCCTTGAAATTTGGCAAGATTCCTCAAATCTTTCAGAATTTCCTTCTCAAAAAATCCATAACAGTCATTGCTCAAATTACTTTTATTCAAATTTCAAACAGGTTACAGACCATAACAACAAAATTTGATTTTACTTTCTAAGTTTAATGTGAACTCTATTGGCGAAGTTATAGTTGTTTTTCTCTGCATTCAAAACATCTTCACAAATTTTGGGATTCATAAAAAAATTGAAAGGTATGTGATTTTACATGAATGTTGATGATTATTTTAAAGTTTTAAAAAAACCTTTACATGATATCTCGTTCAAACTGTCAACTGTTTTTTTTATTGCATTTATAACAATAAAATTGAGTTTCCTTGTTACTATATTAGAGTGTAATATATTTTGATTTTGTTGTTTTTTCGTTGTATATGACATTCGAAATTTGTTGGTTGTGTTTCTGTGAAGTGTATCATGTTATTGTGTGAGGACTTGAAAAAGTGTATCTCATAATCTCGGTATCTTGATGTTTTTGATTAGTATTGAGTGTCATAATTTAACCATTGACGGTATGTTACTACTAAAATTTTTATAAATTTTCAATTTGTGGATTATATTTTCAATATAATCTTTTGAAATTTGATGTTACTTTGAACACCATATAACCTTGTAGTTTGTGAAAGTCGATGTGTTAATGAATACAAAACTTCGATGTTACTGTAAAAATTAAAAGTGTATGTTACATAATATACGTCTAAAAAGTATAAAATTGGTAGTAAAAATTGGTGTTGAGTTTGTGTTACTATTTGAGTTTCTTAAAACAATCACATTTTGAGTCGTTGTATTATTGTGGAAAGAACACGAGTACAAGTTACGCTTGACCGATACACTTTGATGCACCCTATTTTGTTTTCGAACTTTTGATGGGGTTGGTATTTGCTTTAAAGTGTTGATTGGGAGGGAGTCCTTTTTTATTCAACTACTAAAAATAATGTTACTGAACTAGTGTTATCATGACATCTTAAGAGTACTTAACAATTTAAGTTACTTTAAGACAATGTTATTTTATGCAAGAGGATTTGAGTTAGATGATGCTGAGTTATTAGATGTCACGTTGATAGCGCTGAGATACCTTGAATTAACAGATCAACGCAAGACCAAGAAGAGTAGACATTGTTTTGACCATAACTTTTGATCTGTTTGTTGTTACAGGACCCATAATATATCAAATCAAAGCTTACGACGAACTCTACATGACTCTTTGCCTTTGGCCATGAAAGACACTATTAAAAGCCCGAAAAAAGTCTGGAAACATGTGTTTGAGCCTTCTGAAGTTTTTTCAGTTTTGACTTTATTTAAATTATTTTGTAATTTAATTATTCCTTGCGTAATTAGTGTTTCCAACTTATTGTTTAATATTTAAAGAATATTTTCATGTATTTTAGAGTGAACTTTTATTATTCTGATTTTATAAATATTGTGGTTACTTAGTCAATTTATCCAACTTTGTGAATTCGTGCAATTGCAACGTTTTATGGGCTTGATCTTCTGCTGGTTTGGTTGAAGAAGGCTGCCTTTATTGTTTCTCTTCGCTCATTGTAGAACAGAGGGTTCTTGGGCAAGGCTGAAATAACAAATGCCCTTGGTCTCAATAGTATTACGCGGGTAGTGCTATAAAACTCAAATGAAATTTAAAAAATTATAATCGAAATTTATATTATTTTTTAGATAAGTGGTCCTATCAAAATTTTCAATGAAACCACTCGTATTAGAGATAATATATATTTAATTTTTTATTTAAATTATGTAATATTTGTCTTTAAATAAAAAATAATAAAGGTAGATATTTTAAAGTTGGGATACCTATTATGACCATCTCCATCCACATTGAAAGAACATTCCACAAAGTTGAATCAGACAAAATTGAGGTGTCTTTTTTCAAATTCAGAATTTTTTTCTCATTATTTGTATTTTATTATATGATGAAGCTTCGATACTGCTCATGTAGCCTAGCCTTGACCACAACCACCCCGTTGAAGAAGCTCGTGATTTGTGCGGTGCCGAATTCGAGCCCCGCCCGACGTCAAGGTGAGCCGGGTCGTAGACGATGGAAGACGGTATTGATGGAGAGCTTGAAGGGAGGTTTGTGAGGGTTTATCATTTGATACCAAGATTAATCGCTGCTGCGCTTTCTGGTGCTCTTACAGGCCTTTTTGCTCTCGGTAATTTGGAGTTTTTTGGTTTTTTTTTTTTATATTAGTGCTAGATTTCTTAAATTTGATTATTGCAATTTAGACTCTGGGTGTTTAAATTAAAAAGTGTTAAATGATTCTGATGAGAGTTTGAAGGGATTATAATTTAATACCAAAATTGATGGATAGTGTGCTATCTGGTTCTCTAACAGGGCTCTTTGCCCTCGGTAATTTTGGTGTTTTTCATTTTATTTCAGGGCTGAGTTACTTAAATTTGAAGTTAATGAAGCAATTTAGATTCTGGGCGTTTGAATTAAGAAGTATTATTGAGTAACTACGTGATTGATTGAGGTGAATGAAGCAATTTAGATTCTGGATGCTTGAACCAAGAAGTATTATTGAGTAATTACGTGATTGATTGATTGATTTTATTGTTATGGTGATAGGGCATGGATCATGTTGTTGAATGTTTAATTAATTTCGTGAGCTAGGTGAAGATTGAATTAGTTACCTTTTGATTTGGTACCATGTGACAAAAAGATGATCAGTTATGGGAAATTAGGAACTCTGTTGATTGAGGGATTTTCAAGCGGTGAAATACAATGAAGCTTTACGGGTTCTGTATATTTTATGCATATGTCAATAGATAGCTTAGTTACACAAGTTGGAGCACTAATATTTGCAGTCTTCGGCATTTAATTGTATTGCTTGCAGATTCTTAAGAGGCTTAGGGGGCATGTCAAAACATAAAGCATGCTATTTACTTTTTATATATGACCAAACTTGGTAATGGCCCTTGGTCCCTAATGCATCATAATACTCAACATTGAGATTGAGAAAAGAAAAGGAGAATCGAGTGAGATATATGGTTGAATAGATTACTTTCATAGAAAAGTTCAAAGGGGAAGGGGGTCCATCAGCTCGTGTCCCGCACCTTTGCTTGTGAAACGTACTCTGCATTAATCTGGAGGCAATTAGAGCTACTTGTATGGGAAAAAAGTGAAATTTGAACATGAATGCATCTTGAGAAGAAGTTAATAATGAAGAATACATGAGACTCTACTATTCTAGGGAGGGTCAATTACGCCACATGCAAAGAATTGTTTTCGTGACTTGAGCTCTTGACGCCCAGGTCACAATGCATTTGCAGACACATCCTTTCGTTTATTTAGAAAATAGTACTCGTTTATTTTGAAAACAGTACTCAACTCAACTTAATGTATTAAACTTTAATATGAAACCTTCAGCATTTTGTCCAGCTATTCTGGATACGTGCCAGTCCCACTTTTCTTTGTCAAGCCTCCACAGTGAAAATCTCTTAATAAAATAGAATGGCCATGAGTTTAGGAAGGACGGGAGCCTTGATGAGAGGTCTATTGTGGAGGGTACCATATACGGTCTTCTGAGTTAATGCCGTGGTTCGAGTTTGATAGCCTTTTTGGATCTCTATGAGTGGCCAAGGAAGAGGATTGAATTTGTCATATTATAAACTAGAGATGCATGGTTCCTTTCTAGAAATTATGGGTTGCTAGTGGACAACTTTGGGAGTATTAGGAGTCTTTGCAGAGGTAGAGGGTCATGTGGATGGTGATCATAGATTATGGGCATTGAAGAAGTCAGGAACAATTTATTACAATGCATCCCCCTGGTTGTGGCAGGTCATTTGGGGTTTTGAATTACAGGAAGGTCTGAACATCTTACCGTTATCAAAAGTTTGTCTTATGTTGTCAAACTTGGTTTCTTTTTTCAGTTAGCAATGTTGGGTATATTTCTACAGTAGAAACTTTAATTTCTAGGGTGTGGGCAATATATAATCGTTTTCTCGTCTACAGCACTCACTTGAAACTTATGGATGATTTATTCATGACCTGTGTGCTTCTCCAGTTCTGCTTGAGATTATTACAATACCTCTTTAGTGAGGTTAATGTCTATCTGGGGGCTACTCTAATGGGGTTGATCTGTACCCATTTACTGTTTGGTTGCGGATTGATTTCCTGACAATTTTTCCATTTGTTTCACCTGTAGCTGGTGCTTTTACAGGAGCCATCACTGGTGCTTTGGCAGGTAGGGCTTCTGATAGTGGTGTCCTTCGTGGAGCTGGACTGGGCTCCATTGCTGGGGCTGTTCTCTCTGTAGAGGTTTTGGAGGCTTCCCGTGCTTACTGGTGTTTGGAGCGCTCGGGCTCACGGAGTTCATCATCCATGGTGTGTGTCCTTGAAGCATATTTATCTATTGTTTCGTTTTTATTATCCCTTTTATGGTTGGTAATTCAGGAAAAGATATTATGATATCTTATGCTTGAAAATTATAGAATTTTCCAACTGTTTCTCTAGTGGAATGTCATCATGCCTGAATATGCAGGTCTGTGGCTAACTTTTATGTTTTGGTTTTAGGCAGATTTTATAGAGGAGCTCTTCCACAGTAGGTTTGTAGAGGAACCGTTTCCACCACCAATGTTAACGGCTCATCATTGGCAGGTCTCTCCCTTTTTTATGCATATTTTTTTTAAAATATAGGTCAGGGTATCTCAAGTGCATCTTGTATATGTATATGACTAGGAAACCTGAATTTTGGCAAGCCATATTTAAATTGAGTTTCTGTTTATGTCACTTTCCTCTTGGATGCCCAAAAATTTTCCCCTGATCATTGATCCCAAATGTTAGAGAGGAAAGGTACTCTTACTAACTGAGAGTATTTTATTTATTTGAGAGCATTTTATTTGTTCCTTGCCCAATATCATTTTGTTTCCTGTGAGGAAGTATTGCCATAATGACAACACCATGTAGGTTTTGGACATCGTATAATGCATTGGGAGCTCCTTCATTTTCCGCCTTTGATATCCTCTGTTTACATAGAAATATATGCTGATGTCTGTCATGGTAACGCTTTTTATTAATTTTCTACGAGGCTTCAATTTTTTAGAATGTTCACAATTGTGGTTTGCAATATGCATGTAAAGCTCTAAGTTTATTCACTTTGTAGTTGCTGATTATACACTTAGATACACGTGTGGAAGTCTCAGTAGCTTATAAAACTTACTTTAGGGATTATTTTTGCGTAAAATGAGCAGGTAAGTGATGGTAACATAAGCTATGATGAGATACGCGATGTCTATATAGAAGGATCTACCAGAGGCTTGTCGGAGGATTCACTAAAAAAGCTTCCATGTCATGTAATATCGGATGAAATCAAGGCAAAGCAAAGCATCTGTTGTACAATATGTTTACAGGTCTTTAACTGATATTTGAGAAGATTTGGATTCATACCTATCATTTCATTTTATTTACTGATCATAAGAATGTGTTTTCGACAGGATGTTGAAATCGGGGAAATTGCAAGGAGCTTGCCACGGTGCCACCACACGTTCCATTTGACTTGTGTCGACATGTGGCTCACTAGACACGGCTCATGCCCGGTATGCAGACAAGATGTGTAAAATGTATGTAGGCTTTGGTTTTCATGTACAGAAAAGGAACATTGATATTGCTAAATGTGTACTTGTATGTATTTTATTGTAACATAGTGTTCTAAAGCCAATTGTTGCTCATAATCATATGCTCTCCTTTGAAGGCATTTGCTGATGAAGCCGGTAGCATAGCATCCTTCATGTTAGGATTTCGAGTTGAAAAAAGTGTGTGAGAAATCCTGGAAAACTGATATTCCACTGAATCAAGGGCGGAGCCAAAAATTCCGTCTTGGGTGGGTAATTGTACTTAATTTTTTAATTTTTTTTCTCCTAATTAATAAAAAATAAAATAATATATTTAAATTTATTGCATTATATTTTATACTTGTAGTTAAAGATTTCATAAAATACAAAATGGGTCAAACATTGGTCAATATACTGTATATAAATATTTTTTTTGTAAAAATAAATTAATTACAACTCTCCACAACCAATGATGTTGATTGCATAATAGATACAATATTTTTTTTCTATATAACCAATGAAACTATTAATCGTTGGTCACTTATTTAGTTATGCATCTCAGTTGTTATAATCTTTATAGTTTAAAAAATGATCGGGTAATATGTATTTCCTTGCTATTCGTACCAAGACAAATACATTTTATGTACTATACCCCAAAAACATAAAAAGATACTCTCTATAGAACCTACTATACTTCATTGCTTTAATCTCTAGCACCCTCATCATAAGCTATAGAGAGTCTTATGGCTTCCTTTACCCTTTTCTGTGTACCAAAATGGAAATGACCATTCAAAACTGAGAATTCAATGATAGCAGCGATACACTGAAATTCCTATATTTGAACATCAATGGGTATATATTCAAGATTGGCACGAAAAACAACTTACTAGGCTTGTTATTCATGGTAGAGAGATTTGTTACAAGGAAAAATACTGTCGAGGAGCTTCGTATCAGTATGCTCTTTCGCAAGATATGTTACAAACATTCTGTCTCACAGTAGCTCTCTTAAGAACTTATTTTTTTTTTATTAATTTCATCTGTGACATTAGAGAAATCAACCATGTAAATGTATATCTGACAACAACATGAGCAAACTGCTTCTGGATGTTATCTGCAAATGCAAAAATACAAGGTGTAAATATGAAAAAAAGAAGCAAAGAGAATGTGATTTAGTTGGCAACTTTTTAGAAACAAATTGTTCGATTATCAACCACCCTATTTCTACCATGGTTTTGACTTTCTAGCGACTTGTGCATTCAAAATAGTTTGCTTAAGTGCAATGTAGAAATGTGAACATTGCAACTCTCCGCTTCAAAGTATTTACAAAAACTTTAACAGATTAATAATGCGTTGTTGCAACATTATGCTCTATTTATCTTGAAACTTCATGTAGATTGGCAAAGAATAAGGGACTGTAGACAACAAAATTGTCAATCATGTTTCTATGGCATTTGAAATGATTCCAACTTTGCCTTTCTCATGGCATGGATTAAAAATGTCCAGTTAACAAATACAATCATAGTTGCCATCAAAGACCAAAATATTGTTCTGAAATCGAAAAGATTGAAATGTTTTTATTTTAAAGAGTCCGAAATGATTCGGTAATTGAATCGAAATTTTAATGTTTCGAGGTATTTCAATGTGTTTCAAGATGTTTTAACATGCTTCTACCAATATTTCAGAATATTTTGAGATGTTTCAAAATGTTTACATATATCTAAATCATGTATGGAAAATAAATTTTTAAATCTTTTATTTGTTTTCATTATGTTTTCGAAACGTTTCCAAAACGTTGGCATTTCTTAGGTGATTGAAACAATGCACCGAAACAAATCAATAATTGAAACAAAATTTTAATGCTTCAAAATATTTTAAAGTATGTCAAAATGTTTCGAGTTGTTTCAACATGTTTTCACCAACGTTTTGAAATATTTTGAGATGTTTAGATATATTTAAACCAATTGTTTAAAATGTATTAAAAATAAATTCCTAAATCTTTGATCTGTTTTCATTATGTTTTCAAAATGTTTGTATTTCTTAGGTGACCAAAACAATGCACCGAAATGAAATAGTAATTTAATCAAAATTTTAATATTTCAAGGTATTTCAAAATGTTTCGGAATGTTTTAAATTGTTTCGAGATATTTCAAAATGTTTAAATATATATATTTAAATCAATGCTTCGAAATGTATTGAAAATAAATTCCTAAATCTTTAATTCATTTCAATTATATTTTCGAAACATTTCCAAAACATTTTTGAAACGTTTGCATTTTTTAGATAACATAAACAATGCGCCGAAACGATATTTTAATCCTTGGTTGCAAATTGACTTAAACCTAAAAAAATCTATAAATTATGTATTGGTTTGTAATATAATGTTTCTCAATCTATGCTTTCAAAACATGGTATCAAACTACAAGCAGAAATTAATGAAAATAGTATGTGACAGGAAACATACATGGGAATCAAATAGTGCTAATGCCACACATTGACCTGAATCAGATCTCTTGGAGTTCAAACCTCTATTATACAGCAACTGCTACAGGCCTTTTGCTGGTTTTGATGCCCTTTATGGCTGCAGTCATTCAATGCACAGAATAAGGTTGGCATACACCGAGTTGTATTCTATACACCTAGTGGTATAGAAGTTCATACCTTCAGCATAGTCTGGAGCTCCAAAGACAGCAGAACCAGCAACCAAAGCATTGGCTCCAGCCTCAATAACCTGCCAACAAAGATTCCGATAAAACAGTGGTCATGTGAATCGTACCAGTTTGCATAGCTGGGAAATAGACATAAAAAGGGTGATTGGATACATATTTCATGCATCACTGCCCGACCATTTGTTCCAGCCCACTGACCTATGCTAAATTGCATTTATCTGCAAATTAATATTGATGTACTCTAGTTTTGCTTTTCTTGCTGATCCAGTGCAGCGTAAAATAGAAAAAGATATAGATATAACGAAATGTGCCAGTTACTGATTCCAAGCACTTCATAATTTCAAAATATTGATTGTTTTGCTGGTGGTGGTATTTCATCTGGTTTTGAGGATGTACTAAAATAATCCCTTGGCGAGCAAAACTTAATGAGTGACACATCAAGTAGCAATAGTCATACTGCGTCTCATGACTAACTTACAAAAAAGTAATATTTCTTCGTTTATGAGTTCAATCAAGCTCATATCAGATTCTAAACTCTAATGTGACACCTAACTCTATGGGACCCTTGACAGTTCTAAGCTAAATGTCAAGAGAGAACTACGATCTGCTCAGCTTCATCCTACTGTTTTGGATAGGTAGAAAGAAGCTTCTTAGCACAATTTTATTAGGGTGAAATCTTCTCAAAATAAGAAGAAAAAAGAGAAAAAGATGAAATAATAAAAAGCCTATAGATTTAAATGGGCACCTTATAGGCATTTTTGGGACCAACTCCACCGTCTACCTCAATCCATGGATTCACCCCCTGCAAGAAAACATACAAAATACAATTGCTTTCCAAATTCTCAACAAAACTCCACATATAAATGGCAATGAGATACCTTCTCAGCACATATTCGTCTTAAGTCTGAAATTTTCTTTACTTGGCTCTCAATAAAGCTCTGCCCACCAAATCCAGGGTTTACCGACATAATCAATACCAGATCAACCACTGTCAACGAGCAAAGAAGATCCTTTGAAATATTGAATTCCACTCAGCCAACCAAATACCAAAATAAAAGCAAGCTTCCCTGATGTTAAATACTATATGCAGAGTTTTGATTTTGAGGTAGGCGTAGGTTGACAGCACCTTGATGTGTTGAAATTAGGATGTAAGTATTTTTTCATTTGATAATCAAATCAGAATGTTAGATGTCACATCCCCATTCCATAATCAACAATCAAAAACACGTTCACTGCTCATCTAATTGGCTTTCAAATTTTTGTTTTCATTCACTAATTTGAATCAATTTAGCATTTTGCATGGCTTGTTCATTACTGCAAAATATACATATCATTTAGGCCAAGAACATATCCTACAACTGTATGCCTAGCCCATCAGTTGAGGTCTGTGAACCTACATGCCACCATTGATAAAGGATACACAACCTGCCATAAAGGAGTCTCAATAGACATCTCTCTGTTTGAGAGTTATTTTCAAAGAACTCAGCATTGGAACTACATTGTAGAAAATGAAACAAATCTTACCCTCAAGGACATATTCTATTGTGCTCAGTGGTGTTGCAGGGTTCAGGACAACTCCAGCTTTGGCTCCCAGACTTCTAATCTGGATCATAACATAGGATATAGAGTGGTCAAAGGAGATAACTCCTAGCACAAAATGCAAAAATCTTCCATTAGCAGACATACTAAATGCAAAAATTATATCAAGGCTAGGATAAATAGCTACCAGAAGTCAAACTTCCCTCTGTACCATAAGCCTTAAACAAACAGTGAAAAAATTTCCAATTGAGATGACATCATCCTCTTAAGTTCCAGAAGAGTTTAATGATTTAGACTGTAACTGTGATGCTTTTTCACAAAATTGTCACCATATGTGGAGTTGCAAGGGGCGAGTGTAGAAGGAAATTGATTGTGTTGCACATTACGAAGGTTTACCCGTGCCTAACACAAATAAATTGAACAATATATGAAATAACAATTTAATTTTTCTTCATTTTCTATGATTACACAATTCAAAATCAATCTTGTCCCACCATTTAAAAACAAATTTGGGAGAGAAAATAAAGAGATAGGAGAAAGACGGCTTTGTTTGGCTTTCATTAGCGTGAAAATGTATGGAATAGATGGAATTTTCAACTTTGGGGGGAATCTGACCTTGATCAGCATGAAATAGTATGGACAGATTTGGGGGAAATTTTTTTTGGTGATGATTTGAGTCTTTTTGGATTGACTGAATCTAAGCTACTCTTGTGCTAAGCTAAGTTAAAGGATTCAAAACGGGTCATGTTTTATTAGATAGGTTGCTCCATAGCATGCAGTTTTTGTATTCTAGAAGAGAATTCAACATCAACCTCCCCTGATAGTTTTGGACAGATGATTTTGGTTACTATGGTATCATGTAAACTGCAACAAAAGTATAGGAGCGGAAAGCTGTCTGTCATTAGGAAATAATGACTTTTGTCAAAAGAATGGATGCCTCATGTTCCCTTATTGAGGTTCTCACTGTGAGCAAAATAAATGAACATGAATTCAGATAATACACCTCAACCAAACATCTACAATCAAATTTATCAAGAGCTGAACGACATTGAAGCTTCAAAGCCAGTGGCTTGGAATAGGTTGATATAAAGTAATCTTCATTACACTTTTTAGCAGTGAATATGAAATAATCCACCTTGCAAAGGACCGGGCCCCACTTATACTATATTTTCTTGCAGAGTTCAATGGATCTTTCATAAATAATTTATGTTGCAAAGCTAGAAGTTGCCTCAGCATATATTCCAAAATCCCTATCATTCTCTTTCAGAGAAGTGAAGAATGATAAGAAATTAAAAGGTTTTTTCCACTGCCATCCTGTGAATCACAAGCAGCCTTCATTTATGAAACACAGTAAGTCTTTGAAAATTCCACCTAATCTCAATGGTGATTGCACAGGTAAAGCAGTGAAGCATCCAATCCCATTGCTTGTTTAAAGAGTTACATTGGAGGCACACAATGGTATAAATGCTTGTGCAAGAAAAATGCACTTGTTTGAAATTTTTTCCAGGGAAAATTTAACATATTCCAGCATGGGAGTGAACTTCTACAGTAACAATCCACCTTGATCATGTTTTATCCAAGCCCCCTTCCAGGGGGCCACGAGCCTGTCCGTAGGAGGGATCTACAAGACTACGACCTCTCTGCATCACTTGGTTTTTCTCTCCACACTCATTAACCATTAGAAAGATGTCAAATCCATAGCCCACACCAGTCGAAACACACAAAACCTTGCCAATTAGCCCCAGACTAGTTTAATCTCAAAATGAACAAGGAAAACTCCTATACCAGACTTTCACAGATAAGCAATGCACATAGTATGCCTCTGCACACGTGTGGGTGTCTGTTTAACCACACACAGGCAGTTGTTGGGGGGGGGGGGTACTTGCATGTTTTCCTAATTATGAAACCAAAAAATTACAAACAGAACGTGATTAAATGTTAATCAATCAAAATTTCCAAACAGGAATGGTAACACGAGCTCAAGAGAAACACTTACTTGATTAATCGTGCGATGCAAATGTATGGTGGAGGACTGTTCACAATGTACACTGACTATATCAGCTCCAGCCTTTATAAAATCAGGCACTCGTTGATCAGGTTCAACAATCATCTGCAACGCTTTTACTTTAAATCAGCAAAAACATAATCATTCAAGGTAGACCTGGTAATTCAATAGTCAAGAAACGAAAAGAATACCAAGTGCACGTCCAATGGAAGATCTGTCACAGGGCGCAAGGCATCGACCACAAGAGGTCCAATTGTTATATTTGGAACAAAACGGCCATCCATTACATCGACATGGATCCAATCACAACCAGCCAGCTCCACTGCTTTCACCTAGATAAATAACATGTATTAGAGCAACATTCTATATCTTGTAAACAATGGACCATCTCAAAGTCTAATGGCTTGAGAAAATGCAGATATAGTAAATAAAAGGTCAATTAGGGACATTAGAAAATCAGATTGGAAAAAATAAATATGAAAATGGCAAACTTATGCAATATACTAGAACATCATCTCTATTTGGTGTAAACATTATGCCTGTGGTTCCAATGTTTAAGCTACATAATGGTAGAACATATATATATATATATAACAGGTAGAACCTGCTCTCCCAACTTTGCGAAATTAGCAGAGAGAATAGATGGTGAAACAATGATGTCACTTTTTGAGAACTTATCAACCCGAGAAGTTGCCTGCACCACGGTTCGAATATTTCTTCTGCATTCACGCATCAAAATTGGAAAATCATGTCAGTGATGGACTCCAAGATCACTTGGAACAGCTCATTGTACTTTCAATTTGGCATTAGGAGAAAACAACAACCAAATATGTGGATTGTGTATGTGTTGAACTCTCGGTATATTGACTAAAAACATAATAAAAAGTTTGGCAACATTGTCCTACATGAGCGAAATTACCCTTATGTTCTAATTTACACACCAAAGGACCATTAAGTTCTATAAATTCTCAGTAGGACCACTAAGTCCTACTTTTTCCAACTTCATTCCAGAAAAATATGTAATTGACTTGAGTTTCTCTTTTATCCCTTAAAATAAGAAAAAAATATTTTGCATTACCTCCAAAAATATGTCATGATTTATTAACGGATAAATCTGGATTTAAATTTCTGAATCTTTTTAATGTTAACATATTCGAAACATAGTTATTCAATAACTAAATAATTTTTGCTACCTTTAAAAAACAATATCAACAACATTTTGGGAACTTCATGAACATTAAATTCTTCGAAAAGGTTATAGTATATGATAGACCATTTTATTTTCCATTCAGATTTAATGATAACGTGAAAGGGGTTACTTAGCAGAAAAGATTTAGATTATTCACAAAATAACGTAGTAAAAAGAAAATTTTAAAGCTATGTATTCAAATAAAATTCCAAGTACATAAGGTTATAATATTCTACTAAAAACATTTCAACAAATTGTGTCATTGAAAGTCCACAAGAATTTGAGAAATTAAGTAAAAAGCTTTTAATCAGTCAAATTAATGTTATATAGTGAATCAGTGATAAAATACAACATATGAAAAAAGTACATGAGCAGAAGAATCATACAAAAACTAAGACTTGGTGGTCCTATCAAAAGTTATTAAGACTTAGCAGTTCACAGAAGGGAAAAGTAGGGCTTCTAGCTAACTTTCAGTCTGTATAACAATCTAGAAGAACAAAAAAACACATACAGCATGAAAGTTTCTACTTACTGAATTCGGTAGCAACCCAAACCTCAAAGGTTCATATAAAACATATAAGCTATTTT
>CM042202.1:16961293-16974274 GCA_023539305.1 Ilex asprella
ATTATATCCAAATGGCAGGACGTATAGGAGAAGATAAACAACCACATAGTTTTCATTAAAAGAAAGATAACAAATTGACAAGGAAACATATGGGAGTTCATAGAAACCTCTTATTTCTTTCTAGCAATAAAATGGAAACATGACTTAACCCAACGATGAACAGGGAGTTCTTAGATCATCAACTGGATGTAGTTCTTTGCCAAAAACTACTTGGAAAATTAAAGCTTTGCACACAAGTAAATCACTTTTTGGACATTGTAGCAATGAAGTGACTGAATTATTTATCGCATAACATCAGGCACGAGAGTTGGCAAACCAAGTCGAATTTGCCTTCCACAAAAAAGCCCATAGTAATCACAGGATCTTATCCAACAGAATATATGGTGAGGAGAAATGAATGACCCAATGTAAGACCAAATTGACACAACTATTTGGATTCAAATACAGTGTCTGATGCAATATATAGTGTCACTTCTTATCAAGAACTTTTGAAAATGGACAGGTGGATTACCTAAAACTACTATAGGTATATGAACACATTATTCAATGCTCAACCGAAACTGTGCAGCCCTGCAGAGAAGATTCTAAAGACCTCGTTTGGTGTATCTCTTTCAACCACCAAAAGTAAAAGACACATATAATGAAAATACAATGGAGCTAATAATAATGCCTTTTAAAATGAATTACTTATCATGAAAATACAAATTTTTTTACCCAATAATTCAATTTAATATCAAGGCCAGCCACTGTATGGCTCTTCCCAAAAAACCATGCTCTAGTCATGAAACTAAGGTCTGCTAAGCATAGTGACGAACATGATATGAACAAATTCCAAATAGAGGTACATCAATACTTTAAAAGATTTCCAAATAGTGCAATTGATGCATTCATACTTCTTAAAATTCCCCAAGCACAAAAAATTGCAATTCAAACAGAATAAATCAAATAATTTGGTCATCGAATCACCATTTCTCAATTAAGACAACCTAGCTTTCATGATATATAACAAAAAAAAAAAAAGAACAAACCCATACTACCCAGAACAAGTTACTTTCGTTTACACGAATCATGACTATTATGGATCATAATTCATCAGCAAAATCATTGCGCAATTTAGGGCAAAACAGATGCATGCTTCATGGAATAACCATATCAAGCTCTGAGAAGGAGTAATATGGCAATACCTTGTAGAGGTGAGAGAATTGGGGTTAGAGAGAGAAGGCTTTTGAAGCTTCAGACCCCCACCAAACCCACTGATCTGCGACTGAAGAAGAGTTGAAGAACCCAAAGAAGCTGTTGCCATTCTCTATCGTTTGTATTTCTAAAATTATCGTCTCTCTCTCTAAATTGTAAGGATGTTTTAACGGTTAGGTAGTGAGAGAAAGTGTTAAGATTGTTGGTTTTTTTTTTTGTTCTCTCGGGAAAGAAGGAAAATCCTGGGAGAAATTCACAATGACGTCTGTGCTCGACACGTGTCACGTTTGAGGGGATGGCTTATCTGCAATGGTTGGCGCCCTCCATTGCCGGAGAGAGAGAAGTTCCCAACTTCCCACGTAAGAGAGAGAAACCTCTTCAAACAAAAGCAAGAGGGAGAGAGAGGTGGGAGAGCCAGTAGACTATCCAGCGTGTTAGATTGAGTTATTTTGTGTCGAATTAATTTTAAATTTATATAAAAAAATTTAAAACGCGTGCTTGACCTATTTGGTTTGAATTATTTTGTGTCGGATTGATTTTGAATTTGTATCAAAAATTTTAAAATACAACTTGACCTATTCAATAATCGTATCGAAATATAAATACTAATCTGACATGTCTATTAAACGTATTACTTAAACCCGATCTATTTGACGTTTTTAACAAAATAAGTTATTTTCAGATTAATACACATAATATGACATGTTTAACACACACAACTTGTTTCCAGGTCTGTTTATTATTTTTAAAGACACAATTCATCTTAAATTTTAAATAATTTTTTTACTAATAACATATCACATCTTATCAATAAAATTAATTAAAATGCATTTAAGTTTTAACCCAAAAATTAAAGCAAGAATTATATTATTATAATGTCATAATATTGTTAAGAATTATAGTGCTAATTACCATACGAGATGCAATAACTAATAAGTAATAATGTTGAGACTATATTAGTCATACATAATATGCAATTTATACTATAATAAACAGGTCTACAGTAGGTTAAGTCGAGTTTGTGTCCAAATCATATAAATCCATTTAAAATATATAAGTCAATCAAGTTAAAATTAAGTTGACTTGATTTTGACATAAATTTTACATGATTTTTTTCATGTTTAAATGTTTTTGATTTGTTTTTATCCATTAACTTATTTAATTTCATAGGTAACCCATTAACTTCGTGTTCCGTATTCATGTCATGTCAAAAATTGACATCCCCTACAGTAACTCATGCACGTGCTTACGTGGGAATTGAGTCACTTGAAACAAACCTCACAATCCCCCCCCCCCCCAAAAAAAAAACAATAAATATGTTGTTGTATTTAAGTCTCTAATTTCAATCTAATAAAATGAGTGTTTGGATGGTCTTTATGGGATGAATTGGATTTCATTTATAGAATCCTTTTAAACCCAATTTTAAGGTTTTGTACATGAAATTGAAATTTGCTCTTCCTGGTCTATCAAGGTTGAACAAACGATAAGATAACGTAGACAATATTACAATCCTCTGCTGCCCCATCCCATGACATCGCTCTTTGCAACCCTTCTTTGTAACTTATACCTCTAAAGTAGGATTCTTGTGTTTTTTTTTTTTAGTTATATATTTTATTCAGTCTCATATTTGACAAGTAGTGTAAATACATGTGGAGCTTACGTATTAATCACAAATATCATTAAATATTTTATCATGAAATGAATTAAATTGCCTACTATCGAACCCAGTCCATACCCATGTTGGGGGTAAAGTGATCTTTTGTTTTTGCATACAAATTCGACCTGCTCACTTTTCAACCCTCAAGGTTTCACGAGGCTCTTTTTCAAAATCTAACCATTTTATACAATCCAAAACTACATACCAAACAAGTCTTAAGTTCACCTTATCTTTACACACTTTATTAGTTATTAAGTCATCCCCACTTATTCTCACCCATTTATAAGTAAGTTCACCCCGTTTTCTCCTCATTCATTATACATTCTAAGAATAAACTATAAATGAGGTGGAACGAGTCACTATTGGAGGGAGTATAAAAGAGGTGGACTTAGTAATTTAAAATCATAGAGTTAAATGTGGTGGAGAAAGATATTTAAAGGGTATGAATAGTCTCACTCTAATTTGGTTAGAATAAAATGCACAAATATCCTCTGGATTTTTCAAAAGGGCTAATTACACTTTGAACCCTAAATTATGGCTTGGATGCCATTTTACCGTTTTCTATTTTCAATATTATCACTTTACTCCTCCCATATAACTAATATATCACATTTTCCAAAATCGGAAGACTTATTTAACAAAAATGAAAACATACATGAACATGGCCCCCATCAATTAACATTATTGCAAAATCCAATTGCCAAATAAATATTTCTCATCTATAATGTAATAATTATTCGGTTTTGAGATGATGCGAGAGCAGTTAACAACTTAACATAATTAAAGGGACAATGTGTAAATAATTAAAATTATTGAGAGGATTGTAAATATCCTACTATGTATTTCTCTTGCATAAAAAATTAAAAATAAATTATTTTATTTTTAAAAAATGAATACTATTTTTTTTAATACCGTGGTATTATCCTTGACAACACATCATCCAAAAGAAATTTTTATTGATATTGGACTCATATTGAATTTATCGGTGACACCATATTATCAAAGTTACATAGTTTTACCAATTAATAATAAACCTAGGTGGAAGTAAGTGGACTTTATTTAATTTTGTAACTACCATGTAGGTATAAAAAAGCAACTATCTTGTGTAAAGAAGTAGTTTCACTTCACCCAATTATAAATTTATTGTTGAATTTAGGGGTGACCCAATGTAAATAGCGTTCTAGGAATTTTTTTTACCTGGGGTCCTAGTAATATTAATATATTGAATATTTTTTAATTATCATAATTTGATTTTTTATTAATTTTAAAATTATTTTCTTATTTTTTGAAATACAAAAATATTGATCAAATTTTTATATTCAAGTTTTGTCAATAAATTTTTCTCAATGGATTATTGTTAATTCATTCAATTTTTTTTGTGACATAGTTGGTTTTGTTGCAAATAATATTTTATCAATTTAAAGCAATTATTGTTAACAAATTTTTGTAAGTAATGCATGCATTTAGGGAAAAAATAATATTTTTATGTAGTTTAGTATTTCAATTGAAATGTAAACTGTAATTTGGGTAGATTTCATTGACACCCTTGGATTTAAGTCATGATTTACTGACATCCCTTTAAGTTTCTGAAATATCACTACATACCTCTATCAACTTTTGCCTGTTAACAGACCTAAGTGAATACATAATTTTACTAAATTATCCTTAATAGAACTCTCGTTTTACTTAATTACTCTTACTCAAATTAATAATATATAATTTTATCATATTAACATCAAATTAATCTTTAATTTTGTTTAATTAATATTAAATTTTATTCAATTAATATTAAATTTTATCAAATTAAGATTCACATTCATCAAATTAACATTCAATTTTATTAAACTAATACAAAATTAATATTCAATTTTATAAAATTAACGTCAAATTAACATTCAATTTTATCAAAATCACATTAAACTTTATCAAATTAACTGCCAAATTAATATTTAATTTGATCTATTTAACACCAAATTAACTACCAATTTTATCAAATTAACATTAAATTTCATCAAATTAATACAAGATTTTATCAAATTGACGTGAATTTGATCTTAAAATTTATAAAATTAATATTTTATTTCAGCAAACTAATATTCAATCTCATTAAATCGATATTCAATTTTATAAAATTAACCCCAAATTAACATTCAATTTCATTAATTTAACATCCAATTTATCAAACTAACATCATGTTTTTGATTGAATTTCAAATTAACATTCTATTTCATCAAATCAATATCAAATGGTCATTCAATTTTATATAATTAACATTCAATTTTTTGAATTTAATATTTAGTTTTATCAAATTAATATTATTTTTTAAAATTAACATTTTATTTGATCAAGTGATAGAATATATTCTATTTAATCCAATTAACATTTAATTAATACTAAAACAATGTTTACTACTACTTTAAGCTCATGTTATATGGATAATGATAAATTTGGTAATTCAAAAGACAATAAACCATCACATCACACATTTTTTACTTGTCATTAATGACATTAGACGACATGGGTAGTTTGTAAGACGTGTATATAAAGAGCAATGCTATATATCACAAATTTGTATCCCAAAAGTGCATTCCAAATCAATGGGAACCATTAGATGAGTGGGTCCTACCAACTTTTTTTATTAGGACCCATTCATCCAATGGTTCCCATTAATTTGGGATACACTTTTGGGATACAAATTTAGAATATGTAACATTACTCGTATATAAATTATATGGGGTATAAAGTGATATTTCAAAAACTAGATAGATGGTCAGTTAAATATGACTTAAATTCAATTTTTTTTCAAATTTTCAATTCTGAAAATAATGTTAAGCCATCAAAAAAATTAAATCATGAATATCGGTACATATATCATAAACGAAATGTTTAATAATAAAAATTTATTTTATACAATGGACCAAAAATATATGTATTTATTCACATGAGTTGCTCTATAAGATAAAAATTATATAGGAAAGGATAAAGAAAAAATTACCTATTTTGCTTGACATGTGCTAAATATTATTCATATAAAGTTTTAGGAGTAAGCCGACAGGGGGTTGACTTTCACAAATGTATAAGCAATGATGGTATAAAGTATAAAATTACTAAGGTTTTGTTGGTCTTAACTAAATGGAGAGCTTCTTTGGACTTAACAAAATTACAAATTGATTTAGATTTTAAAAATGAGGGCTTAAATATTTAGGGTCTATCTAAAATTATCGATAGTTTTGAGCCTAAAATACTAAAGGGTTAAAATTTTGGAGTTCTTTAAAAATAGGAACCTTAGAGAGTCACCTTAATGACTTATGCTTAGGTCGGGTGCTGATTGAATTGTGATATTCCGTGAAAATAATAATGTAATGTTACCATTTTACCGTATGTGTACTTTATTCCACGGGTAGGTTACCAAACTATGAAAAGACATAATTGCCCTCAGACAAAGTTAATGACCTTTTTCCAATGGGCCAGCATCGTTGTTGTGTCATTTTAATACCATCTGTATTTTTTATTTTGATGGGACTGAATGGTTGAATATCACGTGAGAATATTCTTGGGAATACATAAAAACTATACAATAAGGATTAGCTATGGAATGGTTGATATGAGACGGTTTTGATTGGTTGGCCAATCCACCAATTTGGGTCAGGGTGACATAGACTGCGAATGGATCCTCACATGTGGAGACAAATTTCAAAATTAACCTAATTGAAAATTACATAATTACCCAAATACGACCCGATTAATTTAATGTCGATATAATATTTGTGAGAAGGATTATAAAAATAATTTAATAAATTATATTGATGCTTAGAACCTGTGGCGGGGCCACATTAGGATAAGAGTGGACACTTTACCCCTCGACTTTTGTATATATACTCTTAAAGTATTATACACTTTTTTTAAAAAACTTGTATAGTGATTCTAGTCATTTTTATTTTCAACAAATTATGGTTTTTGGTCGTCTAAAATAAATTGTTTTATTTTTAATTTAGTAAAACAAATATAAAATGTATTGACTTACATATATATTGACAAACAATAATTTATCTCTTTTATCTAGTAATTGTCTCCCATTTTTCAAAAACAATAATGTAGTTGTCGTTTATTATTTTTCGATAATTTAATAGTGTAGAGCTTCGCAAAACATGATTAAAGTAAAACAACATAGACAATGAATGATCTCACTTAGATTTTTTAACAAAATAAAGGATGACTTTCGTCATTGATTCCATGATTGAACACATCCAAAGAATATCAGTAAGAAATTTAGCTTAGAATTAATCAATGGCAGATAATTTTCGAGAATATTGTTTCATATAGTAATTTAGTCTTGAATCTTAATTTTCTTTTGAATTGGCACATGAATGTATTTAGTCATATTTCCTTCCTCTTTCTTTAAAACAAAATTCTGACTTCGCCCCTGCTTAGAAATTATTAACAATTCAATAAGCAAAGGAGATGACTTGTAGGTGACATGAGATGAGAGAGAAGGGTTGTAGAAGAAGGCAGAACTGGGGCTTAGCTATCTGTAGGAAAATCTTCAATTAGAAAACCAAACCAATGAGAGTTGGGAGAGACTTGTACTTGATAGGATGTGTTTCAATGATTATGAGCAGATATTCAGGAGATTTAAGAGCCAATGATGTTAGTTTTCTTTCTTGAATGTTGTAAGTTTATGGAATTGTAATTTGCATAAATTAGATGACAATTACATATCATACGAATATTTCTTTCACAGTTTTAATTTGAGTCATTATCCGTGTTACACTGTCCCATCAAGATTAAAAGATTTACCCTTGTATCAAAATTCATGGAGTCAACTTGTTGGACTAATTCTAGTCATGATATATACGATTAGAATAAAATAACTAAGTATTTTTTTTTTTGGTTTATTTTATAGAAGATGTGAGATTCAAACACAGGATAGATGACACCTACCATTAGAATAGAAATAAGTGTAGTTTTGAGGAATTTGAAAATGAGAACTAAAATTTTTCAATGGTTAGACCAAACAAGAAGGTTTAGCTTATCATTAGGTTTCTAAAAGAATGGGTTAAGGTTAAACTTGAATTTGGAGAAGTTTTACGGTACCCAAAAAAAAAATGGTATTATACCGTAATTTATAACTTTTGGAGTAACTGGTTTTACCACTTTTGTAGTATTTTGTAATCGATTCTAAATGAGAATGAAATATTTTCTCCTGGACTGATTAAGGAAATTTATCTTAATCCTAGGATGAGGCAGACACATCAACTGGAGAGAGAGAGAGAGAGAGAGAGCACATTGATTTATGTGTACTAAAATTTAGAAGCAAAAACAAAGTAAAAGAATAGAAAATGTCAGAATGAAACTTATGTTTTCCGTGATGTAAGCGCAAATATCCATTACACCAGTTAGCCACCAGCTGCTAAATCTCATATGTCAGGAATGTAGAATGATAGCAGTTGTGAAACATGAAAAATCTACCAATACCATGCCAAATAAGAGAGAGAGAGAGAGAGAGAGAGAAAATAGCATCTATTTTATCCATTACAAAGATATCTTCAATGTCCTCAATATGCCTTTTGAATGAGAAAATCTATACAATTCCACACAATTACACATTCTTCTGCATAACAATAGCACCTAAAGCTATTCTACCCCTTCTTTCACATTCTACATCATAAATGCTGCTACATAAATGTTTTTAGGGTAAGACTAGGGTACCCAAAGTGATAACCGTACCGACATTTTCAAGTAAATAAGGGTTAATTACACGTCATAACTCGAGAATGTCACTTACGGATCAATGGAGTAATGTCACAACTTGATAAAAAGTAGGGATCGATTCTAGGATCAATTCCAAATAACTTCGCCCCTACCTTTTTAGCAACTTTGGATATAATATCCAAAAGTATGCTCCTTGGTATGGTAACCTTGCTTCACCCCTTCTCCTCAACATGGATTTCGGTAGCTCCAAAGACAATCAAGGTCTTGTGGTCCACCTGAAGTTGATGGATCCTCTTGATTGTCAAATGACTTCCTTGCAATTTCAAGATTTGACACAACAGAAGACATTTCAAAGTTCATCTCGGTGCTTAAACCTATTTCTTGGGAGACACTAACCATATGATCCTCCTCTGTTTTGAAACTCTGCTTCATGTTTGGACAATAATTTTGCAGGGAATTCCTCATAATTTCCTGGTCTTGCAGTGGAATTGAACCTGGGTATTGAAAATTTTCAAGAACTGGAGCTGATTGACCCATAGAAAATGAGTTTGGAAGAGAAAATCTTGGGAAAATATTTGATGTATTTGAGGAGAAAGGAAAAAGAGAATTGCAGAGGTAATTAATTGTATCTTCCTGGTTTTTCTGAGCTGCAATGGGATTGGAGAAGCAGGGCACGTGAACAGATTCCGGTAGGGTGGGTTTGGTCCTTCCACCATAAGGTGTGTCTGTTAATGGTGGAAGAACAGAAGAAACCGGTTCATTTTCCACGGAATTCAATCTCTCTAACCCAGAAATATGTACTTTTTTCTCTCCTGAATTCTTATGAAATACCCGGCAAATCACCCAATCATTCTACAGGGAAATCAAAATTCAAAAGTCTGACATTAAAATCACAAGAATATATCTCAGTAAAACAGGGCATAACAACAGAGGAAAAACAGGGGAAGAAATTGTATACCTTTGCTGTTTGGGGAAGGTTATGAAGAGAGAATTTACCCTCTAATCTATATTCATGACTGACCCAATTGGTTTTCTCTCCTTTCGGTGCTCTCCCCATATAGAAAACCAAGGTTTTCTTCATCCCAACCAGAGTTTTCCCTCGGAAAATTTCCCTATCTTTTCCTGTGGCTTTCCAATAGCCAGCAGCAGTAGCCCTGTTTGTTCTCAAACCAGTTGGGTACTTTTTGTCTCTCACACAGAAAAAGTACCACTCTTTTCCTTCCATTTTCGCCTTCCCTGCATTCAAAAACCAAAAGAAAAGAAGAATGATTTATAACCGACCTTCATATTCTTTGTATGCAGGGGCTGCCTAGTGCACGAGACTAGCGAAAAACGGTGAGAAAATGAAAAATAAAACATGGGCATGGGTTAGAAACCTTACGTGGTAATTCCCAAGGCTCAACCTTGTTCATATCAACCTCTCCCATGGCTCTAGCAGAGAAGTTGCTATCAAAAACCTTCTTGGCAAGATAATGAGTAATCAGCTCTTCATCCATTGGGTGGAATCGAAAACCCGGGGGCAATTCCATCTCATCATCCTCCTTCGAAATTCCAGTAAAATTTTCCATCATCTAAAACCCTTCTCACTCTCTCTCTCAATCTTCAATCTCCTAAACTACAAATGGGCTCCGAACAAACAGATCTAACTATCAGAACACTAGCCAAATCTAGAAAAAGGTTTAAATACGAAGTCTGATTCTGATTCGATTGGAATGAAAGCTATGAGAAAGTTGGAGAGAGATGGAAAGGACAGAGAAGGAAATTATAAAACTCTGGCTGGAGAACTAAGAAATTGTAATATGAAAGATTGAGAGCTGTTAAGAAAAGAGCAGTTTGAGGAGGATAAGGGGGTCTAAATACTGGTGCTGGGGGGAATAGAAACGTGGTTTGTAAGGAAACTGGGGAGGTTGTGTTGGTTTACTTTTAATTTTGTTCCGATAAATACATCCTTCTAATTTTGACCCAATACAGGCAACTTTACAGCCAGTATACCATGCATTTAAATTTTTTTTTTTGTGTCTTTTGAAATCAGATACTAGTCACTATAGTCCAAGAAAGTTTAGAATATGGCCCTACGGAATAAGGGTGACCGACCATTAAGAGAGGTAAAAAATATTGAACCCGAGACACTTGAGTTACTAGAAGTCATGTTAAGTTACTGAATCACCCATAAGAATTCTATGCATGTAATTTGATTTTTTTTTTTTTTTGATAGTTATAAAAGGGATGGGGGTAAATGAGAGTGCCCAGAGATTACGCTGATAGGTCTTCACTGGTAAGATCATGAGACCCTTGACCACGCTTATTACTGTGAGATCATGAGATTCCTGACCACGCCTTGTTATTTTTCTCCAGAACAAATTTAACTAAACTAATATAGCGGTCAACCACTGAGTCCTAATATAAACTCTAAAACTCGAATCTTCAACTTTAGGGTAAGAAGTTCGCTTATATCCCAGTGAACCACCCCACTTAGTGATATGCATATAAGCATTTGATGCTATAAATATTTCTTGAGAGAAAATTTTCCGTGCTCAACAAATACCACGTGATAGTGTTAATTTGTGGCTTAACAAATTTTTTGACAACTTTATAAATGATAATAATTAATTAAAAATATTTAATATTTTATGCGTGATACACACCACGTGACTATATCTTTTGCCAAGCACTAATATGTTTTTATGTTTTTCTGGTATTATACGCCGTCTGGTTTTGTGAACATATACAAATGATGCTTTAGTTGCGGAGAGATGCCATCAAAAAGTTATGGGAAATCATGACTCTGATTGTTATCCTGTATACAACGGATAAATTTTATTTTAACTTGAAAATAATATGTTCAATTAATATAATTAATTTAGGGGTTGTATTAGTGGTAATTAAACAAGAATAATTCGATTTTAAAACAATAAAATATGGTATTTTACACACACAAAAAAAAGGATCTCTCTTTGTTTTCTATATCTTGATTTTGAATTACATGACCTATTATTATTGAAATAAATAGTATTTGATTTAATTTTATATAATATGGACCAAATAAATCAAACATGCATGCTGTTGATTAGACAAAAAGATAGAAAAAGGGTTTTAGTCTTGGTGATTTTAGATCCACGTGTTGTGTGCATGTCAACTAAAAAGTCCTAAATATAACAACTCAAACCGACTGAAGTGATAATAAAAACGAGTTATAGATTTAGATGATTTAAATTTTAATTTTATCAAATTTTGAAGTCAGGTTATGAAAGATTTATTCTTCATGAATATTTTAATTTAGACGTAAATAATTTATTTTTTATTAAATCGAGAAAAAAATTAATCGAGATACGAATAAATTAATCTAAATATTTCTGATGTTTGAATTAAAAAAAAAAGTCATAAATACAGTACGAAGAATAGAATACGAAACGCAAATAACACGACTGGGTGGGTGGGTGGGTTGCACCCATATTTTCTTAGCTGCACAACATGCAGTTTGAAAAAATGTAAAGGAATTAATTGGGGTGGTTTGAATATATGTCATTTCCTATGGTAAATCTGAAAACAGCTGTCTGTCGCCCATGAGTTTTCAAACCGACATTGCACAGCCTTTCCATGCTGCAAGTGTCCGGACACAACACGTGCACGTCGCCATGTGAACGTATAATATGAAAAAAATTATTTTTATTGATGATAGTTGAGAATCGCTAATCTCAATTTGTTTGATTTTTAATTATTAATTATAAATAAAATAAAATAATAAATAAACAATTTTACATAATAATATCGTTAAGTCAATTAATTAGGCCAAATAACTTATTAATGATAAATAATTTATCAAAAAATATAAATATATTAAAAGACATCCGGATCCGTATTGACTTAACCCGAAGGAAGTATCGTATCACATGACACCAGTAGTTTCAATTACACTGGTGGGGAAATTTTGGTCATTCAATTCAAAAGATGGGGGCAATTTCAGTATTTCAAGTTACTCTGTAAAATCTTCCTCTCCTTTTGTCCTTTTTTTTGGCATAACCATTATCAAATGTCTAAAGTAACCTTTCCTTTCCAAGTAAAAAACATCAAATCACAAGTGCACGCGTGCCCACTTTAGGGGAATTTCACTCGTTTCAGTAATTTCCAACAACGTAACCGTTCAGGTTCTGTGAAAAAAAGTCAACGACCATATCGTCCACAGCCAATCCCAACCTTTCACCAACGACTCTACCATTGCACATCTTCTCATTCGCTGTGTCAATATGACTAATAAAGTTCAAATTTGAGTTAAAATTCCAATTTAATTTGATAAAATTCAACTATAATTTAGTTATTTAATTATTTATTTATTTGTTTTTCAACATATTCAAATTTAGATTGTGAAAATTAAATTAAATTAAATTATACATATATATATATATATATATATATAATAT
>CM042202.1:16979274-17023769 GCA_023539305.1 Ilex asprella
TCGCAAATGGTGGCGGATTTAGGGTGAGTAGAGTGGAGACAACTGTCCCTACTCCAAATTTTGAACATTTTTGGGCTTTATCTAAACTTTTAAGGATTTTAAAATTATATAGAATTTGGGCCCCATCAAAAGGTTAGTGTAAAAAATTAGAGGTTGGAAATTGTGAGTTGTAACAAACTTATGTAGATGAGGACTCTACAGCCTATACTGTTATCTGTTGGTGTAGTTCTCGGTTGGCTAACAATAATAGCAACTTTGATTCTTCTATTCACTATAATTATAATTCTAATTAAATGGGCAGAAAGATAATCATACTTTCCACATTTTTTTTATTTTTATTTTATCTCTATGCTTCTTCTTTTTTTTCGGTTATCATATCTTTTCCACATTTTTTTTTCCTGGGTAAATATCGTTTACGTAGTTAATAAAAAAAAACTTATAAAGATCTTCCACTAGAAAGGGCGATACAATATACGAAACTCTCGTTATTGTGAGGCTCGAGAGAGCAAGATTTTATCATTTAGGGGTTGTTTGGTATGAGGATTTGGGAGGGGTTTAGATTGTGGGTTGGGGAATAAATTCCTTAAACTCATGTTTGGTAACCCATATTTAGCCTAGGGTTTGGAAATCCAGTCTGTTAGATGGCTTGGTCATGAAACCCGAGGGGGGTGGGTTTTATATGGGGGTTAATGAGTTTAACATGTAAATGACATTTATACCCTCATATATCTTATATACCCAATATATATAAATTAGTTAAAGGGCAAAATAGTCATTTGTATATAACTATATTATCATAATAATATATCTCTGCCTATACTAAACATAGGTGTGGACATCATTGAATGTTGAATCTCATATTTGAATCTCATCTTTGAGTTAACTCAAGTTTAGACAAGCCAATCCAAAATACTCCCAAAAAACATATCAAACAGACCTTTAGGGGGCCAAATTTAGGGTTGTGGCGTGATAATACGTTCAACAGTTGTTTAGGGTTATTTTTATTTCACCTGTAGGTTTTATATAAATTTCGTACATAGGTTTGTATTTTCTATGGCATCCAATTTTTGGAGAAAGAATTGTCGAAAAAGTTCGTGAAATTTTTTGAAAAATTATTTTTTATTGTATATAATATTCTTATTAAATATTGGCCATTGTTTTTGCTATATAGTGCCTTTTAATGTAGGAGCATTAACTAGCTCCTTTTTGACACAATTTTTTATTGATTAAATTCAATCTAAATTTCTTAATTTTTTTTATGTATATAATTAAAGAATCTGTGAGAAATTATCTATCTTGTTATGACACCAAATTTTTAGCTAAAAAAGTACGTTCTGTGTTTGAAGTAGAAATGAAAAGTATTAGTACCGATTTGACCAATACGTCAAAATTAAATCGCAATTAAATATATATGGTCGGAAAGTCCAAAAGATGAGATTTGGTTGGAAGATGCCTTCAAATTGGGGCTGTTTGAAGAAAGGAAAGATCTCAAAGAATTGATCTTTCTTTAATTGTTAAATCTCTCTTTGATTCATCAATGTGTGATAGTTTGAAATCCTCATTATTAATGGAATTCAAATGATCTCTGGATTGATCAGAAGATCCTTTCAATTGACTAGAATCCATTACTTGAACGAAACTAGATCTCGTGGAATCATAATAAAACTAATGGTAGGGGCCCCAACACCCATCGTGATCGGCATTTATTGTTCAGGCAAAGGACATACGAATATACCAACCAAACAAAGTTAGTAAAAGAAGGACCAACGACGATTATATCATAAAGGATAAAAGAGGAGTCAGTTTTCTTTAAGGATCAAATGAAAATTCAAATAATTATATCATTCGGAAGAAGTCTTCTACAGAGGAAAAACCTGTTACGAATAAGTGGAGAGGAAAGATCTCCAAAAATTCTCATCTCATTCCATTCTAGTGGTTCAACTAGTAACCAATGACAAAAACTAAAAAATCCATGGTTTCTGGGTAAAACACTATTTCGCCCAAGTTGTTTTGGAACCGGGAAAAAGAAGCAAAACTGTCCTTATTGTGCACATATAATAAGGACATTATGGAATGTTCCCAATCTATATATAGTAATGTATTTAAAAAGGAATAGGTGAATGCTGTGATGAGAGAGAAAATGAATGAAATGTGGCTTCAGATTGGAGATAATTCAGGATTGTTCGACAGCAACAACCAGTGCAAACTTAACTTGATTTTCAAGAGGTCTAACATATCAATTTGTAATCAATTCAGATTGGTTACATAATTCCACAAGTAGTACTCAAAATGATAAGACCAGAAGAGACCACAAAACCATAAGTATAATTGGGAAGTCTGGAGCTTCTATTGCTATTGTATCTAATGTGCATAGAGTTAAACGATACCTCGTTCAAAACGGATCCTAGATCTCTTCCGTTTACACAAACAGACAGGTGATATCACTTTTAACATTCAAGCTAAGTAATTTTCTTCTGCGTCTTCTTCTGCCACTCGTAGATTTCAGCTTCCTTCATTGCTTTCACACTAGCATTAAACCCTGGATATGGTTCATACCCGAAGAAAGTCTGAAGAACCTGTAAGGAGAATCACAACAGATTGAACTTAGATTTCAACTTGGTTAAACCATTGTTGTATTTACTACAGGATTTGAGTATTTACCTCCAGCAATACAAGAAAAGGTACCAAAAGCAATGCTTGAGCAAAGTTGTCCACCACATCTGGTGCTCGTTTCTATGAAAAGCAACTACCTTAATGTATCACATGATACAAAACTCAAGGAAAGGAATTGTGAATGAACTTATTAAAGAATCAGTCACCTCAAATATGCCATGGCCTATAACCTGTGTAGTCCAGCAGAATATCTGTGCCACCAAAACCACCTGGATATATGTTTGTCATAATTAACATCAGAATGCAATTTTGAAGAAAATTAAGTCTGCTAATAGCCCTCAATTTAGTTACCATAACGGGAGATTAACTGTTTTACCAACTCCAACCATGAAGGAATGGTAATTGAAATTTCTTCATGTAATCGTAAAGCCTTGAGCCTCGAAGCGAACTAAAAAATTCATCTCAAGGGTATGAAAATGTTACGTTAGCTTGCACACCAGGTTACCATCCAGCCCAGATGCAGAAAGGCTACCAAATATAGGTATGGATCATGTTTGTTAAGCATAAATCAGTGTTATTGGAGTCCTACCGGAAAAATGCTCCTCTAAATTTAACTTTTTTGTGTTCTCCAAGTACACTCAAGCAAGAACTAAGACTTTTCACATCTATTCCAAAGGATTTTGGTGCATGATAAATGCACTTTAAGCATATCTACCTCAGACATTCAATTAGCAGACATTTTTTAAAAACATTTTGTGTGAAAACTACGCAAATGACAGCAATCTGTTTGAATTCCTGTTTCCAGAACATGACACTGATTACAAAAAACATTTATGAAAAGGTCATAGCGCAGTTGAGGCTGTGGGGAGTGTTAAACTGGGTATAGACCAAACTTTTGACATTATATACACAGAATAGCTGTCCTCAAATTAAAACCAACAACCTTGCAGTCATTAGCTAAAAAGTGTGCAACCTCATCTCTTTTTTATTTTGGGCAACATTTTCTTCATCAAGGTTTATGGAGATAGAAAGATTGTGCTGCAGCTAAAAGCAGCACTGAATAAATTATGAGCGCTTACCAATGGGGGTAAAGTGGCCTATCATTTACCTCTCCCAAAACCGCTATAGGAGAGCACCTTTTGCAAGTGCGTGTACCCGCACGGGGGGTCCAGCATTTATGCAGAGGAAACAACTAAAAACAAAGGAAGCCGAGAGCAAATGCGGTACCCTGAAAGGGTTACATGTTGCCTCCATTTTCTACTTTGTTGGAGTCTCAACCTCATGCCTATAGGGCTTTAACTCTTCTAACAAGTGAAGATAGGTCATTCGTTTGCCAATACCACACCTTGCGAATGGAAGGACTCTCTGCAGTTTCCCAACCAAATGCATAATAGCAAAAGGTCCCTCAAACTGTCAAACATTTCTAGAACAAAAGGATTGTTGTATTTTCAATTTCTTACTAAAACTGTTGAGATAAAGTCCCAATTTTAGATAGAAAGCAATCAAAAAATGTAGAAAATGAAACTTTAGTCAACCCAAGAAAATGATAAACCCCAAAGAAAAAAAAAGAGTTAATTACAAAATACTCCTTCAAATTCGAGTCATGTTGCAATTAACTCCTCCTAATTTCAATTTCAACAATTTGCCCCCTTCAAGTTTTATTGAGACTAAATTAACTAACTTTATAGAAGAGAAATAGAAAAGTTCTAAAATGCCCCCAATCTTTAATGATATTTTCTTTCTTCTCTTTGTGCCTAACCCATTAAAAAGCAAGAATTAGTCTTCAAACCCAAATTAGTCTTCAAACCTCGGCAATGCCTATCTCCAGCTCTGGCAGACCCCCACCCGCATGCCCCAATTTGACAGACCCCAAGGAGTGACTCAAGATAAATTGAGGCCTAAAACGGTAATACTAAATGAGGCTTTTTATTTTTAGTATTATTTTTTAATAAGGATAAGAGAGAGAGAGAGAGAGAGAAAGATTTTCTTTATTTATTTTTAAAGTTTTTTATTTTTGAGTTTGTAATATTATGGATTAAATTGTAAACCCAAATTATTGAAATTATAATTTTTGATGGGACTTAAATTTTTTAGGGCTTTTTTATAATACCTAAAATTTTCATGGATTTAAATTTTTTATGTGGACTAGTTATGTATCTATAATTATGAAACTTTTTAAAAATTTGAGGCCTAAAGCGCACACTTTTTTTTTAATATTATAGGGCCTGCCCTGACAGACCCCGAAGTCCCATGCCTAGCTCGGACGGAACCCGCTCCAACAACCCCTCTTTCTATACCCAATGCCAATAGTTCCCCAAACCCCCATACCCACCTCTGATTGTATACCCACACCCTCATACCCAACGCTGGCAACCCCTCAACACTCATACCCAACGAAAGCAGTACCCCAAACCCCATACCCACTTCTAGCAGCCCCTTGCATCCATAACAACTCACAGTCCTCCCAACCTCCATACCACTTCTGGCGGTTCCCTGTCCCAACTCCAATAGTACCCCCACCCCCATTAACCAAGCAAATCCAACAAACAAAGAGACTCTTCAGTCTATATAACACACAATCAAACAAGATTCATCCAATCAAACAAGACCATTTATGTATCTGATGATATACAGTTTATTACGCCGGCTTCCCTTCTTTTAATGCATCACCTTCTGTATTTGTACCTGAAATCGAAACTATGGCAACTACAGATGTACTGGTCTTCCATTCAACTTAAATTAAGGCCACATCCATAATCCATCAATAGATTCGTAACATTAAGTCATTCAGTTCTTCACTGAAAACGAAGCATCTCGATTTCTAATCCACTGGACAATGCTATGGTAGGGACCAAGGTCAAATTACAAGATACCCACATGATCCACATCTACAGCAGAGCAGCCCATCTCACATTCATAATACACAATTTCTTAACCTCCAATATAAGAAGACCAAAAGATTGAAGGCAATTTCAAAGTGAAGATAAACTTAATCTTAGATGCAAAGCTCAAAATAAAACTCATGATCATATAAATACATAGCTTTCCAGGTCACAGATAAAAAAGTAGAATAATTCTACCGACATAACAAGTAGAAGCATAAAACAAAACATGACCCACAAGAAATCCATTTATAAGATAGAACAAAGAATAACAATGAAACCAGAACAAACAAAGACCACCTAAGTCCTATACCAACAATGAAAAAACTAAGTGAAAAAGAAGAGACCTTACCTTCCAAGCCAGAGAAAATCCCAGATGATTTGCAAGAGAACTGCCCAATACCCAACACCCTAAACAAAGCAAAGCAGCCAAAGAACCAGCTTTCTTATCCAGAAAGACATAGAACAAAGCATAAGTCAGAGCAAAGAAAAACCCGAAATTCAGAACCAAACCATGAGTGTACAAGAACCCAAGGTGAGACAGATTGAAAAATGGAGGTAGGAAATAGAAAAGAACAATAAAGGTAAAGAAAATTGGCCACACAAACAACATATGAATCAAAACATTCACTGGGTTGGTGTGGTATGCCCCGTAGAAGGCAAATTGCTTCTCAAGATCAAACAATCCTGTCTTTCCCATAAATTTTTTCTCGGCTACCTCAATGGGTTTGGAGTGATAAAATACTGACAGACAGAGAGTGGTGAAATAGACAGTGGAGAAAGGCTGTGAGTGGTGGAAGAATTCAGCACAGACTATTTATATTTTAAAGTGAAGCAAGGCGACAAGTACAACCAAGTGTAAGACTTACCTACTCATTATTATATGCCTTTCATATAATTTGGAATAAAAAATTTAATAACAACTAAAATGCAATTCATCATAAATTTGAGGCTCTCCCATCTGGGATCCACTGCCATCCTCGTCTAACTTGTCGCCCATGAAGGCACTGCAAGAGGGCCATAGGCCTGGCATGGATGGGCTGGGCTTCCCACATTGGAAGCTTTGGGTGTGTGTGTTCGGTCTATATGACCGCACAAAGTAGAAGTGTTGTGTTTATCGTTAGTCCAAAAAAAAAAAAAAATTCATAAATTTGAGTCTCAAATGAATGGGATCATAAAGCTCAGTTCCACCGAAAACGCTCTACCATGAAAAATTAATGTAATTATTAATGATATTAGACACTTGGCTATGACACTTAATCTTAATTTTTTACACAAGTTTAGAACCCTTAACAAGGCTGCTCACTCGGTGGCGACTACGATATTAAAGAATTCTCTCCCTGCGTATTGGATTGATGTCCCACCCCCGAGCTAAAGACTTCCCTCATGCATGAATGTAATCAGAATTTTTCATCTTAATGAATTATACACAGGATGGTTGATTGTTCAAAAAAAATAAAAAATAGAATCATTGAATAAGTAGGTTCTATATATTTTTTCAAATCATACTCATTGATCTAACGATCCTTGTTGATTTAAGATGTCATTTGTAATCTCAAATTTAAATTACATATCATTACTCTGACCATAATCCAACCCCTAAATCTTTAAAGTGCAACCCATGGAGATTTGGGTAAAATTAGGATTTAATATAGGATAAGATTTAGATCCCCTCCATAACTACATGAGTGAACAAGATTATACAATTATTGACATTTAATCCCCTATTCAATTTTTTGCAAAAAAGAAAGGTACGACGAAAAATAGTTCACCAACCCGGTCACTTTTTACTTTTACACCGATGAATTTGACGCATTTTTAAAAGAAAAGAGGAAATAAATTGTTGTGTGGCTGGTGAAATTTGACCTAAATTGTAGATATTCAATTGCTTCATCATTCGAGTAAATTCATTTTATCCCTTGATGTGATTTTTTGTAAAAATGTTAATGTGACAACTAAATTTGATAATTGAGTCAAGTTTTATGAATTCAAGCTGAACCCGTAAAAAAAACGAATCTGAAAAATTGTTCAATCTTAACTTATTTAGGACACGAGTTAAATCCATCATATATCAGACATTGTGACAACTCCTTTAAAGTCTCATTCAATTCAAATTATTCACCATTTTAGAATCATAACCAACATGTTGAATATATGAAATAAAACAACCGCTAGCCAAAAGACTATTGAAGCCAAGTGGTAAAAAGCATCGACACTCCATTGATAAAAAAGGGATAGAATCTTAGTCATGTAATCTTTTCTAAATTCTTAACGCTTTCATGCTCTAGGAGTGAATTTTTCATGAATTTGTGCTCTCATTTTATAAAATTTACAAATTTTTACTAATTTGTAGTTTTACTTATTTATGCTTACTTACAATTTTGTTGGGGTGGGGGAATTATTAACCTAGGCCTAAAAATACATATCATTATATCAAACTATAATAATATTTATTAACTATAATTGCTATTTTAGGACTTTATAATCAACATATATTTAAAAATTAAATAATTTGTCTAATAACTGTGCATGAAAATTTAATTTTTATATTTTATTTATATGAATTTTTTATGGGTGAATGTGTGTCCGTATGTCTATAATATGACACTTTTAAGATATACTCTCAATATCAACTTTTTTTGGAATGCTGAAGTTTTTATGCTCTCGTTCTTGCTCTATATGATCTAGGGTAAAATAATGTTATATTACGGATCTATTACCAAAGTACGACAATTTTAAAACTTAAATACCAATCTACAGCGTTTTGAACATATTTATCAAACTACAGTAGTTTCAAAAGCAAAATTAAAAAATACAATTTCATTTAAAAGGGAAATAGCAAGTCCGACTTCGTGCTGTAAAGCGGATTCTATAAATTCGTTTTTATCGTTAAAAATGTATTTGTTAAAAACGATTTTACTTGAATAATTGCACTGTTCAAAAGAGTTTTTAAAATAAAAAGTGTCTTTCGCAAGTTTGCTTTTAAATCTGATTAGGAGTTGTTTGTTTGAGATATAAGGGTGGTACAAGAGGGTGGTATAAGAAAAATAGTACGTGGGACCTACTTTATACCGTATTTGTTTGACTTATTTTGGACGGTATTAATTTTCGGGTTGTAATACCGACCCACTATGAACAGTGTCCCTAATACCTTACACAAGGTGTTATTCAATACCACCTAGCTGGTGGTATAATATCTTGGTATAAATTTGAAGGATGTATTAAAATATAAAAAGACCAAAATGCCCTTTTCTTATTCTTAAGCCGCAATTGTTGACTTTGAATTATGAGGTTAAAATTGTCTTTTTATACAATAACTGCAATTGTTGACTTTTTTAAGTAGGTATTACACAAATAATGTTTGTGATAAACAAACAAAGCGAAAGATGAGATTATAGTTTAAGATCGAAAATAATATACTATTAGATCGAAGTGAAATGGATATAAAATCTTATATCGTTTAAACTTAATACCCAAAACAAACATTCCCTTAACGTTTTCGCAGTGGAGTAGGAGGACACGCTTGTCTTTTGTTAGTTGTTCTATTGTCAGGAATTGTGTACGTTATCAAAAAATAAATTTTGGTGTTGTACTTATTTTTATTATATAAAAATAATTATCACAAAAATAATAAAATACACAAAAATAATAATTTTTTTTGTACAAAAAAAAAGCGATAAAAATTATTACCACAATAATGATAAAAAAACACTTACAAATGAAATAAATTATCCCTAAAAATAATAATTTTTTTATACCAAAAAATAGTAAAAATAGTTATACCAATATTGATAAAAATACTCATAACAGTGATAAAAATATCCATAAATATAATAATTTATTTACAAAATAATAATTTTTTTAGTTATAAAATGACCTATAAAATTATAAAAATAATAAATTTTAAAGATATAATAATTTTTTTTGATACTGTAGATAAATCCCTATTGTTATCTCATTTTCTACTTAGAAAGCCAAAAAGCTGACATTGACTTGTGTCTTCTCAACCAAACACTTGCTTTGAGGATAACTTCGGGTTTAATAGCGTTTGGTAAACGTTTGATTAAATTTTTAAGTCTTAATAGCATTACTCTTTACTTATATTATTGATGAACCACTCGATTCAAAGACTTGTCATAAATGTGCTGTCTCCAAAGTAGAAAATGATATGACAATAGGGATTTGTCTACGGTATCAACAAAAAAAAAAAATTATATTTTGAAAATTTATTATTTTAATAAATATTTTTATAATTTTATATGTCATTATATAACTAAAAATTTTATTATTTTTGTGGATAATTTATTACATTTATAAATATTTTTATCACTGTGGTGAGTATTTTTATCAATATTGGTATAACTATTTTTACTATTTTGTGGTATAAAAATTATTATTTTTTGTGGGTGATTTATTACATTTGTGAGTATTTTTTATCATTATTTTTTAAAGGCTTCAACAAATTAAATCTTAATTACAACTCAATTTCATCAACTAATTACTTAATTTCATCTAATATGTGTGTGTTTTGATAACTCGGATCTCATCACAATCTTAGATTTGAACTCACTTCTGTATTCAGATCATGTTTTAATCAAAATCCGATCTATTATCACAGGTCCAATGGTGAGGAAATCCGGCTGAAGATTTTGGCCCTTGCATTGAAGATTTTGGTGACATTGTGGTTTCCGAAAGCAATTGTCATCCATTTAGCAGGCCTTCGGAGAGCCCAAAACCACCCTCTTCAAAATAACAATGTTTAGCTCCCTATAAATTGTGCTTCTTCCTAAGCCTCTTCTTTGGACTACACACTACACTTTAGCATATCCCTACAACATCAAAAGTTTCCTCCTTTAAGGCTACCATGGCATCAGCAACTCTTGGAGTTGCGTTCTGCTTATTACTTGTAACTTCACTTGCTATTGTGCAAACAGCAATGGCCGGAGATCCTGACATCCTCACCGACTTCGTAGTCCCAACGAATCTTAGCAAAGTTGATGGGAACTTCTTCACATTCACAGGCATGAGAGTACTCGTTGGGGCTAACCCGCCACCAACTTTCCGGGTGTCGAAAGCAAGCAAGGCTGAATTCCCAGCACTAGATGGTCAGAGTGTTTCTTATGCTGTCCTTCAATACCCTGCTGGGACTGTCAATCCAACTCAACACTCATCCCCGTTCAACCGAGCTACTCTTCGTGATTGACGGTTCACTGCAGGTTGGCATTGTCGATACAACCAACAAGCTCTTCACTCAAACGCTGCAAACCGGTGACTTGTTTATGTTCCCCAAGGGACTTGTTCACTTCCAGTACAATGCTGATGCCCAGAAACCAGCTCTAGCGGTGTCCACCTTTGGGAGTGCAAATGCAGGGACTGTGTCGATTCCCAGCAGTTTGTTCACCACTGGCATTGATGACAATGTCTTGGCCAAGTCTTTCAAAACTGAAGTTGCCACCATTCGAAAACTCAAGGCCGGTCTAGCACCCAAGCCCGAAAGGCTAGTCCATTGCCTTACTAGCTATTTCATATTATGCCTCTTATTTCATATTTCGTACGATATTTATTGTATTGCAGCATCAAATAAGTCTCTTGGTTGAAAGAGTTTATGTCATGAAAAGAGCCTTTACAATTACGTGGTGGTATTAAACATATGCGGAGAGCAGAACCAGTCTGGCTAAGCAGGAGTTCCAAAATTGCACAACACCTCACCATGAAATTTTTATTCAGTCTCAGGAAAATTCAGAACAAGGCTGCCATACATAGAAGAACAAAGCAACAATGCATTATAGGATTGCATGCTTCTCCCCAAAGACAATGATAAGATAGCATGTTTTTCTACATTCAATCTGAAAATTTGTTGTTACACATGATACTACAAGAGTCCAAATAAAACTATTCTACAACAAAAAGTACAAATTATATTCATGTTTCAATTGAGAAAATTCTCTAAAAGATAACACAAATATCTCAAAAATCAAATACAATCACAACATATTAAACGTACAATAAAAAATCAAAGCTAATATGAACATATCAGCGTCTAGAGACTAACATTAACAACAATATCAAACACATTAAGAAGAGAGGTTTCTTAAAATCAGCAACCACAAAATAAAACTACAAGCCTTCATCATCCATCGAGAATCGTTTGATTACATGTGATGCTTCTGGAGCCCAATTTATGGTCAGGCTACTACAATAAGCACCAATCAAATCTCCGTTCTTACAATCCAATCATCAGGCTTTTCCCTATAAAAGACAAGTTATATGCATTTTGATTCCAGTTTACTAAAGAGCAACTTGTTTTCAACAGAAAATCAAAAGGTTAACTGAAATTGATTATCCAGTTTCACAGTGCACCTGAACAAAAACAAAAAGTAATCTCACAGAATGATGTCAGACTAAGCACAACAAGAATCAAAACATGTGAATTCCTAAATGTGTAGACATTATTGAAGAACTCAGTGCCATCTTTTCCCTCTAATAATCAAATCAAAAAAGACTGTTTCCACATAGATCTTTGATGAACAAATAATAAAAATTTGGCAATCAAAATAGTGTGAACATAATTGAACCAATATAAAGTACAGACACTTGTTCTTCCTATCAAAATATATTTTTTCTTGGCATTTATGAATTGACCAAATCCAATTCACACTGAACTTCTCAAATTTAACAAAGCAAGCTCAGCAAAGTGTTATTGCAAGGAGGAGCAGTATGGATTAGAAGAGAGCAGTGGAAGGTGGAAAAATTCCAAATAATCCAAGTTCAGACTGATGTTGGTTAGCCTCAGAGGTAGTGACAATTGCATATCATCATCAATACGTCTGATAATACGTGCAAGTAGGGATGCATCATAGGCAAACCAACAAAGCCTATAGTCTAAGAAAATACACTTAATGCAAGTCACTAGTATGAAAGAAATTAGCTTAATATCATAAGTACAACAAAGTTTTTGGAAAACCTCAGCTACTGCAGTATCCTGTAGACATAATCATGAAGTCTCATAAAATGTGTAATAGATGCATGATTCTAATCTTACTTGTGATCATACACATTTATATCAAGAATACAAAAAAAATGGAAAAAAGTAGAGAATAAACAAAAACAATCAAAAAGTAAAGAAACACAATAAGAGGAGAATAGGCTGCAGAAAGTCAAGGTCTACAAACATCTGAATGCCAAATAACTGACAACATGAAAAAAAATATATAGCAACTGTTTTGAATTTGATGTTTTTTGATAAGCAATAGACCCACCTCTGTGATAAAATATTAACACAAAGGTTGTTAGAGCCTTAGCTGCCAGGGCTAGAGCCACAATTTCTGCTTAGTGGAGGCAATCTCCAACTCATGGTTAAATTAAAACCATAATGACAAGTATATTACTTAATTGCAAACATGCCAATTCATCAATATTTAGCTTTAATATTAGATTTTCAAAGTTCAACTCTGATGCTAAAACTAAAATTTCAAGTCCATTTTTTGTTCATATTGGAAGCAAAAGAGTCAAGACATTTAATTGTATAAAAGAAGTTTATATCGAATTTTTAAACTAATGAGAGAATCTCACTTATTTCTTGAAATGTAAAGACTAATTCTATTTGGCCCTAAAAATTTGATTTAATTTGATGATATAATAATGGGGCGACTACTATAATTTTTTTTTTTGAAACAGCTACTATAGTTCAATAATATAACTCTAACTACAATTCATATAATTAGATATACAAATTAAGTCAAATATTTTGGGTCCCGAAGGTATTTTTCAAGCATAAGAGTATCTAACAAGTTCTATAAATTTTTTAGTTTGGGAAAATTTTAAAAATTTCAAATGAACAAATAAAATTTCAGAATTGCAAATCCGCTCTTGTCAGCTGTGATGACTCATAGATCATAGTAAGGTGTAACAGGTTTTTTATGCAATCCTTGGCCATTCCTTTTAGTATACTCAACGATGATCAAACTAAAAGATGTAAATTACACAAAAAACCAAGATTCTGAAAAGTGCACCTGAAGAACATAAAAATGTCAGATAAAACAGATGAAATAAACTTCTAAATTGGAACGAACACAGACTTGAAAACATTCACAACACATCTTAATGTAGATAGTCAAAACATAAATATTGCACTGAAATGAAGTTGTTCAAAATTTAGTGTATTTTGATAAAGCAAGATTATGCCCCGTGTACGAGAAGTTTTAAGAATTTTACAGTGGAAGATAGAAAAATGCTAGGCAGCGAATTATAACAAAAGGTTTCCTTTTGACTCATCTGCAATTCATTCGTAGCCATAATCGTAGTGTGGCCTCATATACTTCAGCAAATGCATTTTTGGCACTTTTTTTACTGTTCTCTCGAATGAAGAAACCAAAGTATATGAAATATATATATATATATATAAAAATATCAGAGAAGTTCACAGTGAAATCAAAGCAATCATAAAATAACGGATACAAGGAAGCTTCCAGTTGAAAGAAGTCACAATTCAAAAACATTAAAGACACAAGTAAAAGGGAACCACTGTCCTAAACTCTATGCATAGGACCAAGTGAAGAAGGATAAACTAAAAATAAATAATCAGCAATAAGCTCAGTCAAACATGACTAAGTTTGTGCATCAGAGAGATTCCCAAAGACAAATCATCATACTCCTGAGGAGTGCTGATGTCCCTGTCTGTTTCATCGTCACATGCTCAAACTAGATCTCGAGGAAAATAGAGATTTAAAACATGAGAGGGTATAAAAATTATAGTAAAGGAAAATCAATATTATTAAATTCAATGTCATATAAACACAGGATTTATTAAGGAAAGAAATAATAACGGAAGAGAGAATAGAAACGATTTGCCTCAGATTTAATTCTTTTCATGGTATAAACTCAAAGTATATTTAGAACCATCATAGGCACTCATTGGAACTTAAAAATCAAAACTTGAAACAGAGTTGCAAAAATGAGAATGCTAATCAATTATAAGTAGGTATATTTGAAAAAAAAAATCGAACTGTTAAAACCAAACAATCCAGATACACAGTTATTTCTCCTTTGTTAGTCAAAAAGCATCAGAGAGATTCCCAACAGACTATGTCATCATTCTCCAATTGGAGTACTGATGTCCCTGTCTATTTTATCATCACTTGCAAACTGCACAGATTTTACCTAACCCATAATCACCACACCAATGAATTTCATTAAACAAATATCAGAGAACCAGAAAATTTAATATCTAATGAACTTATCCCTCCAGCATGTGAAAAACCACAAGTTGTTCTGAAGGGTGAAAAAAAAAAAGAAAAAAAATGTTGAGTTGCTACATATCAACCAATATGTAATGCCTTGCAACTTCTGGTCAGTTTGTTTTCATAGTGAACCACAATCTGTCAAATTCATATTATGCTTGAAAATCCATGAATAAATTACAATACAACTAGTGGAAGAAATGATTCTTCTCTGCAAAACTCCACACTTAAAACATTACTAAAACCTAAGTGTCATTGGTACCTACTGGAAGCAAACAAGAACATTGCTATGGTATCAAAGCTAAGTAAGCAGTAGAAAAGCACATGCTCGTCTTAATTAGCTGCATCAGAGATTCTGATTTCCGTGTACTAAATCATCAATGGAGAACTGATGAACCAGTCAATGAGATCATCATTTGCAAAATATACTCCTTTTTCTCAGAAGTTATACAATCTATCGTACATCAAAAACTACATTTCAATAAAGAAAGCATCACAGATCCTGAACTATTAGCTTTTGCAACAACCCAATCTATAGTACACATCATGATCAAAATATACATACCCAGCTTCAAGTTTGTGAAAAAATTGTCAATTCTTCAGCTTGTTTTAAAACCCAAAAAAAAAAACCAAATGTCAAACATGTGTACATCTTAACAGGTAAAACAATCTCAGATTGGGTTTATGACATTTTTTTTTTATAACAAACTGTTCAATGTAATTTTGGAGTCTAACCACATCAGAGGCACAATCAAATCTCACCATGAAACAGAAAATTCACAGCAAAATAAGATTGTTCACGATAAGAGAAATACAATTAAAAAGACGGGAAAAAAATCAATCCTTTTCAATGCAAATTAACAAAATAAAGAAAACCTTAAACATCAAATCTATAATACCACGATTGGAGAGAATAGAATCAAAGCTAAATAACATAAAACACTGATAAAAATAACTTAGGTCACTCAATCTCATGAAACAAGATCATATATATCAAAGGCTGGAATAGGGCAAATTGTCTAGAAGAGTTGAAGGGTTTTGCATATTTGGGCACTAGGGTTTCTGTCGGCTAAGGTTGGCTATACGGATATATATAGATAGACAGGGTGAGTAAGGCTAGGGCACAAGAGGCAGTTAAAAGGGCTGGCTTAGACGGACGGCTAAGATTTGTCGATAGGACAGTGTGAGGTAAGAACCGTTAATTGGGAAAGAAAGAACAACCTTTGCATACATACCCCTATAGATTATTAGTTTTTATTTGTTTTACCCTTTTATTTATTTTATTTTCTTCCAAGCTGTTCATTAATTTCCACATCTTGCATTCTCACTAGTTTTTGAGTAAATATTCATTATAACGGTAACACTACGTCATTAACGTCACGTAATATCACTATTTAATAGAAAAGTAACAAAATGGATAAGATAGACCCTATTTTTTTACATTGAGTAGTTATTGATGATGCACAATTTTGACTTTGCACACCAAGAGTCAAGTGATTTGGAAATTAAATGCAGTAATTAGGGATTGAGACAGAAATTATAGTGGTTCGGCCAATATTGCCTACGTCCACTTTGGAATGGCAGTGAGTTGCCGGTATTTTATTGATTTCGGTGAGTAATATGGACGGAGAGAATACAACTGGGAGAAGAAGAAGAGTTTTAAGCTCTGTTGAGTGTGATGCCCCCCCAAGTGTTGGTGGGGCTTACCTTTTATATTCAGCCCTCAACTGAATGGAGCTACTAAGTGGCCATACTGAGCTATTCTAGTGGGATTTGCGGATTCTCCTCAACACCGTTAAGGAGCTCCCCACAAGACCGGGTCTCCCTTTGACTGCTTCCAATGTGAGTAAGGGGTCTTGAGTGCTCTCTGGACTCTTGTAGTTAAGCTGAGATAGCTCCATGGTGAGCTTGATTGGGCTTGGATCTCATTTGGCCTGCTGGGTCTTCATGTTTTTAAGCCTTTAATTGCAGCTGGGCTTCGATATGATTTTGGGCCTTTTGGGCTTGACCCATCAGTTATCAAATTACCAAGTTACAATTGATTTGAAAGTGATTTAAAAAAATATAAACAAAAAAATCGATTATGTCACAATTTTCTTTTAAATGTGTTTTAGTCATACTATCTACTATTTTTTTTTAATTAAAATTGAAATACAAATACATAAAATTAGTAATTTTACATTTCAAAAGCAAGTAGGGTGGTTTTTAAATATAAAATGTTACATGAATATGAAAAAAAAAAATAAAAAAAATTATAGTTATCGTTTTAAGTCTCAAATTCTCTTAAGCGGACCGTTTGGTCAGTTGATCGATAAATTTGTCCTACTACAAACCAAAAAAATAAATAAAAACTTCTCTACCAATAGACCTAGTGCTCATTCTCATTGTCTCTCAATGACATCTTGGACCCTTTTTTTGAACCGGACAGAAACATTTCTTTAAGAAAATTGATTATCCGTACAGTCAAAAGAAAGGATGTATGAAATGGCAACAATGATGTATGAGATAGGTTAAAAACTCAGTCATTCAAGAGAGAAGAGGACATTATTGCTTTGGCCACCCAATGGGGCTGCCTTGTTAGCACTATGGGGAGTATAAACCTGAGCCAAGACTGTTAGAAATCTGTCTGATACCATCCACCAAAGTTGCAATCTCTCAAGGTGGAGCATCTTCACCAATACACAATGATATCAGAAAATGTGACGTCTTGGACCCTTTACTCAGTATATTTCTTCTCCAAATGACAAAGTAAAGTGAAAGTATAATAGAGAATGAAATTGTGCAAGGGAGCCAACTTTCGAAAATACAAGGATTCAAGCAAGTCAAAAGCATATAAGTTAATGATGTTATTGTAAATAGTAGTTGAACGTAGATGATTCCAACAAAGTGAAATCAAAGGCATTCGTTGGCACTCAAGATGCTAATAACCGGAGACTCTTTATGGCTCTTTAGTAAGTGGGATTGAGGGGTTTCAGAAGATGAGTTGGAGAAAAATAGTCTAAATGACACACAAAACTCATGTTTAACAAAAAATTTGAAGCCTGAGTTACCAAACACTCTTGCTATTGACTCGGACTTTAAACCCTAGATCATGAGTTTCATCAAAACCATGCGGGGTGGGGTTTCAGATGAGGGTTTACAAATTCAAGATACAAAAAGATAATTATACACTATATATATAAACATTGGTTTGAATTAAATTAGTAAACGGAAAAAATAGTTATTTATATATAAATATATTATCATAATAGTGATATATCCGTGATCATACTAAATATGGATATGAACTGAATTTAATGTTGAATTTCATCTTTTTAAAGAGAAGTTTGAGTTTGAAAATCTCAATTCAAACTCTTCTAAAAAATTCATCCAAACAAATCCTCGAGAGTGACTTATCAAATGTTGTCTGAGGAGGACCGCATTTGTGGTCCGTCTATGTGTGATCACGATTGAATTAGGCCATAGCCCAGATTCAGCCCATTGGCTAGGGCCCGACTACAAACATTCTACCACAAAATCAAATGTACTATTTTGGGCAACACAGCCCATGACCAACCAAGGTGGTCAAATAATACCAACCATCCAACCAGCACAATATTTGTCACCGACATCCTCTAGAATCACTTTTCACCATTGTAAATATTCCACCACCATCACTACCATCAATTTCTATTCCCACCACCACTGCCACCAACTTTGTCCTTACCATCATCACCATTGGTCTGATCACCACTACCCTACCTTGACCATATGGTGGTGGGCAACGAAGATCGCATTAGATGATAACGGGTCATGGGGATAGTGGTGTTAGAGGAGGTAGCAACACCATCAAGAGTGTTGGTGTTGGTGTGATGGTGAGCTGGTGGCAATGGCAATGGGCAATAGCAACAATGATGTGTGTAAGGTAGTGATGGTGATCGTGAAATGATAGTGATTGTGGTGGTAACAATAATATAGTTGTGGTGGGATAGTAAAATAGAAGGATAAAATTAAAATTATAATAAAGGGTTTAGGGAGGTCGGTACCTCCTAAAAAACTTAATAGGATAAAGTACATTTTTTAAAATAATTGGGATAGAAGTACATGTGCTAAAAAAAATGTCATAAAAGCCCTTTTTCCTCTACCATAAATAGTGCATACCTAATTAAATGTGAGACTTTCAAGATTCTTTGATATTTGTATATCATTTGAATTTTAAAATTTCATACATATACACACACACACACACACATACACATATATATACACACACATGCGTATATTTATATATATATATATATATAGACACACACACACACACATACACATATTTGCACACACACACGTATATTTATATATATAGAGACACACACACGCATATATATATATACACACACACACACACACACATAATACAGTGACATCAAACAGTGACACGCTCAACAAAAAAATAATAGCATCAAACAATAACACACTCAACAAAAAAATAGTAACATCAAAAAGATTAAATTTTGAATTAAGTATGTTATTGTTTGATGTTACTATTTATTTGTTGAGTGTGTATACTATTTGATGTTACTATTTATTTGTTGAGCGTGTCACTGTTTGATGTTACTATTTTTTTTGTTGAGTGTGTCACTGTATTACATATGTGTATGTGTGTGTAGATATATATATACATATATGTGTGTGTGTGTGTGTATATATATATGAAATTTCAAAATTCAAATGATACACAAATATCAAAAGGAATATTAAAAATCTCACATTCTAATCTTGAAAGTATCACATTTAATTAAGTATGCACTATTTATGATAGGGGTAATTATAGAATACATTTTAGAAAGAATTTGAAAATGTCTTAAAATGTGTACTTATTGACAACTATTTGATGAAAAAGAAGACTTAAAGGAGGATAAGTTTGGAGGTAGTACTTAAAGTTAAATAAGTTTTAAAAAACGTACTCACATCCCATTATCCCTTATAATAATTTTCAAACTCTGAATTAAATGATATGAAGTGTGGACCTGTGTAAGAATTTGATTAAACTTTACACAATCATTAACAAATCGGATATAAGTTAAATAAATTTTAAAGTTATTTACATGACTTAGAACCCGATACACAATTGAACACGTACTCTGAGAATTGTTGGAATAATTATTAACGAGCAAAATATATCTTGGTCCCAAATTATGCGTTGTGTCAATTTAGTTCTCAAGTTCTTATTGTGGCAATTTAATTAATCAAAATTTTTAATTTGTATCATTTTAATCCAATCGACGAGTGGAACTTAAATTGACTAATGAGATAATCACGTGACCTCAGTTGAGGGAAATTGTTTGAAAACTTTAAGGGACAATAACAATAAAAGTTGTGAACTTCAAAGTCCAAACAAATACAAATTACAAGTTTGAGAGACCGAAATGATCTCTTAGATATCTTAGTTTAAGCCTAGCAATAACAAGTGGAGAAGAGGAAAGGTAAGGAAGGACCTTGCTGGAGAGAGAGAGAGAGAGAGAGATGACCGGCTGTGGAAGAAGTATAATAACTGCTGGAGTTTCTTTTTGCATGTGAGATTCAACTTTACATATGCCATGCAGCAAGCTGAGGTTTCAGCTTTTGGGAATTGTATAGCACAATATACATGTATATTTATATATATCCAGCGGCATTCAATGATTAAAGTAAATGGCATAACAGCTATTCTTGGTTCTTCTGCCAATGGAACAACTAACAACAGCTTGCCCGTCATCATCATCACCTACATTTTTTTTATAGGATAATTAAACTTGTGTAAACTATTTCCTTAAACTCGAATATAAATCATCATAGTTCTAACATGTTTAAAACATATCCTTTGAAAAATAAGAATGATCGACCAGTAAGTACGAAAGATTTTGAACGAAAACAAAGAGACATGCAGTGCAGAGATTCGAGAGCATGTGGTTTCAAGCCAAAACTGCCTCGTTTACACATACAAAAAGCCGGTTGCACCTGGCGTTTTAAAGTCCCCAGACCTAAAAGTTTCAGTAGAGTCGTATTTAGCTTTACAAAGTCCCACTGCCCACCCCTGCTTCTATTTATTCCCCACCTCACTCCCTACCCTTTTCATTACAAACCAATCTCTCTCTCTCTCTCCTAGGTTGCTGCTCGTGATATAACCATTTTGCTGCCCGTGATATAACCATTTTCTGACATTTCTAAGAGCTTGAAAGTTGGGAAGTCCCTAAAGTGCCTAACAAGGTAAGAATTGTGTGCAGGAAAATGTCTCCTCTGGTGTTTTTCATGGTGGCTTTTCTCTCTCTATTCTCACCTGTTCAAGGGTATGATGAGGGATGGACTGATGCTCATGCCACTTTTTATGGAGGTGGTGATGCTTCTGGTACAATGGGTATGTATCACCGTCTACAATCTTTATAGTCCATCATGTATAGGCATTGTAAGATCTGGTGAAGATTAAATGTACATAGTTTTATCAAGCAAAGAGCTTTTTTTCACAACTTGAATTTTTGACCTTAAGATCACAACGAAACAATCTTACCGAATGAAACAACCTTACCGTTGCCCTCTAGATTTGTTAAGTTGTAAAACCACTAAATCCATGGCTCTTATATGCAGGTGGGGCCTGCGGTTATGGCAATCTATACAGCCAAGGGTATGGGACTAACACGGCAGCTTTAAGCACAGCTCTATTCAACAATGGTTTGAGCTGTGGGGCTTGTTTTGAGATCAGGTGTGTGGATGACACAAAGTGGTGCCTCCATGGCTCTATTGTGGTCACTGCCACCAATTTCTGCCCTCCAAATAATGCCCTCCCAAACAATGCTGGTGGTTGGTGTAACCCTCCACAACAACACTTTGACCTCTCCCAGCCTGTGTTCCAGCAAATTGCTAGGTGCAGTGCTGGGATTGTTCCTGTGTCTTACAGAAGGTTTGCACTTGGCTCTTCAACTTTTATCAGATTATACCCTTTTCTATCTAACTTTTATTTTATATGTTGGGTTAATTGAACGGGTGCTCTCCGCATATGTTTTTAGGTGGTCCCTTAAGGAAATAACATCTAAATTACTAATAAATTTTGAACATAAATTTGTCATGTAATATCTAAATATGGGTAAAAAAATAATTTGGGTAGCTCTTGACTAAAATTTGAGTAACTTTTGACTAAAAATGTGTAATATAAGTAGTTTTTGATCAAAATTTGGATAGCTCATAATCAAAACTGTATAATTTGGGTAGTTTTTTTTTGGCAAAAATGTGGTAAAAAATTATCCAAATTATTTTTTTGTCCATTTTTTGATATTACGTAACAAGTTTATAATAAAAAATTGTTAACAATTTGAACACTATTGGCTTGAGAATATTCAATATTTGAAGAACTAAAATGAGACAAATCTCATATTTTAGGGACCGTCGGTGTAATTAATCCTTGTAGTATTCAGTAAGTTTGATATGTACCAAACCCAGATCCATCAAGTATAATTTCCTCAATTTCTTCGATGGTATATCATTCATTGTGAATTCCAATACGTTTCACCAAATATAGGTTGAGCCTTTGCCAATGCATGCATTCTAACTCATCAACTTTCATGATCAAAAATATGTATTGGATGAGATTTGAATTTCATGTGTATCATTAAACATATGTTCAAGTTTTGATTTCGGGTCACGGGTTATTAATTATTTGTAGGGTACCTTGCCAGAAGAGAGGAGGCATTAGGTTCACCATCAATGGCCACTCTTACTTCAACTTAGTCCTAATCACCAACGTCGGAGGTGCCGGTGATGTCCATGCTGTTTCCATTAAAGGGTCAAGCTCAAGCATTGATTGGCAACCGATGTCTCGAAACTGGGGCCAAAATTGGCAAAGCAACTCTTACCTCAATGGCCAAAGCCTCTCTTTCAAGGTCATCACTAGTGATGGCCACACTCTGGTCTGTAACAATGTTGCCCCTCCTAGTTGGTCCTTTGGCCAAACCTTTACTGGTGTTCAATTCATTTAGAATCTAAAACCCACTACCCTCTCTGCATTTATATGACTCGTGTCGTGTCATACCTGAATTAGTTCGTTCAGTAGTTAAAAAAAAATGAGTCTTCAATTCTTATGTCCTGAGTTTGAATCCGCATGTGTGAAACTCGGGTTAGCTGTTTGCGTGGTTTGCGAATGATTGTTTACACCCGAGACTTACATTGTAAGTGTGAGTCTATAAGATGCGTTATTAGAATGATTTTCCTTTTTTAGAGGAAAATTCAGTTTGGTGTCAAAAAACAATGAGTGAGGGCTTTATTTTAAGGTGGTCCTATTCATATTTAGGTCATATGAGGTGTTTCTGTCTAGGTGGTGTTTTTTAAGAAGACAGAACTGTACAGTGGTGGGCTTTTATCATTACCATTCCCAGTACATCATTGTTGGTTCATGTGCATTGGTCATTTTTAAATCCCATTGCTTTGTTACATTTGAGTTTTAATGACAAGATTGTAATTAGCAAAAGCTGAAAGAGTGCTTGGTTAGAGTGTGAGCCTGATATTATTTCTGTGTCTGACAATCAATAAAAATGCAGAGGTCCCCTGGATTCTTATGCTTATTGTTCTCTCTCTCTCTCTCACACACACACACACATATCCACCGCCCTCACACCCCCACGAAGTCTAGTTCAGTCTAGAAAACACTGTAATTTCCTACACCCCATTTGGAGATGGTAGACTACTCCAACGATGGTGTTAAGTGCTCATCCAACCCTTAACCTGTCCAGTCTTCCCGGTGACAATGGATTCTATCCATTGGGCCTTGCGGAGGACCCGAGAATTTGAAATAGTTTATTCAAGCTGAGCTCGTCAACAGCCGTTGGGCCATGTTGGGTGTTGCTGGAATGCTATTGCCGGCGGCTCTCACAAATATTGGGATAATTAACGTCCCTAAATGGTATGATGCCGAGATAGGCGAGTATTTTGCATCATCGTCGACCCTATTCGTGATCGAGTTCATACTGTTCCACTACGTCGAGGTCAGACGGTGGCAAGACATTAAGAACCCCGGCAGTGTCAATCAGGACCCCATCTTCAAGAACTACAGCTTACCTCCCAATGAGGTTGGTTACCCTGGTGGCATTTTCAATCCTCTGAATTTTGCACCCACCCTGGAGGCCAAGGAGAAGAGATTGCAAATGGTAAGGTTACTACTACAAAGTTTCTTTTATCTTCCCCAAATTTATAATACTCGGTCAATGCCTTCGTTAATGACAGCAACGGGCCGATAGGCCCGCTGATTAACGGTGTAAGATCATTTTCAACAATATTATTTAAAATAGTTATTTAAAATATATTTAAATATTATATTATCTACTTTAGTTAACTGTTTTTTCAAATTCATTCCAATAACGCTATCTATTTTAGCTAATCACTTCAACTAATTTTCAATAATAAAATTCAAAAAATAGCAGTTCAACTATATATTGTATAAATTTAATCAATTATGCTACAAGAGTAAATATCATAAAATATTTGGGCAGTTTTGTTGAATTTTTGATTTTTTTGGTTGGTTTTGCTGGATTTTTGAATTTTTTAGGGGAGTTTTGTTAAATTTTTGAAGGGGTTTTACTGTTTTTTAGGGGGTTTGTGGGATTTTAAAGGGGGTCTTCGTCTTCCCCATTCTGAGAGAGACATTCTGAGAGAGAGAGCATACAACAATATATAACATGCATACGACGAGAGTTCTTGAATGGTTTTGCTTAATTACCAAAACCTTGTGTATTGCTTTGTATTATAGCTATACAACTAAACTAACTGAGCAAGAAAAAGAGTAGCAGAAGGAATTTGTTTATGAGTAACAGAAGGAGTTTGCTCTCTCTAAATACATGCTTAATATTTTATCCATTACATATATCACGTTCATACAAAAATCTGGTAGCAATTCTTCTAAGTCAAGAAACTTGCCAAGAAACGAAAGACCAAAGAAACCCAATATGCGAATCCAATTTTTTTTTGAGAAGATAGTGGAACAAAGATATTTTCTGTCAAAATAGTGGAACAAAAATTTTCTGAGAAAATAGTGAAAAAGAGAATAGAATCCAAATAATGAGGTCTTTGCAACTTTGCTTCACAAAAACAAAGAGGAGGTGTATACCTGCTGAAGCCTTCCAGTCGATAGAGCAGATTTTGGCACAAAAAACAGACTACCGAGCAGCTTTGCCTAGCCAGTAGCTAGCCAAATTAAGGCTATGGAAAATACATAGCCTAATAGCTAGTCTGTTGGAGTTAATTACTGTAGCCTGACTATGTAAAATAGCTAACAAGTTCCGTTTATTAAGCCTCTTGGAGATGCTCTAAGATAGTCCACGTTGGGTTAGTCGGGTCATTTATTAGTCAATGATTGGGCCAGCCTTGCCCTTAAAATGATTCAAAGCCTATTCCTTGGGCCTTAATTGGCTGCTAAACCTAACAATTTTAGACACGACTTGTGAAATCGACACGAATCTGACACGGATTTAGTCGATTTTGATGTAGTCTTAATAAGTTCGGGTGGTTAACGAGTTAACTCTGCAGACCCGTAAAATAAATGAATTGGTTTCGTGTTTAACCTATAAATTCGTTTCAACTTGTTTAACTCGTAAACAGTTTTATTATAATTTTTTTAAAAAAAATTTAGGTCTCTCAACCTTTACCTCATCTCACACTTCCCATCTCTTAGACTCATTCAAATTTATTAGTCATTTAATATTTATTTTTTGTCTTTATTTTTGTGCTCAACCATTATTTATTGTTATAATAAACAAGTCAAACATGTGTAATGTGTAGCAAGTTGATAATTTTTTATGTGTATTCGAAATACTCTAACATATTCTCTTATTTAGCGTGTGATACACAGGTTATATCGGATTACTCGTCTAATAAATGATTCGTGTACGGATGTGGTAGTTATGGATGGGATTTTTTTTACACAAACTCGTTCCATCTGACACAAAACTGTTTCACTCGACACGATTGTCAGACCTAACTACCACTCGTGTGGTTCATTTTTTTTTTTATTAATTGTTGGGTTTTTGTCATTTTACACCCCGATAAATTTTAAGATCATTTAGGCCTTAAAAGATTTTTTTTTATTTCACCCACAATGTATGTAAATATTACACGATAACCCTTCTGTTCTGTTAGCTTCTATTATTTTTTTTCCTCAAAAGTAACTCATTGGCACCGACAAAAAATTTAACTAAAAGATAACAAAATGGTCTTATTGTAACACATTTGATATATGAACGATGCAATATAAAAAATTTAATCTTTCCAGGTGTAAAATTTAATAGGTATTTTTACAATTTTTGTGAGTTATATTACAACAAAAAAATTTATAACTTTTGTGGGTGATTTATAACATTTTTGATAATTTGTAATCAATCCTAAAATGTTGGGATCTCTCGTAAGGTACCACAAAAATGACAAAAATAATTAACACAAAAATGATAAAAACAATTACAAAATATGTAAATGACAGTATAGTACCGAATCATTTTTTTTATATACTGTAGACTTCTCCATGAGTTGAATACCAACAAATGTTATCTGTCCAATCCATATTTGAATTTGTAAAAAATGAAAATCCAATAATAAACTTTTAATCCAATCATCATAAAATCAAATTTCAACGAATTACATGGAAAGTTTGCCTCAATTTGATCTGATAATCGCTCAATTCTGTCATAAAATTGTATACTACGTCTATAACTTAAGATTCAGATCATAATTAGATCGGATAATGATACAAGTTGATTTGTACCTCTTAACATGAATGTCGTAATGGCACAAAAATTGTATTTTGATCATCGATGACTATCAACTCCGAGCCATAATTGTACACGGGATGTAAACATAGTCTCTGGGCAACGATTGGTTTCTGCATAAAATTAAATAAATAAATAAATAAAACAACTTGAAGGAATCAGAACAAATTAGGCTGTTGCAAGTTTTACAAGATAGAAATGCCATTAAAAACAAACCTGATAGATAAGCCGAATGAATTTGTCACTTCAATTGACCAACCAATCTCGTACCAACACGATAAATAGATGATGACACCATCTTATGTTCCTCTATTTGGGTTCAACTGCCAGGCAAGTACCAATAAATAGTATAAATTGGTAACATCAAATCTCATTGTAAACACAGTTAATCCATGGAGAACATTTGCATCATAACAGGGTGATCCAGAAAAGAAGACCTAGAACAGAATTGGTCAAAACAATGTAGTGGCCGAAAGAGACAGAGGTCAAAATCTTTATTTTTTTCTTTTCTTCAGTAGAATCCCCGGTCCCGAACGCAAACTCCAAACTAAAAGGGGATAGCCACCAAGAAGAATGAAATCCCAAAGGGCTACAGCTAGAAAGGCAATTGTTTTTGTTTCGAAACACGCCAGTCACCTTCACAAAATTAGGAAGAAAAGCCTGTGAAACTGTGTTTAGGACTTTCATTGCAACAGCACAGGCCTGGACACCGCTTAGATGAGTTACAGACGCACCAACTTTGTACATTCTGAAGAAACAGGACATAGAAAAGGAAATATACAAGAGGAGACTTGTATGTATGTAGAGAAACACACACATCTGCACTCATATCATGTTTTTTTCCTCCTCTTCTTCCTCATTCAGAAACCCTTGCTTTCTCTCTCTTTTCAACTCTTACCCAGTAGCCATAACTATATAATTCCTGCAAACCCCCTCATTTTTCAGCCACAATATTTATGTCATCAATATGACAAAGGCCCGTCATGTGGATTTTCTACACACAAGATTTATATGCAGGCACATACTCTCATATATAGGAAATTCAAAAGAACATTTTGATTTTATAGAAACGTCTTAGCCATGTTTGACATAACCATGCAAATCATGTTCAACATAAACACGGCTCCTCTTTATAAGTTTTCATGTTGTCTTCTTTTTCCCTTCTCCTCTTTCTGTGATAAGTCGAAATATTTATGCTATCAAGCAACAGAAAATCAGAACAAAGATTTGAGCTTCTACACAAATGGAAAAGGGGAAAAAAGGAAGCTATTCACCAAGTGAAGAAACAAAGTGTGCTGAGATTCTGTAACTTAACATACAAACATGGCAAAGCAACATAAATGAACAGAAGAAAGCTAACCTGTGGGTATGAGTTCTCATTAAACATGGTGATGGAACACGAGTCAAAAGCAGGGACCCAAGTATTGTGCACATTGTCATAGATAGGTTTAGGCAGTTCAAAATTGCTATGAATTTGATAATCAAAGGGATGCCCTTGCAAATGCACCTCTGACTCAGTTTTCAATTTTTCCACTTCCGACAAATTTAGATTACCATATGAATGGTATGGGTACTGCTCGTCGAGTTGGAATCTCAAGCATGCAGGATGACTTAAATTATTCATAGCACCACCTTCTTGTATTCTATCAACTAGTTCTGCATTCTCAATCTGTGTTTGTTTGCCATTGCCAAAGAAACAAGCATAGTTCGGAAGAGAAGCATCTGTGCCCTCCATATCCCTACAAAGAAAGAACAGTCATCCAATTGATTATCAGAAACAGCAAACAGAAATATCATCCGAATGCAAGTTTAGCAACGGCATAAAAATATCGATATGAATGTTAACCTGAACAAATAATGTCCCTGAAAGTTAAAAATACCAAGAACAACTAAGCTATAATAGTGATGGGCAAAAACAAGCTTTTCAGCTTTAAAAATACACTTCTACATATCAAGTCAATAAATTATGCAGACAGGTATCAACATTTATTACAGCATTCACACACCTTTGAGGCTGAAAGTTTGGCTCCTCAGGAAGTACTAGATGATGATTCTCATTAGTGGGAAGCCATGTAAGGGATTGGCCTTCTTGATCGCCACCCATTATCAGTGGCAAATGCATCCCATTCTGGAACTGTTACAAGAATTATGTCAAATAGAATGTCACACCAGAGAGAGAGAGAGAGAGAGAGAGAGGACAGTGAGAGATTTGAACCAGCTAAAAAAATTACCTGGCTAGTGCAATCTAGTGGCAAAATTTGATGCTTTACAAAATTTTCCTGTGAAGACATAGCAGGCAGTGTCAGCATTACCATAAAATTATTGAGTATATAATCAGAATATCTTCAGGTGGCAAAATTAACTAATATCACAATCCTTTGCCTTTATGCATACGTGTGGGGCAGTTAACATACCAGTGAATGATCACTGACAAAGTCTAAAACCCTCTATGCAATTTTAACAAACATGACTTCCGTATTAAAAATTCATTAGCATTCTCTAAATTACATATTATAATAAAACCTACATGATATTACATATGTTCTAACTTCTAAGATATCAAAACATAAAGCATGGTGTATATATTGTAGATTTACAATAAATGAAAAGATTGAGTTAAACAAATAGTGTACCTTGTGCACTCGAATTTGGTTAATCGATTCCCTAAGTGAATCTTCCATCTGCCCAAGATGTTCAACATTGTCGATCTTATCTGGATTACTCCAAAAGCTGAAGCAACAAAAAATAGTAAGATTTATATGAAGTTGGTCAATATTGGTTTTTGCCAATCCACATATGCAAAACCATAACATATCAGGAAAAAACTGTAATTATAAGGGAAAAATAAAGTCAAACTAGGAAAGGGACAACAAGTAGAAGAAGTGATAATTTTATTAATGCAATCTATTTACTAATTTGCATAAAATATTCACATGATGTGTACAAGGTGATGCATGTTTGAAAATACCAAGCCAGTGTAGACAGTCTGGAGGTAAAGATTACTATGTGAAAAGAGGACAATAATTCTTTACATATCAACTAGCCTCGACCAAGAATAAGAGAATGGATAAGATTGGACTTCTCAGAAAAACCAATAGAAAGTTTAAGAGGCATACTTTTGTATCACAGATTCACAAGAGGGAGAGCAATAGATTATCAGAAAACCTCAAAAATAGTTAAAAAAAAGCTCCCACACTGTCACACTTATTTGATGAGTCAATATTACATAAATTACAATAGCAAACAGAGGATATAAATGTACAGCATATCCGACATTTACTGCATAGTTGTCCAGGGATAGCATTATTAGTCACAAAACCAAAAAGAAAAGGCAATACTTCAGCAACTAAATGCTCCAAAGTTGCACCTCAATCTCCTATGTAGTTCTATGAGTTGTGCTCGCATCATCCCTACTTGGGCGCTCAGTTCCTATTGCAGCGAGATAACATAACATATTAGGAAGAACAATAACATAATTTTAACTGTTAATGTAAAACTAACTTAAATTTTAAAAAAATAGAAGGACAATGATCATGCATAACAATAGTGCTTACCTCAACTGATTGAACACTGCAAAGGGAAAAAAAAGAAAAGAAAAATGAAGAAAGAAATCCAATCAGATCTTCCTCAAGGTTTCAAGGTTATCATAAAAAACTAACTCAAATAACCATTACCTTTCGACTAAAAAATCTTGTATATTTACATCATGGTCAAGCTTCTTAAAGGTTTTCTTCAAAGCCTATATTCTCAAAATGACACCAAAATATGAGAATAAATTGATCATTTTTATACATTCAATAAAAAGAAAGAAGAGTGAAAGAAAGAAATAGATTGAGAACATCAATCTTACTTCAAGGCTCTCCAACTTCCTGCTCCAGTCAAACCGGGAAAAATTTAGAAACAAACCCTTCAAATTTAACCTCAATTACATTAAATACAAAGCGACATAGGTTTAACATGTGTTTGGTCATACCTTTTTGCTCTTTCTTGAGGAGTTAACTGAGCGAACTTTGCAATAACCTCATCAGTGCTGCTGAACAAGCAAAACAATAATGGCATCAGGAGAAAAAGTCAAAAACATAAACCACATTGTTTGTCCATGAACAACAAAGACAGATGGCTAGACCACAGTGCTAAAAGTGATATGGTAGCCATTAAAGGCAGTCAAACTACTTTTAAAGACACTGTACTGTGGAGTTTGTGAGCATAGAAGGTCGTGACGAAACTAGACCACGTAGCCCACCCTACGGACCTAAGACCTTGAATAAGGCTTTTTTAGTATTGAGTATGATATAGACTTGTAACCTAACTTTTTGTTTGGTTCTTTACATGAGAGAGGAACGAAGAAACATCTAAAAGTCCTATTGCTAACATCCAAGACCATTTGATGGTATCAGACTCTAATTTAATTCAGAACAAATGCTTACTAAAAATTTGGATGAACTTGTCAATTTTGCTGAAAAGTGGAACATAGACACATAGTAGAGACTCAAATTAAGAACTTGGAACCACACATTTGAAGCAGATACACTAAAATGAAACCATATATAACAGTTTCTAGTTGTCAGTGGTAGTTGAAGCATAGTGGTAAAAGTGGTGGCATAGAATCTGAGGAGGGTCAAGTTTTGCCAGGATGTAGTACACACACACATGCGCAAGATTGAGTGAGTTCAAGACGAAAGATTGAGCAAGTTCAGGACGATGGCAATTAGAGTCAAAGGCTAGGGGAGAGAGAGAGAGAGACCCAAGGGTATGACTCCCAACCTGAAGGCCTGCATCCTAAATTCCTTGTGGAAAGGGAGTGGTTAAACCAATTGAAACAGATTGTATGAAGGAATCTTCGCAGAACAAATCAACCTATTGGAGAAGTAAGAAGCTGCAGGTGCTCACTTTGACACAGGTAGGATGTGCAAGCAAAGGGAACATCTCTCTCTCGGAATGGCCAATATACAGCCAGCACCTCCAACAACACCGTGTGTATCAGCCTCCTCAAGTCGACTGACAAGTTGAACACTAAGGGTGAAAGAATATGAAGAAGCAACGGTCTTAAGGCAAATATGCCAGAGATAGCGAAGTGATTTGTCCAAATGGAGCTCAGCATAAAAGTTTACTATTGATATTCCAAAAAAATTATTCAGGTTCATTCCCAGGAAACACAGGGCCTTAAAAAGTTGGGATGCCCAAGACAGATTATTATTTTAGAACGGAGGGAATACATACTCCCAAATACCTTTCTGCAAAAAAATACATTTACACATTCAATATTGTTCATATGGTTGATACAAAAAACTAGCACTACACGTACACATCAACATTTATTGTCTCTAAAGGGACAACATCTGGAAAGCTCACGACATAATGCAATTATGCAACGTAGTACAACACGGTTTTAAACAAGAAATGTAAGTTTTCTTGTCAAATGTAAAATAAACAAGATAAAATTAAACACAATGCAATGTAATTCATTTCACATGTACAAGACATTTCCTGCATATATCTCATATGTAGTTTCATTTTCTTTGGCAGAAAACACCATACAAATCAACCCTCTAAATAAAAGGTTTTTAACCATGAACAAGGCTCAGCAATTAATTTTGAAACTAAATGGCTCCTCAAATTCAAAGGAAATCAGCAAGTGAATCAGTCAGCCTGTCGGGATAGCATCTTTCTATCTTCCATGAGACAAAGTTTGAAGTTTTTTTTCAAAAAAAGAGGATGAATGGTTTCAGATCCTTGCATATCAAATTACTTGGGCAAATCTTAGTACTAAAAATGTCCAAGTAAATGCATTTTTCTGAGGAATACATGAGCAAGAATTTGTATCTATCTCTCATAAGATACTGGTTATTTTCCCAACTGTTCTTGTTTTTCTCCATCTGATTAAAACTGAAAAAATGTCTGTCATTTCTTTCTGGTCCTCCAATATGTCTATATACAGACTTCCTAAAACCTAATCCAGAAGGGAAGAATATACAAGTGTGATTGTGATTTCACCATGTTCAAATATATATCTTTAAGTCCATGTAAGTCTACCGGCAGAATTTTCTGACTGTCATACAAAAAACACAGAGAACATGGTAATTAATCAAATGGCAGTTGGATGACAAAGTTGTTTTCCACATTATTTAAAGCAAAACTACGGGGGAGAATTCATTGATAACAATTAACACTAATAACTGTGCAGGACAAGGACGGCATCTGTATCCCCGGAGCCAAGTTACCACCACACCACTTACTGACAAAGTGGTGCATGAAACTACATAAAGGTTAATCTGATGCTCCTTCCTGACAACTCCTAGTTAATTTTTTAACCAAGTTTTTCAGCATAAAATAATTTTATATGAGTTTAACAACCGTAAAAGTACCTGCGCGCTCCGCTGAACATCGTCGGTTTTCCGGTTGGAGAGAACATTAGAAGGAAAATGTCAATGTCACATAATACTGACAATTCCTTAGCTTTCTTTAAGATTCCAAGCCTCCTTTTTGAGTAGGTCACTTGTCTGTTGCTACTGTTCTCTAATCTCTTTATCTTAAGCTTGACCCTCCCCATCTTGCAAACAAAGAAGAGAACCCCTTAAAAGACTCCTACTTGCTCTAGATATCAATATCCAAAGATAGTTTGAAATGTTTTTGTGAGCATGTATGTTTTTTGAGGCATTGAAAGCAAAACTCATGAGAAAAGTAAAAGGAAGGAGAAGTAAATATAAAAAAAAAATGCAACTCAATGGAACTTACAATACCTTAAGGCTACGAACATGAAAAATAAAATTACAAAAATGAAGCTGCACTATGACACTGACAATACCTTATGAATTTGACCTTGTGAAATGCTCAACCATTAACGGAGTTCCTCTGTTCCCACAATAATATATATGGCTCAATGTGACATCCAGACACCAAGACTAATCATATGATTTTGAAACACAGACATGCGGACAAACCCAGATGGAAAATTCACCCAATATTACAAAAGGACAAATTCTTTACCACTACCCTCTTGAGGACTTCAGCAAAATTCAAATTCCCAACCCCTTACAACTCTCAAGCCCTAGTTTGTCTACCCGAGAAAAACTAAATATCTAGAAACAGATATAGAAAGCATCCTAAAAAAATTAGCCCAGATGAGGAAATGGAAGAAATATTAGGCGTCATTTATCAAAAATTCAAAAAATGGGACAAAATAGTGAATTCAAACAAAGAAATAGAACAATATTTACAGGCAAAAAGATCAGAGAGAGAGAGAGAGAGAGAGAAGAGATGGTACAGAGGAGGCAGAGCTTACGATTGCTTGGTTTACGGGTTCTGCTGTGATTTCGGTCGTTAAAACTCGCGGGAGATTCGGCTGGTGTCATAAATGAGATTTCATAAACCAACCAAACAAACAAAGTATTGTTCGTGTGCGTGCGAGGGTGTGTGTAGTGTAGAGAGAGAGAGAGAAACGGTTCTATTGAGAAGGAGAGATGAACGGACGGTGAAGGAAGCCAGAGTAGTGAGACCTAACCGACATTCTGTGAGTAACTGAGCATTGCGGAGAGGCTGTGAACAATGACGAGCAAGTTTACGCGAAGAATTGCACTTTGTACCCTAAAAACTTTGATTTTTTTTTTATTTTTTAAAATTAAATTTCACATATTATATTATGGGTTAATTACAAATTATACTCTAAAATATCATTCGAATTTCAATTTATGTCCTCAAAAATGAAAATTTTTAATTTACACCTCAAAAATATAAATTTGTATCAATGCGCACCTGAAGCTAATAACCGTCAATTTATCGTTTAAAATTAATTGGATAAATTATACATAAACTTCCTCAAGTTTATCACTTAATCATTTGAACCCCTCACATTTAGAATATTACCCTTACACCTCTTGACATTTGTGTTTGTGTACGTGTAACACACAACTCCTTGTTGATATCTATTAATATAATTGTTAAAAAAGATGATTTTATCCTAATAAAAAATTATAATTTTCATAATACATTTTATTTTGCGGGCCTGTTATATTCTAAACTTCAAAATCAAGATTACCATTTGAATGTCCAACATAACGCAGATATTTATATAATATTCTTTATATCCAATATAATATATCACTTGAACATAATTGTTTGGATGCCCAATTAGGGGAACATTTGAGTCATATTTGGATTCTAATGAATATAAGTATAATATTTTAAATGTGATGGGTATAGATGATTAAGTGACAAACATGAGGGGGACAAGGTATAATTTATCAATTTAAGTCGACAACTTAAGATTTTTTGTTTTAGGTGTGGATTGATACAAATTTTTATTTTTGAAGGTTGCAAATTGAGATTCGAACTATCTTTTAAGGTATAATTTATTATTAATTCTTATATTATTATTGTAATATATTTTGTTAGTTTTTTATGCTCATTTTATCAAAACCTACCCCCAATTTTTTTTTTGATCAGGGAAAACCTACCCCCATTGAAAGTGAAGAAATAAGCTCTAGAAGCTAACCAACAGGCTAAATTGTAACATTTACTTCCTCAACATTGCAAGGTGGGCGCATGCGCATGCTCAAAAAAGCTTGGATCTTATCAAGACTTGCCTATATCCCCTCTTTAGGACACTAGAAAGCCAAGAAACTTCTTAGAGGATACTTCAAAGATGCTCTTAGTTGAGTTAGTTTCATTTAATACTTTCTTAAGATTTGGAAAGCTTCATCCAAATGAGCGAGATGGCCTTCAGTAACTTAAATTTTCACCAGCATGTCGTTGACATAAACCTCTATGATTTTTTCAATTAAATCCTTGAAGATGCGATTGGCTAAGCGTTGATACGTTGTTCCAGCATTTTTTAAACTAAATTGCATTGCCTGGTAACGGTATAGTCTCTGCTCAATAGCAAAAGAGGTATTTTCTTAGTTTTCTTTTTTTTTTGGTACATTGAAAAAAGTTAGCTTTCTAGATGTGTGTGAATTTGATTATACCCTCTAAAAACGTTCATAAAGCTCAAGAGCTAAAAATTGGTTATAGCTCTACTAGGATGTTAATCCTTGGCAAGGGGAAGTAATCCTTTGAACAAACTTTGTTGAGAACTACGAAATCTATACAGGGCTTCCATTTTTCATTATGTTTTTTGACCCATGCCACATTAGTCACCCACTTTGGGTATTGGACCTCTCGGATAGACCTTGCCTGTAAGAGTTTTCCTACCTCTTCTGCTATAGCCCTAACCCTTTCTAGGGCGAATTCTCCTCTTCTGTATGATTGGTTTGAAATAAGAGTACATGTTAAGCTTATGGATCATCATCTGAGGATTAATTCTAGGCATATCTTCATGGCTCCAAGCAAACACATCTGTGTTGTCATGCAAAAAAAATTCATTTTTGCTTCTAACATGAATGGGGAGCTCGAACACCATATAGATTACTTGATCTGGGCTCTTACCTAGTGTTATCAAAACTAATTACTTTATTGAGGGAGATATGTTCACCTCCTCAAGGTCTCTTGGATAAAGATTTTCGCTTGACACACCTTTGCATGTTGGCTATTTTGGATGAAACCACATAACATTCTGTGGCCGCAATGTGATCTTCCCTTAACTCTCCTATTCCATTCTTTGTTGGAAACTGAGGAGGAGGTGATACGTTGAAGATATTGTCTTCAGAGCATTGAGGGTTGGCCGCCCAAAGATGATGTTGCAAACTGAAAGGCAATCCATCACTAAAAAATCTACCAAACCAGTGACTTGGTGGGGAGGTTGTCCAAGGGTAACTGGAATGGACACTGATCCCAACATGTAAGTTTTTCCCCCCGAAAAATCAACTAGGGAAGCTCTGATAGGCCTGAGAATGAGCCTCCCTATGTCCAGTTTGTCAAAGGCATTGGTGAAGATTATGTCTGTTGAACTATCATTATCTATCAAAACTCTTCGCACAGTGTGGTTCGATGCAATCATGGAAATCAGTAAAAGGTCATTAGGAGGGAAGCAAATTCCCTTGAGGTCTTTATTCGTTAAAGTAATCAACGGGGTTATATAGGGTACCTTTCCCAAATATACTAGGCCGATTTCTTCAACATTTGTTTGAACTCTTCTCCCGTAAGCTCTTCTAGCCAAGTTACTCTCTCCTCTAGAGATTACCTTTATTTCTCCTAAAGGTTGTTGATGCTCTTAAGGCTTTGCTAGCGGTGGTCTCTCTTCCCTTCTATTTTTTGTCGACAAATCTCCCTACGTGGCCTTGTCAAATTAATTCTTCTATGTGGTCCATCAAAATGATACAATCCTTTGTATAGTGTCTATGATCTCGATGGAAAGCGGTAGTACTTGTCACGTCCATCCCGGTCTCCCAAGAATGAGACGCGACTAGGTATTCGATACAATTGTTTCCATATATATAATCTAGATTAATAAAAATTAATTAATCCCACAGGTGCAACAATACCACCCATCATTTTAGTCAATAAACATGATGGTAAACATGTCTCATAATTTGTACCATATATCATACATGTTATAATAATCTCTCATTTAACATAATATACAATCCAACAAATAATTATACAGTCCCCTCAACCTGTATCATTTACTCATTTAAAACTAAATACATAACAAACAAAATATCATACTAACTTTATACGAAACTCAACCGATTTGACAATGGACTGACCTGTGTCTTTCTCTCTTGCACCTGAAAAGGAGAAGCTATATGGGTATGAGCTAAACCACGTGCTCAGTAAGTATACATGTCGTATATGAAATGAAAATGATAATAATACACAGAAATAGATAATTACTAGGTAAATGTAAGTATCAAACAACAACATCAATCCAATTCTAAGAATTCACAAGTCATAACACATTCATACTACCCCTCATCGGGCAATTGATCACATATGGATCCGTGTCTCCCGAACCTCCCGGGAAGTGCTAGCACACCATTGCACGTCCAATGATCAGACATCGACGGTCCTGTCTCAAACAGTGGGCCACATTCCATAATACGCAATACAAAGCATCATCCAATTACATAAGCACATAGTACATAATCCTGGAGAAATGTTATTAAATTTTATCACCTAACATCATTTTATAATAGCATTTTCAAAACATATAAAGATATACACCCACCTCAAATATACCGATCTACGGCTTTTCGGTTCTATCGGTGAATCTTTTCGGCCTAACACATTTGTAATTACAATATCAATATGTTTATCACATTTAAGAGTTAATCATGCACTAATACATGCAAAATGATGCACCCAAAGTGCCTCAGTAACCTCGGTTACTGCACTATTCACTCACATATTGACACATTAAATTTAGGGATCATATTTCGTCCTCAAATCTTCAAAATCACTCACATTAATCAGAATTATGATTAAGTAGATCAAACACATTGACTGGGGGGGACCATTTTTACACAATTCGACCTCAAATCCTAAAAACTACATTTCCGGCATTTCATACACTTCGCACTGGTTATCTTTTTCATTTGCATTAAAAAGTCACATTATTACATCAAGCATCATTTAGGTCATTTGGATTAAAATTCACACATGTGATAATAATATTTCGAAATCAGGGTTTCGACATAACCGGTACCCATTTCCAACCTCTATCACTCATTTCTTTTAAGACCGCTACACTTAAATTCACATACACCTTTAATTAATGCAAAACAACCCCTAATTGAACCTTTACACCACCCATTTTACTATCATAATTTCGGTTCTATTCTAGCCCCCGAAAAATATACCGAACATCTGAAATAGCCATTTTTTACATTTTTCTCACCTTTAGTTTAATATCCATTTGGAACCTATCTTTAACAGTCCATTAATTATGCTAAATATACTTAATTACACTCATACAAAATTTGTTTTGACATGAAACTAAATCAACCCATGAAATTTAAATTAAAACAACCCATTAAAATATGCTAAAACAACCCATATATATACAATTACGTACGTATTAAAGTTAATCACAACTCATGCTTAAACTTAATTCCACGTACCTTCTTTTTTCTTCCCTCTCTTCCTTCTTATATTTAGCTCAAAAGAACACGCCTATTTTTTTTTCTTTCTTTCTCTCTTGCTCACTCTCACTCTACACACACACACACGTTATTCCATGAGTTAAACACACACACATTTCTACACCATGAAGTACACACACATATTCTACACTTTAAACCACACACACACATGCATTGGATTTTTAAAAGTGACCCGCACCACATTGTGTCTTGACACATATCTAGAAGACTCTCCTAACTTAATTAATTACACTTACTTCCCCCCAAGTTCTTAAATAATTTCACAATCAACCCAATATTGTTTTCATACACAAAATTCCATCAAATAAATAATTTTACATAATTGTAATTAGTCCATATAATTATACTAATATGTATGAAATGCATGATTAAGTCTCACAGTTCTTGTCTCTAGTTTGTTTGTAAGGAAGAGTTCTAAGCTTTCTAGGTCACTTGAGTATATTATCATTTTGCACTTAGAAGAGGACTTACTCCACTGAGGTGTTAAGAAAGGTGTATCCCTGGAGTCTGCCTGGTGGGAAGCAAGTCTTTCCCTTGTTGATACACGATCAGTCTTTCCTTTCTTTGAAAAGTTAGCCATGTAAGGCTTATCCTAGTCCTTTTGCTTCTTGTTTGAGGATCGATCCTCACCTCCTTCTTTAGTATTCAAGTCCACTGGATTCATATGGTTCTAAGCTCTGGAAAGAAGCTCTGCCATGTTCGTAGAAGGAGCCTGGGAAAGCGAGAATAAGAATTTGGAGGGTTGCAACCCTCCCACGAAAGCATTCAGGGCTACCTTGTCATCTATATTATCAATTTGCAATGATTCTTTGGTGACTCGTGCCACAAATCCCCAAATCGATTCACCCTTAGCTTACTTAAGGTTTAACATGTGGGTGACAAACTTCTTATTAGTTCTTTCTCCAATGAAATGGGTATGAAAAGATAAGCTCAATTCTACAAAAGATCCAATAGATCCTTGGGGGAGTTTTTTGAACCAGAGATGAGTTGTTCCCTGAAAGTGGTCAAAAAACATCGACACATGACCTAATTAGGTACATTGTGGAGCAATATAAGAGACTTGTAAGTTTTCAAGTGATTCTTTTTTTTCCGTCAAAACTGTCAATGGTTACCAATTTGAACTTTAGGGGCAATTGGTAGTGCGTGACGTCATGCGAAAAGAGGGACTCCAAACGTTGGATCAAGGTTTCCACAATCTCTAGGCCCCTAGCTTTGACGATATTCAGTACATCGCCAATGCGATCATTGACTTCCTTGAATTTTCGGTCCGCGGAATCATCCTCCTCTTGTTGGGGAATGTCATTATGAATTGGGCTGTCAATTTTCGATACGACACGTTACCACTACGCGAACCGAACATGAAGTCATTGGGTTCGATACAAAATTAAACAAGCTAATGAGTTAAAATGAGTCAACACATATAAACACACACACAAAAAAAATCATATCAGGTTCATGTCAAAATTAAGTCAACCTAATTTTGACCTGATTAACTCATATATTTTAAACAAATTGACATAATTTGGACACGAACTCAACCTAACCCATTGTAGATCCATTTATGGCAGTATAGTTTACCTATTATGTATGACTGGTGTGATCTTAACATTATTACTTATTAGTTCTTATTTCTACTATGGTAATTGGCAATATAGTTCATAACACTATTATGACAGTATACAACTATAGTTCTTACTTTAATTTTTGGGTTGAAAGTTGAATACATTTTAGTTAATTTCATTGATGATATGTGATATATTATTTATAAAAAAATTATTTGAATTTTTGAATGAATGATGTATTTAATGGCAATGAACAGGTGTAGAAACATGTTATATGTGTTAAACAGGTCTGTGTTATGTGTACTAAACAAGTCAAAATAACATGTGTGCTAACCTGAAAATGGCCTGTTTATTTAACATGTCAAACAGGTTGAGTTCAGGTAACCCGTTTAATATGTGACATGTCAAGTTAGTGTTTACACATCTTGACACGATTATTAAACATGTTAGGCTCTGGTTTTGAAATTTTTGACATAATCTCAAAATCACCCCGACACGGAATGACACCCCTAATTGTGGATGAGTTTATCCCTTGCCTAGTTGCAAGGTGTCTCTTCTGAACAAGAGACCTGTTAGGGACATTGCCCACCAAGATTTTTCAATGTTTGCTAGGTTTGTTGAGCTATACCTTCAATTGTCTAGTTCATTCTGTCGTAATTTCTTTCCAGGTCAAGCATTCTCCTTCAGGTATTTCATGGGGACGTTGTTCCCTTGAAGCATTATCCCTGGTAACATCCAATGATTTAGTAGTCACCATCCACAGCTGTTTCTTTAAAGAAAAATGATGGGAGTCACTAAAAGTTTTCAGTCATTTTTCATAGATGGTGCCAAACTATTGCTGCGGAATTCATCTCAGCCTTTATGCAAACTGGATAGTGGTATGTCCTTCTTCCTGACAGCTTTCCTATAAGCTCTTTTGTGTTTTTGAAGACTGAAATCAACTCTGCAGGGCTTCATGTGAGGGTCTCTATAGTCTGGCAGACCTGAAAAGAAGTCGAAGATCAGAAAAGACCTTATCATTTTTTAGGATAAACTTAGTTTTTATATATATAAAAAAATCACTTTCTAAAACATGGTACCCAAAAATGAAAAACATGGTATACTCTAAAGACCATGTTTTTAGGCCAGACCCTAGTCCATACTCTAAAGACCACTATAATTTGGGGTATCTCTTTTTTGGGGCTCTAAGCGAGCATTGAAACTGCTTACCACTTGAGTCGGCCATGCCAATTATACCATTAAGACAGTCTCATTTCATTTTAACGAGCTGCTAAGGTTTTGGACCGTAGCGGTTCAAGCAAATTTAAGGTTTAAAGTAGAAATATTTAATAGAAGTCTTTTTTATTTTTAATATTATTTTTTAAAAAATTTTAATTTATTTTTAATTTTCTATGTTAGAGAGACAAAAGAAAGATGTGTTAATGTTGTCATGAAAGAGATATCAACTTTTATTTTTGTTTTTTAGAGGAAGAGAATGTTTAATTTACAATATAGATCCAAGACGTTATATCCGTAACTTCATACACTTGTTAGCTTTTATTTTTTTACTTTTTTTTATTCTTTTTTGGTTGAATTGTGAGAGAACATGGACATTAGTGCTAATGGTGATAACCTTTTGGTTTACTTTTATCATCTTTATTAAAACTACAAAGTTCATAGTTTGGTCTCTTCAATCCCACTATCAAAAGATAAAGGTGGGAGTTGGAAGTCCACTTGATTCCTTTTCCTACTTTTTGAAAGAAAGTGAAGGGTTCACATACACACTTTCTTTTGGAGTTGCTTTGCCATCCAAGATAATTTTTCTTTACCTTTTCTTGGAGCACTTCATTTTACTAATACTCCTGCAAAGTAAAGATAAGTTTTTAATATTTCTTTTTTTTATCAATAAACTTTGACCTAATCGGATAAATTCAATGTCCGCGTAATAACTCCAACTCGTGCCATGGACCATGGTGACTCTTCATGTAATGAGCTCTAGAATGGGATTTGACTTTGAGGTACTCTGTAATTACCACCCACCAACACTTATCCATTTTGACCTCAATATATATGCCCATGACTTTAGGCCATGGACATGTCTTATCATACTTTAGCCCATAGGCAAGATTGTTTTATTCAAATTTCAAAGTCCAAAGTTTAAATAATGAAAACAATTTTCACACATAAAGTAAGATTGTATACACAAGCATCATCTAATAGACTGGTTTTTTCACATGTCTTATCAACTTTACTTGTAAATTATTGATGCTTGTGCATTCCTTCAATTGACTAGACCATGATATTTTTTCTGCCATTAGTAGGGATTAAAATGGTTCATCATATCACATTCAAACGATTGCTTTTTATAGATCAATCAGAATCGTCGATATGTCTCAGAATTCAAAATTGAAATGGTTTTAAAGTTAATTCATCTAAAGAGGTCAGTCCCTATTGGTGGGACATAAAATGCACCATGGGATGACCCCAAGTATGATAATGAATTTCAATCAACCCCACTAAATGAATGACATAAGAAGCACTAACAATAAGAAAATTGACTTAAAGAATTTTTACTTGCAAGTTGACTTTAAGAGTACAAAAATAAGATTATATATATTTGACTCTCTTTAAACAAGAATAAAAATCTTATTTACTAGTCTGCCCAGTTTGACTTTTAAGAATTCCGATGACGCAAGTGTAACTTTATGGAACAAGGTTTAAACACTTAATGGTCATATGTAATGCCAGAAGAACCTAATCCAAGTGATATATGCCACTAAATCGATTGTGGAGATAATCAAACCACCCAATACTCCAAAAGGAAAAAAAAACAACCAACAAAAAAATTTGGCATTGTTTCATGCTGTGATAGTGATTGGAAAGCCTAATTGAAACAACTAATCTGTATGTAATTGTGTTCATGGCATGTCAAATTTGTTTTGCTTAAAAGTTATGCTGTGTTTAATCGATTTTGTATCAACATATTTAATAACTAAACCCATTAAAGTTAAATGCCCTTTCTTTTCTGGTTAGTCATTAAAGCTAGATTCACACCCTCCATTTTCGTTTAAGTTTTGCATCGAAACTGAATAGTCGTGTTTAGAATTGTCAACCTAATTAGATAAATAGAATATGCATATTTGTTTGTAAAGCAAAAGAGGAAGAGGAAAAAGAAAAAATGAAAGTAAAAGCCAGACAGATTGTCAAAAGCAATTATGGCCTTATGTGCAGGTGGAATTTAGGGTCCCATCCATATATAACAACTCGTGAAGAAATGTGGCTTGCATTTGCTGATAACATCAAAATAGCTGTGTTTTGTATGAAAAAGCTACCATGTACACATTGTTTTGATTTTGATGTATCCACTAAGAGTAGTATAGAGAGCTATTTGTTGCTTTAATGCAACATATAAAATGCAATCCAAATGTCCACTTAACTATCACTAGAAAAAAAAATATATATTTATCTAATATTACAGGGAGGAATTTAAATTCTTAACTTACAAAAATACGACAACAGTCAAAATTGATTTAATTTTTATCTATTTTGATCCAATTATATAAAATTCATCCCAAAATTATTTTTCTACGCAAAAATATTATTTTCATTACACGACCCTTAATGTCAGACAATCCCATCAATTCGCACCTATGTCAACATTGGTTAGGTATGTAACGCCGTAAATGACTTGAAAATTGTTTCAGTATAGGTTAGATTGAAACTCAATTAAAAACTTTTACGTCCATGTCCTCCCCCACCCCCAAAAAAAAAACAGAGCAAGTTTTTGTGGATACATCAAAATGAATTGCCTTGCTATATATGTTGGAAGCATGCAAGAGGAGATGCACATAATTAGGCTGTTGGAACTTTTCAGGGTTGCCAACCTTTGAAGAATTGCAATTTAAATTACAAATCACTCCCAACCAGACATATTATTTTTTTGTATGTAATCGCCAGAAATGCCTAATGTATGTCTATCTTAAACAATCACTGGATTGATCCATCAATTAACTGAAACACTAAAACTAAAAAATACAGACTGTTAGGATAACTCGAATGATAGAGTTTCGATAATTAATATCTAGAAGTTTTAAGTTCGAGTTTAGAGAAACCATGACTAATTCGATGCGTGTGATTTTATACTTTTATGGGTAATTGTCACACGTTTAGATTATGTCATAGTCACGAGCCCCAATAGCGCGTGATTGGGAACAGAGCAAAGGGGAAAGAAAACAAAAGGCAAAAGATTTATGGCCTTATGGGCAGTCGGAATTTTGGGTCCCATAACAACTCATCTTAGAAGCAAAATGTGGCTTGCATTTGCTGATAATTAACATCAAAATATCTGTGTTTTCATTGCATATGGTGCAATAAATCAACAAAAAGTTCTTAGTATTACTTTTTGTGGATAGAACCAGAAGGGGGG
>CM042202.1:17043769-17084539 GCA_023539305.1 Ilex asprella
ATATATATATATTAAAAATATTACAATATAACCATATTGTTAGCTTTTGTTGCTTATTTAATCAACGTCAATTTGATAGTTTTTGACAAAATGAGGAAAAAAATATAATAATAGGGCTACAATACAATATATTGAAAGTACAATATAAAACTATAATTTTTAAAGGTGTAAAATAAGAATTCGTAAATCTGTAGGGGTTCAAAGTGCGATTGCCTTTGTCTAGCAGCTTGCCTCTAAACACCGTTAGATTACTTCGAGGCGGCGGAGAAAACAAATATCAACTCCAACTCCGACTCCAGAGAGAGACTGTGTGTGCGCCTTTTTAATCCTCGGTCACAAGCAGTCACCTGAAAAGGTCTCTCACAGCTTCATCTTCGCACCCTCTCGATTCAGCTCTAGAATATTCTCTGAGGTAACAAAAAAATTTCTAATCCGATGCAATTTTCTCGGATATGTCGTTCTTGATTCTTGAAATTTTGATACGGTTTATGTGGATTTAATGTATTTTATCTAGTTCACTCACATCTCCAACTGGTTTGACAATTTTTCGTGTGAAATGCTTTTCGTTATCTATAATTTAGTTCTCTGGATATTTATTGATTCTCTGCTTCTTGATTTGAGGATTTTAGATTCGCGAGGGAATGCGCGTTCTTCGCCTTTGTTGCAATTTTGCAGCTATGTGAATAGTGGATGATTTATGTATATTTTAGAGCCCCAAATCGTCTTTAATTCTGTCGTGATACAAATAGTAGAATATATATTATGGATTGAGTAGATTCTATATAGCTTTATTACTTTTGAGACACATGCCTCTGGATCTTGGTATAGGATCTCGGGATAGTCAACTGCTCCCCCACCCCCCTTTTTTCTGTCTTGGGTGTTCTTTTGTTGTTGGATTATCAGATTTTGTGGCAACCGAATATACTATGGACACTTAATTGGACATTTACTTACTTGATCAAATCCTTTAAGTTAGATTACTGATCTGAGAAACTTATTTAGAATCCTTGCATTTTAAATCTATTCTTTCTGAATTCATGGATTTAAAATGTGATTTCCCAATTCAAATCCAGGTTTCCAAAATACAAGCTAAACTTATGGCTGCAACAGAAGTTTCGATTCCTATCTTCAATCCATCACCATATCAAAGGGATATGCTTCCTTTTTTCCATTGATGTATAAGAGATATTTCACTCATTTTTCAATTGAAGTTTGTAATAAATAGCCAGTTTGTCACCATGTGTTGCTATGTTTTTATTTCGAAATAACCAAACTCTCCTGCGGTTGTGATTCATTGCTCTTAACTTTAACATGCGCAGTTTGGAGTGTTCCCTTTACATATGACCTAATGTATCTTGTTCCCTTTGGATCTTGATTCTGGTGTGAAACCTATGATGGCTTCTTAAGATGAACAACTCGGACGCACAGATACTTTAATCGGGGTGACGTATCTGTATTCGATACATATCGAATATCAATACTTGTTAGATATTTGTGGATACACATCAAATACTTTCTGCATGTATGAATAATTAGTAAAATATTTATCATTTGGATACTTGTCGGACACACTTCGGATACACATATCTCCACAGTGAATACATTCATCTTGTATTTAATGAGGTGGGTTGTTTAGAAACCGTGAATCATACAAATGGGGACTCCTCATTCTAAGATATTCATTTGGACGTGCATCACATATATCACAAGATTTATTAGTTCTTTACAATTTGGTTAACTTGAATAAAGAATTTTTATGGTTTATGTTAAAGTCAATGAAGTCTATTACAATTAAATATTAAGTAAAAATTGAGGAGTCTCGAAGGATGACACATTTTCAACTTTAAAATTACATAGAATTTTGAATTTAAAACACCATTAAGCAATTCTATGTCAATAACATAAACTATTTTAGTTTGAATATGTTTTATTTCTTAATCCCTCGCATCTCCAGTACTGTAATAACATTCTAAATACACACACACATGCACACATATATTAGCATGATCATGAAAACTTTGCACTATAGTCTCTAGTGAGAACTTTTTATGTGAACTGTTAGATACTAATCTATGGGCCTCTAATCAAATAAACCTTATATTAAATGTCAAAACTTACCAGATTTGACTATTAACCAAATAGGAAAGTTCAACCATATATTAATTGTGATACTAATTCTATTAGTGAAGTATATTTAAATTAAAATTACATTATTATTATACTAACAAAAGTGTATGAATATTGCCAAAATTGTGACGAAAACCTATTAGTGTACTAGTATTGACCATAGACCAAGAAAGGGCTAATCCACATAGGGATGAAATAGTTTTCTATAATGCACTGGGATAAGATAAAAAAAATTGCTGAAACAATAGTGATTAATTGGTATTGGTCAAGGTCACTGGAGTAACAATATAACAAGCTTTGATAAGACTAAAAAATATTGTTTTTACCTATAAAATATTTGATTTCAAAAAAGAATAAATTAATGTACTTTCCCAATAGAATTTGTATCATAATCAATACATGTTTTTTTTTTGAAACGATAATATTTTTTATTTCATCAACTAGGAATTCTCTCCTTAAGAATGATAGGGTACAAAAAATTAGGACAAACATTCCTCCAACATCTTATGCCTGTACAATTAGCAGCATAGTTAGCCAAATCATTAGCAGTAGAATTGTCTTCTCGATTAATCCATTTAGCCGAGAACTCTGTGAATTGATCTGTGTACTTGTGAATCTAATCAACAAAAATCCCAATATCAGAATGCTTGGGTCCCCTCTGGTAGATTGCTTCAATAACATTCTTGGATTCACCTCCTAAACAGATCTTGTCGAAACAGAAACCTAACTTAGTAGCAAATTTGATGCTATAGCCTCCTCCTACTTTGCACTTAGAGGATTGCAAGTTAGTTTACTTATACCTGCAACAAAATCTCCATGGCAGTTTCTTAACAACCAAATCAATATGCGGTTGAACTTTCCTTTTTTGGTCAGACCATCTGTTATTCGAAAGTCACTTTGGACTCTGACTAATCCGGATTCGAGCCGGGTAGGGCCACAAGGGCAGCAAAGCTCTCCTTACCAAATGCAGCTGCGTTCGCAAGACTCGAATTCGAGACCTTGGTTAAACTATAACAGTCCCTCACCAACTGATCTAACGCTCGGTAGTTATTTGGTAAACATTAGGGCTAATCCAAATAGAGATGAAATAGTTTTCTATAATGCACTTGGATAAGATAAAAAAAAATTGGCTAAAACAATAGTGATTAATTGATCGAGGTCACTGGATTAACAATATAACAAGCTTTGATAAGACTAAAAAATATTGTTTTTACTTATAAAAGATTTGATTTCAAAAAAGAATAAATTAATGTACTTTTCCAATAGAATTTGTATCACAATCAATATGTGGTTTTTTTTTTTGTGATATGAAACGATAGCAAATTTTATTTCATCAACTAGGAATTCTCTCCTTATGAATGATAGGGTACAAAAAATCAGGACAAACATTCCTCCAACATCTCATACCTGTACAATTAGCTGCATACTTAGCCAAATCATTAGCAGTAGAATTGCCTTTTCGATTGATCCATTTAGCCGAGAACTCTGTGAATCAAATCTGTGTACTTGTGAATCTAATCAACAGAAATCCCAATATCAGAATGATTGGGTCCCCTCCAGCATATTGCTTCAATAACATTCTTAGAGTCGCCTTCTAAATAGATCTTATCGAAACAAAAACCTCACTCAGAAGCAAATTTGATGCTATAGCCTCCACTTGTGTTGCACTTAGAGGATAGCAAATTAGTTTACTTATACCTGCAACAAAATGTCCATGGCAGTCAACCAAATCAATATTTGGTTGAACTTTCCTATCTGGTAAATAGTCAAATTTGGTAAGTTTTCGCATTTAATATAAGGCTTGTTTGCTTAGAGGCCATTAGATTAGGATCTATCATTCACATAAAAGGTTCCCATCAGAGGATATGGTGCATAGTTTCCATGATAGCACTACTCTCTCTCTCTCTTTCTCTATCTCTCTATGTATCTATATATATATATATATATATATATAAACCAAATCAAACCAAACCAAGTCTTATTTCCCAATCATTTGGGGCGGCTATATGAGTCTGTCTTTGCTATTCATTTCGATCATGCTATACGCTTATTTAAGTTAATACATATATATATATATATATATCCAAGCCATACCCGTATTTTCTTTTTGAGATTTTGTCATATTATCATATCCGTATTGAGCTTTCTAGACGAACAACATGTGATATAGATTCTAGTTTTGTTTCTTCCAATACATAAAATTTCCTCATTACCATTTATTGCTGAAGGCCTGATGTTTAGAGGTAGTAATATGGCTTCTCTTTTCATTTTCATTGGCCTCCGAGTTTAGCATTATATGGGTGAGCTTTGAAATGGTTTCAAACTCAATGGTTTTTCTGTAACATGTTACAGTGTTTTATTATATTTTCTGATTACTGATTGCTGCAGTCACTTGTTAAACTGTGTTTTGAAATTTTCATTCAGACCCGCAAACTTCTTGCTGGCTGATACCTAAATACCAAGTGTAGTAGCACATATCTATCAAGCATCTATAATCTAGTATTACCTGTGAGTCAGTTGTGCACTTGTTTGTATAATCTGGCATGCTTCTGTATAATATTATTCTTTTTGGAGATTTTGATGTATTAACTGTTCTCTCATTTATATAGAGGGATAGCAAGGTGGTAAATTTCCTTTCTGATCTCTAATCATATAGTCCATACACAACGCCTTGAAATACCTTCCTTTCACAGGGAGCAGGATGGCAGCAACATCAGCAACTACCTTTTCAGTTGGATCAACTATGTCATTTAGTCCCAAAGGGAGCTCACTTCCACAATCAAAGGCCTTTGGCATGAGATTGAACACCAAGAGCTTTCTGAGTTTCAGTGGCCTCAAGGGAGTATCATCCATAAGCTGTGAATCAGAATCATCCTTCTTAGGCAAGGAAAGTACCGCAGCTCTTCAGCACTCAGTTAAACCAAAAGCCCAAAAACAAAATCAGAGATCTTGGAATAACCTTCAGCCTCAGGCTTCTTACAAAGTGGCACTTTTAGGAGCTGCTGGGGGTATCGGCCAGCCACTAGCACTTCTGATCAAGATGTCACCATTAGTTTCAGCACTGCACCTGTATGATATAGCAAATGTCAAGGGAGTTGCAGCTGATCTCAGTCACTGCAATACTCCCTCACAAGTTTTGGATTTCACAGGAGCCTCTGAATTGGCCGATTCCTTGAAAGGTGTAAATGTAGTTGTCATACCTGCTGGTGTTCCAAGGAAGCCAGGAATGACTCGGGATGACCTCTTCAACATCAATGCCAACATAGTGAAGACCTTGGTTGAGGCTGTTGCCGAAAACTGTCCTGATGCCTTCATCCATATTATTAGCAACCCTGTTAACTCTACAGTGCCAATTGCAGCAGAAGTTTTGAAGCAAAAGGGTGTATATGATCCAAAGAAGCTCTTTGGTGTTAGCACTCTCGATGTTGTGAGGGCAAACACATTTGTTGCACAGAAGAAGAACCTGAAGCTCATTGATGTTGATGTTCCAGTTGTTGGGGGACATGCTGGTATAACTATCCTACCCCTGCTGTCAAAGACAAAACCCTCTGTCAGTTTCACCGATGAAGAAGTGCAAGAACTAACAGTAAGGATCCAAAATGCTGGAACAGAAGTGGTGGAGGCAAAAGCCGGTGCAGGGTCTGCTACACTGTCTATGGCATATGCAGCAGCAAGATTTGTTGAGTCCTCTCTCCGTGCTCTTGATGGAGATAGTGATGTCTACGAGTGTTGCTACATCCAGTCAGAGCTGACTGAGCTTCCATTCTTTGCATCGAGGGTTAAGATAGGAAGGAAGGGTGTTGAGGCTGTGATCTCATCTGACCTTCAAGGACTGACCGAGTATGAGGAAAAGGCCCTGGAAGCCCTCAAGCCGGAACTGAAAGCCAGTATCGAGAAGGGGATATCTTTTGTTCACAAGCAACCAGTGGCCGCTTAGACTTGATGCCTGAAACAATTTACATAAGAGGAATAAAGTAGTTCGGCATATCATGCAGATTCGTAACTGCATCACTGTTTTCAATTTTGTAGACTGCTTGAAGTAAACACATTTGTGGTTCCTTTTTTGTTGAATATGGCGTCTGATATAGACGAGGAGAGTTAAAGTGGTAGTACTGTTGTGGAATTTTGTTCGCATGGCTAATATGTACTTTAATAACATTGCTGGTGCGCTGTAGCACTGAAAATTGGATGTTTCTTATCTGGATGAAATGAAATGAAATGAACTTCTCTCACCCACACCCTTGAGGATTAATGTTAGCAACTTACACAAGGAATGGTCATTCCATAGGGGCATGTTGGCATGGTTTTTAGGTGAGGTATTGGATTAGTTTTATCAAATCCTTTTAAACCCAATTTCCACTTTTGTGTATATGAGATTCATATATGAATCTCATCCATACTCGTGTTTGGTAAAAAATATATATGCATGTGGGGTCTACGGATTTATAACAATTATCAACACACATTTATTTTGTAAATGATTATATTACTCATTGATCAATCTAATCCATATTCATGTTTGTTTAATTACATAGAAGAGTAATTAGCGAGGTTGGGATGTGATTTAGTAGATAGGATATTTTATTAGGAATAGAAGAGTCATTTAACGTAGTTAACCTAGATTAGGATATATGAAATCCCCCATGTATGTGGGTTTAATACACCAAACCACTTACAGGTTGGGATATGAATTAGGGGTTTAAAAGTGCTAACCAAGCACACGATTACCGAGTATATCAAATTATTTTTCTTAACCCCCCAAAAAAACCTGATAAACAAATAGGCCCTAATGGTAAACCATTTACTTCCATTCAATTCTGCTAACGAGAGGATGTTGGAGGTAGCCATTAACAAATACATGAATAAGAAAAGGAAAATAATGGAAAAACTTATTTGGAGTAATGTTGCTTATTATATTTTTTTTCTCATACTCATAATAAACCTCCACCAATGAATCCGATTTTTTGTTATTTTTCTGTTCAAAATCCTGTGCCTCGTTTAAATTCGATCAACCATAGATTTGCTCACACCCTACAACCATAGATTCCACATTTTTCATCACTAGAGATTATCTTAGTCGCCTTGTGAGGAAGATAAGCTACGGGCCAACTCTCTAGATAGTGCAAGTCTAAATCTGCATAACATAGAAAAAAGGTGGATAGCTAATGACAATCGCAGGAACAGGTGCAAGATTTAAACGAAGTACTTATATCGCCTAAAAAGGTCAAAAAATGAAAAAGAAAAGAGGATTTTTGAACTAAATTTTTCATAACAAGTGTTTCAGAGAATGACCGTATTGACTGAATACAATCCGTACAAACGTATAAATTTCTTTGGAGTGTTTGCACAATTCTTACAGGGCAAAATGCTATTTATATCACTGTGATTTGAGTCGAATACACATGCAACTGACCTAGTTCAAAAATACTAGTAGTAGGAAAGACACATGATAATTTGAAGGCCTGCAGGATTAAGTTTTGGAGAAACCATAGTAACGGTGAAAAGGTCTGGCAATTTTCATTAAACCCAATATATAAACCATGTTATATCTACCATTTAGTCAAAACAAGCCCTGTTCAGCAACCCCCTTAAAAACAACAAGCTACAAATAAAACACGTTGAAAGAAAGAAAGGAATCATATGAACTGGAACTGGGACTGGAACTGATAGGCATTTGACAAATTAGTTTCTTACATGTTTATTGAAACATCTAAGGATGGCCCTGTCCACTAACAAATTGCAACTTGAGAAACGAAATCAACCATTCAGTGATATCCAAGATACTAGCAAATTTTTCAAAGAATTTGATCCCAAACATCAGTATAATAGCCATGGCAGTCGAAAATAAACCACCTCCAACGTGTTTCAACAACATACAAGACTACAACGCTTCTGTAACTTGATTAGGAAATCACAAAATGAAATAGATCAAACTTAAATGGTTTGAGGAATTTGGGACCAAGAAAATAGATCACCCAGTGACAAGAATACTTGATCAGGTCTGTTGACATGGTATCCCACCAGGTTTTTCCAGGACATCTCTGATTGAAGCAACTTAGGGATTGCATCAAGGATCAAAGACTCAGTTCCAAAACTTGAGAGCGAAATAAAGATCCAAAAAATGAACTGAGGATATAATTAGTAATACAGAGATACTTTCTTCAATTTACTGGTTATTCGCACAAATGATTCAGTCAAGGTCTTAACTTCAACAGAACTCAGTTTTCTTGAAATAAAAACTTTGTTCACTCTTTTAATTTCCTCTGAGGAAATTTTGTTTTTCCATTCCACTGAAACAGAGGCAAAACCCTCCATTTCAGGCTTGATCATGATTTTTCTCCGTTAAATTGTTTTCTTTAGCATCCATTGAATCACCAAAAATTGTCCCAAGGAATTCTCATTGCACCACATGTGAATCATCTGGAAAAGATGCCACTTAGCTAAATGCCTTCAACATGATCCATCCACTTTGTTCTTGGCATCTGTGGTAGAGATTGCTGGTATTGATGCCGATAGCTTGTTTGTTTTTAATTCTCTGGAAAATGCCTTACCCAAAACCAAAATTTTCCGTAGCCATAATCAACATAAGAGGTCAAATGTAATGTTCCAACTGACCTTGTCTTTTTCAATCTGATGACAGACTGCAATGAACCTGCTATGAAAACGATACACCTGCTCTACTGACCTGTGAAGAGCACAACTCCCTTTGGACATCATCTGCTCCGGCGAAAGCAGTTGTTGCAGACTGGTGTTAGCATGTGCACTCTTCACAGCTACCAATAGTCATTGCAGGAGCAGTGTCCTTCTCGGAAGTGATGAAAGCGGATGCGATCTCTAATGATCACCTCCCGATTATAAACCCCAGAAAGCATCTTTGCAAAATTGTGGCAATCAATGCATATCCGGAGGTTCTTTGCCACTCTTATTGTTGTACCTGGTGGCGTTGCAAGAACTCCAAAAGCAATGGCCAACTTCTCACTGTGATAAGATAAAGTAATCTGCTTTTCTTCTGCACCCAAATTGTGCAACTCTGATGTTATTTCAGCAACATAACCTGCAATTTTCAGTTGCTTTGCAATCTCATCCAGCATTTCATATATTTCCCTATTTCGTGGATGTGAAATATCATCAGCAAGGAACTCATGTATTTCTCCTTTTAACTCAATGGTACTACAACCAGGGGTAGTTTGAATTCCTTTTTCCTTCATTAATTTCCTGACTTCTATCACCTTCTCCCAGTCATTCACCGAAGAATACAAATTCAGTAGCAAAACATAATCCCCTGCTTCTAGAGCCTTAAATTCAATCAAATGCTCAATTACCTGTTCTCCTAGGGAAGTGTGGCGATGAATTCGGCAAGCCCCAAGAAGAGTCCTCCATATAGTAGCATCTGGCTTGATGCCCATCGAAAGAATAAGCTGGTATGCCTCATCAAGCAGACCTGCACGGCCCATAAGATCAACCATGCACCCATAATGATGGACATTAGGCACTATCCCAAACTTTTTGATCATGAAATCAAAAAACATCCGACCATCATCAAGCAACCCAGAGTGACTGCAAGCAGAAAGAACACCTGTAAAAGTCTGATCATCTGGGGCAACGCCCTCCCTCTGCATCTCTCTAAAGGCTTCAATAGCATCTCTTCCATACCCATTACTTGCCAAACCCGAAATCATTGCACTCCAAGAAACTACATCCTTCTTGCCCATTCCCTTAAATACATCGTAAGCCTTATCCATACATCCACACCGTGAATACATCGCTACAAGCGAATTACAGAGATTAATAGCATTACCAAATCCATGTTCCTTAACATATTTATGAACACGCTGGCCAAATTCCAATGCATTCAAATTAGCACAAGCCTGAAGTACAAGCAAACAAGTAACTTCATCTGGCTTACACCCACATTGCAAACTTTGCATCATATCAAACACAGTCAAAGCATCACGTGTACGGCCATTACGAGTATAGCAAGAAATCAACACATTCCAAGCAACAGTATCTCTGTGACACATCTCATCAAACACTTTGCAAGCTTCATTACACTTCTCACCAGATGAATAAAATTCCATCAAAGTAGTAAGCAAAAGGCTATCGGATTGATGCCCATCTCTTAATATCCTAGCATGGATCTGTAACCCGCCTAAAAATGAACAACTCTTAATACAGGACTTCGTAACAAATGAAGAAGTTAATGGGTTTGGACGTAAGGTTCTTCTTAGCATTTCCCGGTACAATTCAAAGGCTTTTCCTGGTGAGTTATTGCTCATTGAATAAGCTCTGATCACTGTGTTATAGTGAGAAACATTGGGATTCAATATTTGAGTAAAGACACTATGGGAATAGTCGACTTGACGCAAAGACGAGAGTGCGATATGGGATAAGAAGGAGAGAGAAATATTGGGGTTATGAAAGAGGGATGTACGGACGAGATGGGCATGGATTTGGAGTAAATGAGTCTTTTGTGTACATGATTTTATGAGGGAAATTAGTGTTTCTTCTTTATGGGTATTTGAGAATTGTTGTGCTTGGAGTTGATTTCGTTGATTGGACTGTGTGATCGTTGGGTTGTTTGGTGGGTGAGGATGAGGCTGGTCATGGTGAAGCTGAAGAGCTTCAGAGGCGAAATGGCGGTGGGGATTGAGGGAGGAGAGAGAGGGAAGGTGGGAGTGAAGATGGTGTACAGAAATTACTCTCATTTTGTGTGTTTAATTTCAGTCTCAGTCGCATCAATGGTGGTTGGACAGTCTAGTATCACCTAGCAAGCTAATAACGGTTTGCTCAAATGTAAGGAGTTGGGATTTTTTTTTTGAATTACCGTTATGTCAAGCTATCAATACGTTGGGGGTCCTCTGTTTCTTTTCCTACGAGCTACAAACTTGAGACTTTTCGGTTTCAAAAAATTTGAACTTGTGACGTTAAAATCTCACAGCAAAGGTGGTGGTCATTAGATCAGTCGCTAATCTCCCTTTTTTTACGAATGGAGCAGAGGGTTGTATAGTAAGGAGATAAGGAGGTACGAGGGGCGTGATAAGATGAATTTGAATAAAATAGGCCAAATTTTTCCTAAATTTCATATTTGTATAAAAAATTCAGTCTCGAATTTTTAAACCCAGCCTGTAGTTGGCTAGAAGATTAAACTTATGATCATGTGCTTTGCCAAACCTAAGGAGGGGTGAGTTTGAGAAGATGGATAAGAGGTTAAGGATCTAAAATATAATTATACCCCTTAACATGAATATAAATTGAATTGATTAAAGGTAGCATAGTCATTTACATGATAAATAATTATTAATAACTATGATATATCCGTAAATCATACATGTGAATATATTGTATATCAAACATGGGTATGAACCGAATTGAATGTTGAATTCTATCTTTGCCAAAAAGGGTTTGGGTTTGGAAGGATTTAGAGAAGTCAATCCAAACTCCTCCCTAAAATTCATCCAAACAAGCCCTAGGTATCATAAAAAAGAAATTTAATTTGTTAATATCACTATCTATCATTAGATTAATAATGCCTCACTATTAAATGGGGTACGTTACCAATTCTAATGGACCCTTATTTAGATTTTTATACTTGTCCACTCATAGTATAGATTGATAGTAATTCTATCTCACCATACTATTCATACACCATTAGTGTTGAAGGATATACAACTTTATTTCATCTTAGGATGAATTGATAAGAAAAGGCATACTTTGGAGATCCTAATGTGTAATTAACTTCTCTTTCTTACCAAAATAATGCGAAACTTCTCTTATATATGTATCCTTGAATGTTTTTTTATTACTACTGTGACTGTTCACATATTCTTGAACTATTTACCAAAGCCAACTTGTAAAATATATACTCCTAGTTACTGCTGTAAGATGAATTCGATTCCATCATCCCCATAAGCTTCTTCTTCTTATAGTTTGCCTTGAAACATGCTTGTCTGAGCCTCTTAGTTTTCTCTTCAAGTTGCTTATCTGGTATCTTCTCCATTAAATTCTTCTCTTGCTCCAATATCTCTAGGGCCCCTCTCACCTTTTCTTCAGCCTCTTCTCCTTCTTTCTTCCCCAATTCCTGCAAAACCTACAGTCTCTTAAATCATCACTATCTATGTTGTACATAATCAGTCATACATGGGCCTAATAATTATAGACACGTTTCACGGACACGACGTAAAAATGAAATCGAAATCAAATTAGTGAGTATGAGCTTAGTCTTAATGGGGTTAGTTGTAAAAATACTACCCCAATAACCTAATTAAACACAATGTATTCACGACGCAAGTTTAGCTTTAGAGATTAAAAAAGAGTCGGACATGAGTTAAATTTTTTTTTACATATGACTTAAGCATGATATGTACTAATAAATAATAAAAACATGTCCGATAAGTGAACTACACTATTTCATTTTATGTATTAAAATACCATGGTCCATTGAATCCACGTAGTATTTTATAATAACAAGTGATACTGATCCATTACATTTAGTGAGAGTACCTGCACATTGGTGATTAGGGTTTGGAGGCTCATCAACTTCCGGTGAGGCCACCTACGAATTCCCAACTCCCTACACCTTTTCTTCAAGAGAGTCAACCCAACGTTTAGCTCCTTTGCTGCTTGTGTTATTGGCATGTAAAAGTACTGAGATATTGTTTTTCGAGACAAACTTTTGGAACTTCCATTCTTATCTTCTCTGCACCTCTTGACCTTCTCTCCTTCAGATTCTTCATGCGTTTGCACTCTATTATCACACAACAATAGCTGGCTCTGTGGCTTGATATAAGCACTTATTTCATTCCAAACACCCAACCCACTTCCAAAACCACAAAAGAAATCTTCTGCAATAACAGGTTGAAGAGTCAAGTTGTAGTTCTTAAAAAGCAAGATCAATCCTAAAATATTAGGGTGGATCCCAAACAATCTTGTTTCTTCAGATTGAATCGTAACTTCTACTACAAGAAAATAGGTTTTTGTCGGTGTTTTCACCCTTATTTTGTTGTAATTTTCAGTATAATACAAAAAAATAACTGTTTAATACCGTGGTGGTTAGTATGGGATAATATCACCTTGGAAGTCATATTGGGGTGGTACAAGATCCAAAGATGTATAAAGAGGATCATTTTGATACATCTCCATCCATGCCGAAGCAGTCTCTTGTATTGGAAAATCAAGTTGACAATCAAATGCCGAGTATCCACTTCAAATTACAACACATATATGTTAAAAAAAATAATAATAATCCTCATAAACTAGTAGTCCCTGAGAACTTGGATAAATGATGAGTACAAAACCCTAATATTACCTGAAATCTATTGGAGGCAGTTGGCTTGGAAATGAGAATAACTCTTCATCTTCTTCAAGATTCATTACTTCATCTCTTGACCAACCCTTAAGCGACTGACTTCCCATGTTTAGAGATCTAGAGAGAGAGAGAGAGTTATTTTTTCTGGTTTTTTGGAGTACCTAATGACTGAGTTGCCACTTTGCATGGAATGAAGCAAATATACATTCTAGACTGAGAGAGGGATACATATGGGGGCAAGAAGATTAGCTATAAATGAACGTATGTGAACGTAATTAGAGCAATTATTATGTAGGAGGTCGTGCACGGTCGCATTTATTAAGCTGGCCTACTCATGCATGTGTGTGATATTGTATTTATCTCTATGGCCTCAAGGGTGGAGCCAAGATTATGTTATAGTGGGGGTAAAAATATAAACGATAGGGGTGCAATTTGGGTTGGGTAACCTGATTTCAACCCGAAAAAATTAGGGCTTAGGCAAGGGTTTTTGTTACTTGGGTTGGGCTTGGGTCAAAAAATCTCAACCCGAATTTAATTTGGACGGGCCTAGGGTTGACCCCTCAAACCCACGGGTTGAACCCGAATATTAAAATCAGGCTCAGCCAGAATTAATAATCAGGTTCAACTCGAATTACTATTATATAAATACAATTTTATTATTTATTTTGGGGTTAATCTGATTCTCAACTTAGTTTGCACAGTGTTTGTGACTGTGATTTGTATGGTTGTGGTTGCATTGAGATCTTAATATTATGATTTTTATGTTAAAAACTTGATTGAAGTTGTTGGTTGTTAAATTATTTGAATATTATGTAATATATGTATCAAGTTTAAAACATTAACCCAAAATCAGGCTGTAAAGTAACCCGAAATTATTAACCCGAATTTAACCCAAGCCCGCCCGAATTAAACTCGGGCGGTGCATGAGTTGAGTTTATCAACCCAAGGTAGCGTTAGGGTTAGAGTTAAGGTTGAAGATTATATATTTAAGGTTGGGCTAGGATTGACCGTCTAACCCGTCAGAGTTGCACCCCTAATAAACGAAAAAGATTAATCAATTGGTATAAAAAATTCTCCCCACCTCCAATAATAAAGATTAATAAATTTTGCATAATTTTTTTTAAAGTTCAACTATGATTAACATATTAACATAATTTATATAAAAATAAATCAATTCAGCATTTAACAAAATATGAACAAACAAAAACAATAATTTTTTTAGTGACAAATTTCAACTCAACTATCTATTAAAGAAAAACACAACGATGCTGTTTAAAATCTCAAAAATCGTTTATAATTCAAAAATTAATATTTTTAGAAAGGTTATGTTGTTTTAAATCTCAAGAATGTCTATAATTAATCAATGTTGAGAAATTGATATTTTTGGAAGGGTATATATGTGCATAACTTATCATTTGTATTTATTCGTATGTTATTATACAATAAAATTAAAAATAGGAGAAATTATATTAAATAAGAGAGATATTGCATTTGACTAATATATATAATGCGTTAAAGAATCACACATCATTTTTACTACTTATTTTAATAAAAAAACAATTGTTTTAGTAGATTAGGAGAATAAGTGAACCACTAACTTATTGAAGACAAAAAAGACTCAGGTCACTATTTAAATTTTCAAAAATTTTAGGGAGACAATGAGATAAATTAAAGATAATTTTTTTGTCATATCAATTTAAATTTATATAGTTAACCCATCAAAAGTCAGTGGTGGCAGTTGCCCCCACACCAATACCTGTAGCTCCGCCCATGTATGGCCTACTTAATTGATCTTGTGAGGGTTTTTTTTAGCATAGTATTAAGGTTATTTTATTATGAGTAGCAATGCAACACATGCGTTGCACATGAAATTTTTTATTAAAATATTTGATAAAATACATAAAAATTTAATTATATAGCTAAATTAGATATTATCTCATATTTATCATACTTAAATTATTTGTATTGTAGATGAAGAAAAAAAAATACATATAATCAATTTTTTGGCACCGAAGATAATATTGTATTAATGTAGTTGTCAATATATATTAATATTGGGATTTTTTTTAAAAAAATAATATTTTTATATATCCTGTTAAGAGTAACATGACCATCTAAATTTTTTTCAAAGATAAAAATTTACATAATATATTATAGGTTAGTTTGTTATTTAAATATAGAAAGATATAATGGTAATTTATATATTTAAATATAAAAGGACATGATATTCTTTATAATTTTTTATAAAGACAAAATAGTGAATCAATTTTTTTTTATATAAAATATTTTTATTAGTAGTATAGACATAGATTAAGGTGTTATGAGTTCGATCTGTGAAAATAATCTCTCTGTAAATAAGATAAGATTTCATATATATAACTTTTCTCAAAATATACATCGATAGAAATCTTGTGCATCAGATTGAATCGCAAAACATGAAATAACAACTTTTGTGAATGTTTTTATCATTTCTGTAGGTGTTTTTACTACTGTTGTGACAAATATTTTTATCATTTTTTCAAGTACCACAACAGTTACAAAAACACCCACTGTTGATGCTTTGAGACGGGTTTTGGCATAGTAGTAAACTTTATTATGATTCGAGTGTCAAAAATTGAATTTATGGAAATAGTATTCCTGTAAGTAAAATAAAATCTTATATACCTAACTCTTCTCAAAGCTATGCAATCCATGCTTTCCTTGGCCTAATAATCTTTCTGTTTAAGTGTAACGCACAAATTTTTCTTACAAAAGTGGAAATTAAAGCATTCATTAGTAATTATTCATTAAGGACAATTATTCATTAGTGCTGTGCTCATTATGTTGTATTATTAGCATTTTTATTAAGGAGATGGGTTACACAACTAAGCTTTAATTCTAACTGCTGTCAATAATTGCATAGCCAAGAAGATTAAAGCCTTTAACCCACATTCATTATTTATGTTTATGTGCTCTAACATCGTAACCCCTCCCATCTTATGCTACCTGACTGCATAAAACCCAACTTTAATCGATTTATGTGATTTACAAGTGATTATATACATCTAAATTCGAACCGTTACATCATATTTCCAAGATTACGATTTGGGTTTAGCTATCCAATATGCTTATGATATGATTCGGATTATATATAAATGTACTAGTTATTTTTCGTGTCTGAAGGTATGGAGTAATAAAAAAATGGTCAATAATGAATATATTTGTACTCACACCCAAAATTAAGTTTCAAAAATAGAGACAAAAGAAATAAATTTAAAAACCAGTTGTAGTAGGGCCGAGTGGTGATGATGGGAGATGGTGATGATTATGATGGGTGACGATAATCGGTTGTGATGGTGACAGTCGTGTGTGACAATGATTATAATAGGTGACGACAACCGGTTGTGATGGTGATAGTCATAGGTGACATTGGTGCTGGTGGGGGCGGTGATAGTAGTAGGAGTGATGATGAGACAGTCACAGTAGTAGTAAGGTGACAACAACAGTGATGGTGGTGGGAGTGGTGATAGTAGGGATGGTAAGGGGTGGAGCAATGGTGGGGTGACAACGGTGGTAATGGTGGTTGGGCGATGTGGATGGTGGAGGTGAGGTGGCAACAGTGGTGGTGATGGTTGTGACAGATGTAATGTTAATGACAGTAGTTGTGGTTGTGACAGAGGTGATGGTAGTGGTGGTGGTGGGTTGACGACGGTGGTGGTGGTAGTGGTGGTGATAGTGATGCTGATAAGACAATTCTAAACACTATTTTTTAAAAATATTTATGAGAAGTTATAAGTCGTAGAAATACTTTTAATATTAACCGGTAGATTAACTTTAAAATAAAATTTAAAGATATCTCAACCGCGAAAAACAAAAGTTATTTTATTTATCTATTGAAATTTGAATTGTATTATACTTTATTATATAGATGACAAAATTGAGTGAAAATTCATTTACTAAAAACAAAATATAATTAAGCTATTCAGTCCGAATTTTCGATTTTTAAGACTAAACATGTACTATAAGAATAAGATGCACTAGATATTTAAATCGGAGTTTTCAAATCCGATTCTAGTATGTCAAAATCCAAAGCGAATGAATTTATTGATTTTTTCAATATGATATAATCTCTTAATATGACATATTAATGAATGACATATTTATTTATAATAGATGTCACTTGAATTCACGTACAACCTTGATTCTAAATTGATAGAGAAGTAGCAGTATGGGAAATAAAAACTGCTGAATTTTCAACATATATCAAAAACTTCATGTAATCCCAATGCAAAACACCACCAGCCATTACTAGTCAAAATTTGGATGGCATAACAGTTCAGCTAAATACGTTTAATAAAAAACCTCACAGCATTTTATATTGGAGATATACTGTGAAATTCTAAATCCAACTCCACCGCAGATAAAACAAAGTCCACTACCTCAGTTTCTCCACTTCCCTCCTCGGCCAAGGCCGCGGCTACGCCATCCTCCTCTCCCACCTCCACCACCTTTACCTCCATGGCCTCCTCTAGTGCCACGTCCACCTAATGCTTTATTGACATCAGGTTTTATTTGCAATTCTTCTGGCAAGGGAAGTATGTGATCAACACACTTCCGAAAGCTGAAATCATCGACAGACTCATCATCCCTAATGAGAAAGAAGCAGCGACTTTTATACTGAGGATGGAATCTGACTTGGAAGGCCCGAATCCCTTTACCAATCTTTTTCTCTGGCGCCAAATAACCATTCTTGATCAACTCCAGTAACACCGTGTACTCATACTGTAAGTACATAAACAAGCAAACAAGTGAGCAACAAGAATCTGGAAACTTAAAAACATTATTATGCGATCAAGTCCTGCTCATTTCGTGTAACACGTGGATCCAATTTAAGGTACAACTTGATGCAGCTATGCAGCCGTCACTCGATTGAACTTCAGATCAAGTTTAACAAAGCAACGCGAATAAAAGCTAAAACCATGGCTATGCACTGAGAAAATTTAAGAAATTTAAGAAACAAGCAATGAGGGAACTTCTTACAGTAAGTCTATGCACAAGCAACATAATAGGTGCCACAAAGCAGAGTTTGCCGCAATAGTTGTCATTGCTACTTTAATCAAGAGAATGTTCCATTAGATAGCAAGGGTAATGAGAGAATATAAGCAATCAAGCAAAGTAAATTTTAGTTAAAAGGCGCATCATAACAATGCAAATGTGAACACTCTCAAATTACAGGGGAAGAAATCAAAGTTAATAGGCTGCTTTAAATGATCAAAACCTTCCACTATTGCAAATTTTCAATGAGTAAAACTTATTTGCAAGGTATTTCTAACTTGTGTCAGTTTATTGCCTCAATGAACCCCATACCTCACCTCATGCCTTGGCCTCGGGAAACCTTGCCGATTTACTCAAGGGCGGAGCTACCTTCAAGGTTTGGGGGGCACTTGCCCCCACTGACTTTTCAATACACTTTTTATATATGGTGTGAAAACAACAAAACTATATTCAACAGAATACATTGCCCCCTTTAATTTTTTTCAAAATTTATAAATGACCCTAGTCTTTTTCCTTGTATGAGACATGGTAGGTAATGTTCAAATTTATAGAAACCTAGCTCCGCCACTGAATTTAGCGCGCTTGTGCCTTAAAGAACAATAAGGCAAACAGCTGACATGAAGTCAAAAATGATGGCAAATATTCGTTCAGACATAGGTTTAGAATTAAAAAAATGCAGAATTCGACTGAAGTTGCTATTACTGACAGATAAATAGATATCCATTGCTGGGAATTTAAATTTGATCTCCTTCCACACCTCACAAGCCGAAGCTCCTTCAGTATAACTGTATAAGAACCCATGCTTTTTTCTATTCATTACCCAGTTTGGTGATTGATAGGAGGACCTACCCTTTGACATTATTTGCTCAATGCAGCTGCTCTCATCACATTCAAATCTACAACCTTGTCATTAACCAAGCATTATAATTTATACAATTGCACTAGGTAATGACCCTTTTGGATAATACTTGTCCAGCTATTATACTGTGCTAATCCCAAATATAATGTAGGCAAATTCGATATTTAAGACTAATACAGAATAAGAAAGTCAAAAAAAAATCACATCCATAAATAACAAAATTAAAATATTTACATATGAAATAGTACCTTGTTCACATTGAGATTGGGAGGCCAGTGGTGAAGAAACTTGTAGAAATAATCAAACATCTCAACAGACGACCCGAAACTCTTCGGACCCACACCAACTTGACCCGACTCCTTTTTCTCGTCATCAACACCTTCGATTCGACTTTCCTCTTCCACAGACTTCTCCACCTTCTGCTTCTTCGATTCACTATTGTTCTCTGCTTCTTCTTCTTCTTCCTCTCTGTCGCGTTTTGAGTTCGACTCGCCATTCACGGTCGGTTCAGCGCTAACTTGAGTGGACTCGGATGTGTTTGGGGCCTCGAGTTCCATGTCTTGAGTGGTTGAGCTGTCTCTCTGTGGCTCTGTGCTGGTTTCGGGGACTTCGATTACTGGCTCGGCTTCAGCCATAGAAATAGTACCTTCCTCCTCCTTTCTCTGCATGTATTGTAATTTGTAAAGAGAGACTGAGAGAGAAAACCCTAGTCTAAAAAACCCGTGTTATCTTTTCCTTTTCTTTTTTTTTTTTGGGGACTAAAATCCCCTAAACTTTTAATTATTCTAATTTATTCTCTAAAATTATGTAATTTATTAATTGTTAAATGAGATAAATTAATAATTAATTTTAATACGATCTACATAGATAACCTTCATTTCCTTTGGAAAATCTTCTTGGTGGCCGGAGAAAGGGGCATTAGTCTTAGAATGAACCCGTTCTCTATGAACCGGACTCCTCTTATCCCTAAACCCTTGCCGAAAAAATTAGAATAATTGAAAGTTTAGGGGATTATATGAAATAAAAATTATATTCAGGGACATTTATGAGATTTATATTTTTTCTTTTATTTTTGGAAAAAAAATTATATGTTTGGGCTCTAAACTATATCATGAATTTCAAATCCACTCCTGATTTAGCTTGAAGTCCTAGGACATTTGTTGGAGTTTTTGTAGACAAATTGTTACTTTTTTTTACAAAAATACGAATGAAACAACATGCAAATTACCCAAAATTATTCTCGTTCATATATGTAATCGTGTGTTATGTTTGTTTTGTGTAACGAGGCTGCGATGTTGGGAAAATGATGGCAGATGCAACATTAGAACCCTCTAGTCTGGTGGTCCGGTGGCAATTGCCATTCCAAGTGCGTTTGCATTGTCGGTGGCAGTGTTTATTTCTGCCAGTGTTTTCCGATGGCCATGTGAATCCGGCGGTGACTTTTGAAGTGGCCGTTGGGCCAAAGCAATTTTAGAATTTGATGGTGTTCGAAATGGATAGACGTAGTTACTAACGAATTGGAATGTGGCCTAGAGAGTATGTGAATGTGTGTACGTGATAGAAATTGCAATAAGTGTTAAATGTAAGACGAAAACAATAATATGAGTGGTTCACCCTAACCGAAAGATTAAGGTTACATCCACTATAAATGACACTTTTGATTCTTGGGAATTGTATTACTTGAAAAAGAAGATTATTGTTACAAGGAATTTGGCTGGAAGCTTTAATATTTGCTAGGTGGTCTCTCCCTTATTTGTGTGGTATCATTAGTTATTTATACATTCCGTTCTTAAGGTTTCGTGGTGATTTATTTTCTGACTGATTTTGTGGTCCCTCTTTGTTTGTTTTGTTCCTGGAGCTGTCATCTTTGATGTTTTTCTACACCAACTACACATCAACTGGAATACGTGAGTCATCTCTACTGCCGGTAGATATTCCGTTCATTAAGATTGTCAAGTATTGTCCTATGTGCACATGACGCAGTGCAACTCTTGGTGAATAGTTTAGTGTTGTGCTCTCATTCCTTGAGCTGATACCTATACTGAGTTTGTCGATGTCGAGCTACCACTTATTCCGAGTTGGTTTATTGCAGGCTTCTATGGAGCTGAGCCGCCAGCTCGAGGCCAATGAATGTTCTCTAGATGAGGCACTTGGACTGTTTTAAGTGAGCCCAAAAGAATTTGGACTTTGGAGGAGGTCCAGATTTAAATATATTATCATCAAAATTTAAGTTCACCTGATAACCGAATTGTAAATCGACTAACATTAAGGGTTGATTATCAGTTCGTTCATCTTGTAAAATGGTTTGTTCGGCTTCACTTTTCTACTTCTAAGTAGATTCAGTTCAACCGGCGAAAATAGACATTTCCGAGCCTAAATGTCGATCAAACACTCATGGTCTAAGATAGTTGGTTACATGATGCTTCTTGGGTGGTGCTGCTATGGTGCTTGTGGGTAGGGTGTCAAACGTATCGAGTTAAACGAGTGACGAGTAAAAAATATGTAAACTCGTACACGTTTAATAAACAGGTGAAAATTTTCAACACGAACACGACCCGTTTAAGAAACGGACAGCACGACATGACTTGTTTAACTCGTTTAATTTTTTTTAAAAAAATTATATCAACAAATTTCAATACACCACTTTTTTTATTGTCAATTGTATTTACCTCAAAAAAGAGGAATTTCTAGCCAAAGTTTACATTAAAATCATATTTGAATGCTAAAAAAAAAGACAAGAAACCACTGCCTTTTATAGGCAAGGTAGCCCTCTCTATCTCTCCTCATTTGCCGATATGGGACAAAAATAAAAGGGGTTGGTTTGCCTTTGTTGTGAACTGTTCTCATCTCCCATCCTTTGTCTTTGAACTACTACTTTAGTTCTTCTTCTTTTTTGTATTGATTTCTTTACCTATTTTTTTGGCTAATTTTTTAAAATAATTATTAATTTATTATTATATTAATTTTATTTTAACAGATAAACGTGTGATAAATGGTTTGACAAGTCTCACCCGAATACGACTCGTTTTTTAAACGTGTCTAACAGGTCAACTCGTTTACCACCCAAATCTGTTAAGATCTCACTCAAACTCGCTTAATTCGTGTCGATCCATTTCAATTCGTGTCGATTAATTGTATCTTGTTGAATTTTGACAGACATGCGTATAAGAATGGTTGTGTCGTATCGCACACGGGGGCTAATGATTTGTTATATGTGTTTGTTAGAATTAGGGGTGATAATTTTTAACACAACACAAAGATAAGATTTGAAATTAATATGAAATTAACATGTTAAAATTGATTATTTTTTAACATGAACTCGTAAATCACATGACTCATCAACACGAATAATAAATAGGTTAGAGTTAATATCAAACACGAAATTGACATAATTTATAACTAGTATTGTAGGAATAAAATGTCACTTATTTGTTATTGTTTTATCAAATATTAACATAATTATTGTACATAAATGATATTTTTAGTATTTTTTAATGTTTTTGTTTATTAAATTAATTTTTAGTTTTTTAAAAAATATGAGTATGAATTCAATTAAGTAATAATAGAATTTTAGATTTAAATCTTGACGTTAAATTCTTTATTCACAAGTTATATAGGTCAACACGAATATGATATGAAAATAAATAAATCAAATTGACATAAAATAAATTAAATTAAGATTAATTCGGGGTCGACATAAACTCACGATTGTCACCCCAAAGCCTAAGGTGGTGTTTGGATCACAGGATTTGGCGGAATTAGAGGTGGGATTTGGTTAAAATTGTCTAAAGGGTCCACATATCCTTGCTTTGGATATGTCAAAAGGAATGAGATTTTCGTTGGGCTTCAAAAACTCGTTCGTAGTTTTTGAAGCCAATAATCCCCCGTCAGGCAGATAACTGGATTCTATGTGAAGTGTGGCATTTAACAATTAGTCTATAGCATTAGTTGTAAAATTACTAAAATACCCTCCACAATAATTTTTCTAAGGTTTTTATCTACTTTCACTTTCACCTACTCCCCCTTTCTTCCGCAAATAGCACTCGGTCCCAACTCTCATCTACTAGGTTTTCTTCTCTCTCTCTCTCTTTCTCTTCGTATGTTTATGTAGTAGGAAACGTTTGAAACAAACATCTCGTGATTTTTGGCTTGAACTGTATCTCGTGTAGACCTCTCTCTCTCTTCCCTTTCTTCGTTTGCACTTTATGTCATTTGGAACTCTCTAGCGAAGTAGGGAATATTCCTACAACGAGGGGATATAACATTCAACTAGATCAATCTCTCTTTCGAACTGATTTGCTATCTCTCTCTCCTTCTGACTTGTTATCTCTCTTTTTCGATCTGATATCTCTCCTTCTTCCCTTTTTTTTCCTTTGCTGTTGTCTGTGTGGTATGGACCTTAACAACAAGAATGTCTCTCTCTCTCTAATTTTGTTCCTACCTGCATTGAAACCAGAGAATGAAAAATTTGTACAAGCTTAAGAATACTGACAAAAAAAATGGTTGAATTTAAATGGATAAATTCATTGAACGCAAAGGATAAATAGGTTTATCTAGAGGTTTTTTTGTCATCTTTAGTTCGATTCATATTGATATATGCAAGGCATATATGTATTTAAGTACTATTAAAAACATTAATCCTATTGTCCTTTTTTTTTTTTGAGAGGGTCTGCATAAGATAAAATTTAGGCGGTTATTTATTATTCTCTTTTTTTTTTGTTCCGGTAAGTAGGATTTTTGGATAAAATTTTATTTTTTTGCTTGATATTTACTTTTGTTATCCATTTATATTTTTTGTGATAAATTGTGTGTTGCACAAAAGTTAAATTTTTTTTAAAAAAAAATTGTGTAGAAGGTTGTGTTGTTAAAAAAAGGACTAAACATTACCACATAAAAAAAAAAAGAATAAAAAGGGACTATAGTAAATCAGAATTTTATTGCATAATAATAGTACAATTTATTTTACGGACTTCATTTTTTTATTTCATGACTATTTTCCAAGTATCTATTTATCCTAAATAATTTTTGGCACCATATCCATTCAAAGTTGATATAAGATTGAATTATATTACTTTACAAAAGGATACAATGGTCATTTCACCATCTTTCATTTGGACATGTGAATGAGATTTACAAAATAAATACTTTTCATCCAAAGCAAGGATATGATGGGATAGAAATGAATTAACCCGGACAACTTTATATTGGATTGAATTGAATTCCAATTCAAATCCGATCCGACCTAAGTTGTTCAGATCCGGAAATCCATATCGGACAATAAAGTCTCAACTCAAACCGTACCGAATGTCCTTATCCCTATAAGTACAGATAAGCCCTAAAAGATTTAAATTTTTTTATTTTATATCTATAAAAGTTACATTTTTCATTTTATACTTGAAATCATTAAAAATACTACAATATGAACATATTGTTAGCTTCTGTTGCTTATTTAATCAACATCAATGCAGTAGTTTTTGACGAAATGAGAAAAAAAAGAGAGAGATAACAATGGGCTACAATACAATTTATTGAAAGTATAATATGAAAAATATAATTTTTAAAGGTGTAAAATAAGAATTCGTAAATCTGTAGGGGTTCAAAGTGCGATTTCCTCAATCCCTTTTCATCATCAGTTTCGAAGCCAGGTTACGACTCACGACTTTCCTCGAGACTGATTCCACAACTTCCGAAAAGGCGATCAAAACCACCATTTTCAGGTACTTGGAGTTCCAAAATCTTTGCTTTTCATCTTGTTTTGGGCATTGGGTGGGGCTAGGAATTCCATTGAAGATCGTTTTTTGGGTGGGTTTCCGATGATTTTCCTGTTGTTTAGCTTATGTTTTGGGGTTTGAGAAATTGGGGTAGATAGAATTACTTCCATGGAAGGAAAAACAAAACTATTTATTGTTAATGTTATAGTTTGTTTTTAGCAGCATTTTCCTTCAATTTCGCAGCAACCTAACAGGGCCCTTGAGAATGTTGTTTCACTCTTAGGAATATGGAAGGTAAATTTGGATTCTTAGAATATCAGTTTAATTTCCAGCGTATACAGGATTCCAAGTTTTCATTTTTTTTTTAATCCCATGTTTGGATGCTAAGGGGAGGTAGGAAAAGTGAAGGAATTAACTTATTTGTTATCAATTTTTTGATCGTTTAATGAATCCTTTTACTGGATTGAGTTCGTCCACTACTTCAAGATTTTTGCCGGGGTATTCTATGTTCTTGGTTTATTTTAATCCTAAATTTATTTCTATTTTAGGTTTTAGCTGACTTTCTCTGGATTGAAAAATTGAGTTCATCAAAGGGTTACTGTTTAACTGGCCGAATTTTCAGCTTTAATGTAGAATCAAGGATATATGTTTTTTGTTAGGATATTTTGCTAGAGACGTGATGGGAGACCACATGGTTTCGTGTGTTGACCCATTCATTGCTCCCGAATCACTGCAATCGCCGCAAGCGGTTGGGGCGTTAATGTCTGCTGGAAAGAGAAAATGTGGTTACCCAGTTGATCCATCCCTTTTGAAGATCTATATTGAGGAAGGGGGAGAAAATTGTTCAGCTGGTGAAGAAGAACCACTGATTCCCAATGTGGAATGCCGCATATGCCAGGAGGAAGATAGCATAAAAAACCTGGAGATCCCTTGTTTCTGTAGTGGAAGTCTTAAGGTATCTTCACACAAAGGTTTTTGATATCGAGGTTGTATGTTTGGTGTAATTTGTGCATTATATGAGATGTACGCCTACGTTTATGTATGTTGTATATATAGATGCATCAATTCTTCTGATCTCCTGCATTTGTTAGCGTTGAATGTTGAGAATGATTTGGAGTTGTCCTTCCCTCCTAAGGATGCTGCAGGTTTCATGCATAGTTTTAATTTTTTCAGTTCAATATGCATAGTTGGTGAGTGTTACCTAGTGAGTACACCCTTAGGCCGTTAGGCCTGTGACACATCATTGTAGTTCTTTCCTTTGACCTTGTCAAGAGAACTTTAGTTTGCTTTGGCGCCAATGTGAGCATCTTGGTGGAGATGAGTCTTTTTCTTTCTCTTAACCAAGGCTTGATGAATAATGGCCTTATGTCCTTACACCTCTGCTTTATGGTATTGGGCAGTAGTGTCCACACAGAGATTCAGATAGGAATGCCTTGTGCAGACATGTGCACTGTTGTCAGACCCGGCAAATCACTCAAATTTAAAAGTGGTGTGTGGCTGCCTATGTTTGCATTTGTTATTTCGTGATATCAAATTGCACATTATTCCAGCTCAATTATAAAATTATATACTTGCTGAAGAACCTTAGAGAGTAAAAAAAATCTGTAATGATTGTTTATTGAGCTCTCTGACAAAGAAAGATGAGATTTCTGCAATTTGTACGTGTTTGAGTTAAATATAGCTGGTCGTTTTATTTTAGTTCAGCAGCAAATAGATGTAACTCAATGCACTTCTGCACTTTACTCTTTTATGAGTTGGCTTTGTTGTACCTGTCTGGGTGAGTGTGCGACTCTGAACTGTGTTGACGGGCACGTGACATGACTTATGTTTTTATGTTTTCTTGCAACCTTTCTTAGTTTTTTATACCTCATGCTTGCATTTGCATCTTTGTTTTTCTCTCTTCTACTTATCAAAATCAAGGGATTCATTCGCGTTCTATCTATTTTCTGGACGTAGTTGGGTTGATTATGCCCGGTCTCTCCTCTCTGATGTTGTCTTCTGGGCACTTTCAGTTGTCTGATTTACCATTGTTTCTTGGTTGCCAGCTGACCAAATTTTTTTTTTCATCCAGTTCGCTCACAGGAACTGTGTTCAGCGATGGTGCAATGAGAAAGGAGATATAACTTGTGAGATCTGTAATCAGGTATATGCCAATGTTTCTTCCTTTGTGGCTCCCTTCCCCCCCATCTCCCTCTATTTCCCTTTCTCAGTAGTAAGACTGTATTATTGTGTTGCATGTAACCTATGATCTCTATTGGCTGCTGTTGCTGTTGCTGTTGCTTTTGGTGTGTGTGTGTGTGCGTGTGGGTGGGTGGGTGTGTCTATATTCAAATTCATGCAAGTTGGAAACCATCACCCGGCATATAAGACATGGTGCCTGTGAATTGACTGATGAAGCCCTCGGTTCATCTGCATTAACATAAATTGTGTTTTTTTTCCCTTTGAGTTGTATAATCTCCATTAATATGCTGATTTTTTCAATTTTTTTTTTTTACTTTTGATCGACAGCCTTACCAACCTGGTTATACTGCTCCAACTCACCCCGAAGATACCACCATTGATATCAGGCATGTCTAAAGTATTTTTTCCTCTTTTTCATGATTTTCCATTAATTATATGCGGACAGTCTGATATTTAAATAATTTAAGATTGACAATTGAACCTCTAATATTTGATAATCTTGCAATGGATGTTGTCTTAAAATTTACAAGAAACCATCTAAGTAAAACTATAGTATTATCATCTAATAATGAGTTATTTTTCTCAGCAAAACTATGTTGGATTACATTCCTATCTTATATACCCTAGTAAATGGAATGTATCATTTGTCTTCAATATCAGTATTTTTGTTGAAAGATGTGTATATGCTATGTTTTGATCCAGGGTATGGAGCAGACACAAAGAACAAATGTCTTCGGTATGGGTCCACTTAGTTGTGGGGAAGTTTTGGTAGGTCTATGTGTTATTTGCTATTAGAGGGCGACTTTGTGCTAAACATAGTGGGCATTGATAAGTGGATGCGGTGGGAAATGGCTATTGTCATTTGTCAACATATATGACTCATTGGTACTCCAAATCTCCAACGTACAATTTTTAAAACTTTCATAACAATAGTAATGCCCTAATGCCCCAATTACTTCGAATTTCCTGGACATATCCTCTTCTTCTTCTGTTTTTTTGTCCTTTGTCGTGTTGATGTCTTACTCCATATAATCTTTTGATAGATTTGAACAGGCCAAAGACAAAGAAAATCTATTAATTGATTATAGAGCATCAGTTTTGTTGGCCTTCTTTTGTGGCTTCTCGTGTCCATCCAGTGACTCTGTAATGGCACTTACAGCTTACCTAGGTTTTCGTGACACTCCTTAACCCATGTTAGACAGTATTGCCTTATCTTGTCCTTAAGTGGTACTACCTTTTAACTTCTCAAGATTGCAGTTGTCATTTGTTGTTTACTTGTAAAATTATTCATCTGAACACCCTCATGTTGAATTACATTTCCTTTATACATGTTTGCTTGATAGTGATGATATTGTTATTGTATTGTAATGGTGTATCACCATCTTGTGCAATTGGTTACTTTGCTTTGGTCGCATAATGGTCTAAATCTCTAATCCTCTTCTTAGGCACCTTCGTGCTTTTTCAGAAGCTTATTTATTATATAATAGATATATATTCCTCTATCAATTGTTTGGATCTCAATTCTATTAATATTTGTTTATTTTCTTTCTTTTCTTCTCACAGTGGGGGTTGGACGATTGCTGGTACTCCTTTAGACTTGCATGACCCTCGACTTTTGGCTATGGCTGCCACAGAACGCCATCTTCTTGAGGCTGAATACGATGAGACAAGTGCCAGTGGCACTGCATTTTGCCGCTCTGCTGTGCTAATTGTAAGGCACACAATATTGTACTGCTGTTATTTACTAAAACTCTTCCTCTTTATCAAGTGCATTGGAGATGCAGGCTTCTATGATGCAATTAGGTTGGCAAAGTTTTGTTCCTTTGTCATCCCATCTTCTCCATTGCTCCCCTGTTTCCCCTCTGCCCAGGAAGCAAACCTAAAACAATTTCCGTGGCTTGTTATCAGCATATTGTGACGTCTAAATTTCCAGTAGGTTTTGTTCACACCTTTACATCTTGGGTATTAGTATGGATCTATCAGAAGACAAACTCTAATCAGAGTGTTTTGCCTTGAAAACTCAGGAATTGACTTGTTTTGTGAAACTCCTGAATACCAAGACTTGTTGCTTATACATGGAATTTTGATTACCTGCCTTTCTTTTCTTTATTTTGTCCTGTTTGTATACCTCCTTTTCTCCCCACATCAGTTTGTGTCATTTTGTTATGGTCATGATCATTATAATTTTGTCATTTTGTAATTCTGGTGCTAGCTTCTCATGCTGAAAACAATGTTTATGGCACATTGTAATTTTTTTTTCCTTTTTTTTGGGATATTTACCATGTTCATTAGTCTATTTTCTTTTTTCTTTGATCAAGTTAATTATTCCATTTCAAATTGCCTCACCCTGTACATGCAGTTAAATCTCTCCAATTCTTTGCAGTTAATGGCTCTTCTACTCTTGAAGCATACTCTGACCTTTGTAAATGGTGATGGGGATGAAGATGATGTTTCCACCTTTTTCTCTGTAAGTTGATTCCACTAGCAAGGTGTCTCATTATATGCGCTCTTATATCATTTGTGCATCTGTTGTGTTGCACCTCTTGATTTTATGGTCAATGCTTGACAGCTTTTTTTGCTTCGGGCTGCTGGTTTTCTTCTCCCTTGCTATATAATGGTCTGGGTTATCAGTATATTGCAGCGTCGGAGGCAAGGACAGGTTGGAGGTTTCCTTCACTAGTTTTATTTTCATTGTCTATTCTTTGGGCTGCATTTCTTTTCCTCCATCCATTGTTGAACAATGGGTTTCTTCAACAAAATGGTTTCTGCTGAACTGATGTACATATTGGACACACTCTAAATTTTTTGTTGATGAATCAGTTCTTTTGCTGCTAAGAGAACTAAGTGAACATACCAGCAACAATCGAATACTTTTTGACAAACCCAAAAATCACATTCCTCTTGACAAATGAAGCCATTTCCCTTGATGTGTTTTTACATCTACTGTTCTACACACAAATACTAGTGGTCCTACTTGTGTGATGCACGGAATTTATAGCCTGTTATTTTCGTTTTTCCTCCTCCTCTTTAATTCTTATCGAAAGTAGATAAAGAATTATTATTAATTATTGGGTAGTAAAAATAATTTTTAGATTAAATTAAATAAATGATGGGAAGTTATAAGTGACACATGATAGAAATTACTAGATAAACCTTTAATTTTTAATTAATAATTCAAAATTATAAGAAATTGGAAAGAAAAGAGGGAATCTAAAGTGCTTGCTATAATATTTAGTATAAATAAGCATTAGGTCTTGGAATAACTGTTTTATCACCCTCTGGACATAAATGAGTCTTACGTCCTAGTTTACCTGGATTTTTGTGAGACCAATATAATGTTTTGTTCTTAGATGGGGTGTTCTCCCCATACATTTATATTAGCTTTCCCTTAGCCCTCCCCCCCCCCCTTTCTTCTCTTCTCTATCTGTCCTCTTTTCCTCTTTCTCTTCGTTGGATTTACTCCAGGTGCATGATTTCCATATATTTGTGGCAAGTTAAAGAAAGTGCCTTGCTAGTTAAGGGGCATCTTTAGTTTCCGTTATTCTCATTTAGTACCTCCTTTCATTTTTAGTTCATTCATTTCTATTTTCTGCTTCTTTTTTTTTCGTTTGAATCAGGAAGCAGAAGCATTTCTGCTACCAGCAGAGCAACATAGGGGCTTGCCGATCACAATAGCACCAGGACCTGCTGCCACACCAGAGCCTGCAGTTACCTCACTAATACCAGGACTTGCTGTTTCTTCATCGTCGCCAGGGTTTGTCGTGATCCCCCATCCGGAGCCCCTTCAATAATATTATATTTCTGTCTAGAAGGCTGAATTTTTTCGTCAACTATCTTTTGCTATTTCCAAAAACCTTACAAGCTCAAATTTCTCATTTTGTTTTATTCTTCTGTTATTTTTGTACCTTAAGTTTGAAACTGGAGCAGCCACTGTGGCTGCTTGGGAAAACTTCTGGTAACAGACCTGTTGTCTCCACAGAACACAATCTCAGGGTATTTGGGATGTCGCAGGATTCAGGTTTGAGTGTTAATAGGTTGTTCTTCTTGCTTTATTTGTATATGTTTGCCTATGACAGATATGATGTTTTCTTTGCATCCGTATACATGTAGCTATTGTTGGGATTAAATTGGAATGCTTTCTTCATGAATTATCATGATGGATTTTGCTCCTCTGCAATGAGGGTAATTGGAGTAGTTCCATTATTCCAACCATCCCACGAGAGCATTACAAACGGTGTTACCAAAACCCGCTGCGCAATATTATAGTCTGGAAGGGAGGAGCATATGAGTGGAATTTGTCTATATTTCCTTAGTGTGATTGTGTACTGCTCTATCGGGCATCTATGTGCATTTTGGACAAGCCTCTTCTCGAGCTTTTGTATTCCTTGCCATATTGGGCCAATACTAACCTGTATGATTGAGTGTGAAATGTGAAAAAGGACCAGAAAGGGACAGGTTATATACCCCAGAGGAGGCATGAGAGATTAATACCTATGTTTAGCAAGGGTTGACTTCCTGACCTCCTAGTTGGGAAGTTGGGAGATTCTGATATGGCCGACGAATTAAGCCCCATCGGTTTACTTTTCAAGCTTAAATTTGATGCTGAAGGGGAAAATAGTTGGGTTCTGAATTGGAACATTGAATGGAAGGTTTAGACATGCAGAGTCTAAAGATGAAGAAAACCAAAGCACAAAGGAAACCCAGTAAGCACATGAAACCAGGACAGAGAATTTGGTACATGGAGAGAAGAAGAGCTCGGAATTCTAAAGTGAGTTGGCTTTAAGCTAATACTTGGTTTTTTTGGAGATGTTTCTATTCCTCAGCTTACCCCCAACATCTCCACTTTATCTAGCTTTTTGAATGATGGTCCAAATTTAAATCCGAATCCATTTTATTGGGTGCTGAAATTGCTTAAAATTTCAGTTTTTTTTTTTTTTGGTTTTAGAGGAAAAGAAGTCTGGTCCGCTTGAACCGGGGTTTATTGGGTGATTTTTTCATCAGCTTGTTGGGCAAAAATAGCTTTTATCAGCACCAAAGAAAAATTGAAAAATTAGACTTATCCAAGGGTTTTGAAAGAAAAGGTTTTTTTGGAAACATTTCAAACAGTTTCAGGAGTTTCTTTAATTTTTACTTTTTCATTTCAATTTTTCAAACCTTTGTTTTGCACCAACTAAGTCGGCTTGAAATAGATCCATTGTCTTTCACGGAATTGAATAAAAATATATTAAAATTTGATTGTGATTCGTTTTGAATTCTATATGCACGAATACAGGTGTATAATGAATTTCAGTGGAAATCCAGATTTAACTAGGAATACTTTAGCTTTAATGAATTTATTCGGACCAGGTGGGGTAGATTTATTACTTTTATCAGATTCGTACATGAACTGTAAAAATAAAATCCATCAAATATCCAAATCAAATAAAGATCGAAACTTTCAAGTCGGATTATGCTCTGCTGACAGGCCTTATATGTCCACACGAGCCACAAGAAGCAGAGACAGCAGCGCCGGACACAGCACTTATTCTCTTGTTGTTGCCTTCAATCTTCTAGGTTTCTTAGAAACATGGGGTTCACTGATCGAAGGGTGGTCATCCTCATTTTTTGTAATGAGTAAAATTGCTGGCCTGAGAAGCTTAGAATATGCTATCAGATGGGGAGAAGGCCAGTCACCCACGGTTAAATGTTCGCGACATCAATAATGTTCTATCCAAAACAATCAACCAAAAGAAGAGTTCAAAGAGGACTAGACCCAATTCACAACAGGTAACCAAAGTATTTTTCTGTTTCGAGTCCAGAACTGCGAAGATTTAAGAGCAACAGAAAAAAATGGCCTCTGGCTGTCATTGATACAGAAGAAACTTGAGGTGGTGAGCACTTTCTGCTTCCTCAGCAGTTGTTCAATACATGTTGGGTTGCTTTCTATACTTTTGTATGTTTGAGTTGGATCCTTTTGTTTAAAGCACTGCTAAAGAATGGCAGCTGAAGCAAAATTAAGAGATATCATCACCTTTATCTTGTATAAACTGAGAATTCTAACCAACACAATTTAGGATGATAATATATTCAGAACTGAATAACTCTTTCTTCCAGTTTTCATCCTTCCAATACATGTTGGGCAGCCTAATTTACTGAAGATTTATCTATCTACAACTATGGTGTAGTCTGTCACAGTCAGTATCAAGACTCCCTCCCGCCTATAAGACCCACCGCCTATATAGAGTTTGAGAGGTAAGTAGTAGACAACCCTACCCCAGTTTGGAGAAGGTGATTCTCAGAGTAACATTGAGACAAACTCTCGAAGTAAAATTCATTTTCCCAGATATGGTCTGCTTATTCAAGTGAATTTTTTTATCAACTTATTCATTTTTGTTTGCCTGGGTGCATAAAAAATATCAAATTTTATCAACAAATCCTTAGTTACATGCTTCATGTTAAAGACTAAAGTAAGTAAACATAAAAAAAGGCTGAATTTATTATGCTGCATATAGAACTGCAATATGAATCCATATTAACATTACAAGAGCTTTGTAGAAAAATGGTTACAGAAACAGAGGTACGCATATCTTTATCCAAAACTAAATTCGTCTATTTTAGGAGGAATGCAGAGTCTAACCAGAGATCTGATGTTTTTCTTCTTCATAGTCGAGGTAGTAATGCTTTTATCTTCCACGGTGAGTGTTCATAAAATCAATGTGTCATCTGAGGTCCGCGGTATCTGTTCTTCCTGTGAACTTTAAATTTTATCGAAGATATCTTATGTGAAACTGCCTCCCAAATCATATTGACAGCATCACCAGGCCTAGATGGAAACTGATACTCATAGTGTTGTGCAATCTCCTTCAGTCTTTCCCACATTTTGGTCCACTTGTCTTGCTCGACTCCTCTAAGAAGATTCAGAAGATAACCTCTTTTCACAGCATCGGATGCCCGAACAAATATGCAGAACTCTGAGTAGTCCAGAACATCTTCAAATGGTAGTTCGATCTCATCACTAATTATTACAGGGACACAGTGACTAGCAATGGCATCAAAGAGGCGATTTGAGGAAGGGGTGTCTCCCGCAATATTCAGGCAGAATTTGGATGAGGCCATTCCTCGCCCTGCCTCGTTCACTCCATTTGCTTTACTGCTTCCAAATGCGTAGTGCACATCTTTCTCGTCTTTGAGAAGGTAGTACAGTTCTTGACGAACTGCTCCACCCTGAAGATACACACAAACATGGTACTAAAAAATTAAGTACACAAAGGTATGACACCATTGTGTCAATGTAAGCCATAACCACCTCCCCCCCCCAAGGGGGGAAGAAATTCCATACCCTCATGCCAGAGAATGGTTAGGATGCCTGAAGGCGAACAATGACAAATTGAAGTCATAGTCAACAAAATTTGCAGGTTGCTACTCCTTTTTGACTACTTTCTGTTAAAATCTAGAAGCCCAATTGAAACTATGATTAAATAAGAAAACACATCTAGAGGACACAGGATTCATGTAGCTGACCCCAAAAACGTTGAGACAAAGCTTTATTGAGTTGCGTTGAGAATATTTCATCCTTATAGATCCAAGATTGAACCTGTATCCTAATCGCATTTGTGCCAACATTAAAAGAGGATGAAGTGAGCTACTCAGTGTCAAACTCTTTTCCATTAGCAGAGTGGCACTTAACCAATCCCATGAAGAGAAATAAAGACCTCCAAAATAGATTCGTCACAGAAACCAGTCATTAACTAGGCCAAAGCAATTTGACATCATGCAGAAAACAATCCAATAAATTCATAATGGAATACAAAATAGGGAAGAAAACTTACATCTTTCCTATAAATTGCACCTTGGAAATACACCAATATGGGGCGGTCTTCAAAAGGGGATGAGTCGCTAGCGGGAATAGTCTTAACCATATGTTTGTAAGGTGCAATCACATCCTTTTCTATGTTAGCTATTTCAATAGGTAGTCTTGCAAGATCCGCAAGCACAAACATAGCAGGACCCAGCTTCCTCCTTGCAACCCACATGCTATTTGGATGGTGGGCAACAATCAGATGATCCTTCCCACCCAAGCGCTTCCACTCATCCCGGCCCTTCAAAAACTCCACCAATTTATCCTGCAACATTATATTGACACTAACTTTCTCTTTTCCCTGAAGCTTTGAATGCCTGTTGTAACTCAGAGATGAGAAAAATGGCACAAAAAATATATCTGCTTGATTTGGATTCTGAACTCTGACAGCAGTGCATGGGCTCATTACATTTGGAGTGTTTGAAGACAGAAGATCAAGGGTGAGCCAGTACTCAATGCTATGCTGCAAGTTTAATCCACCTGGGTACCGAGGGACTTGACTTGGGTTACTAACATTTGGCCATATTTGATTCACACTGCCACTCCAATCCAATAACCCAAAGTGAAAATCTGAATGCAAGTCATACATATATACCCTAAGAAGGGCCTGATCTGGGTCACAGCCCCCCCTTCTACCTCCTTCTGAGGCACTGTCTCTCTTGCCAGAATCGGATGTTTGACAAGCCAGCTCTTGCCTTCCAATGAATTGTTCAGGCAAATAGCCAGAGGGAAGGGATCCATCATTGGCATTGAAGTAAGATGATGAACTATTAACCAGAATGGACTTAAAAACTGATAAATTATTGCCGAGTTGAAAATGGAGATATGAAGAAAGGATCAAAAGGAACATTGAAGAGACAATTAGGCAAGAAACTAACTTTGAGTGAATGCTCTTTTCTGCCATCCAAGACATGTTAAGAGAATAAATCTATGAACCATACAAAAACAAAATTCTATAATCTATCACTCTTTCAGAAGACAAGGTAGTCAATATTTTTTCTTAAAATGACACAAAGATTGAAAATTCTTCATACCCATCAAGTTTCTTGTATCAATGTCAGTAAGCGATTATCATCCTCCACCCATTAACAATAACAGATTAATGGCCAAAACCTTCCAAAAGAGAAAACCCACATCAAGAATGAAATCAAAACTTAATTTTTGTCCTTAAACCCTAAAGGGTTTTGACTGGGTTTCGAGGTGGTAACTTCACAACATTTTTTAACAGATATCAAATACCTTAAACAACCCACCATCCATCAAACTATAAGCGAAATTCCCCTTTACCAGAAAGCCATACAACCACTGAGATTTTGCGTAGTTGCTAAACACAAAAGCTTCTGTTCTTACATTCATGGGTAAAAGTTAAAAATCAACCTGCGAAAGTTCCCAAGAAAAAGGTGTAAAAAATTTGCAAAAAAGAGTAGAAAGATTTAAGATTGGTAAAAAATTTGCAAAAAAGAATACCTGATCATCTTCAGTTCTTTGTCTCGTGGCAGAACAAGTCTTCTGAGTTAAACTTTTGATCAGACCACATAATCCTCAATGTTAAAGGGAATTTTCAATCAATACCATTACATATATATCAACAATATTATCTCTTTCTTCTTCAAAGGACAATTGGACATATATATCAACAATATTCTCTCTTTCTTCTTCAATGGTTCTGCCGTTTCGGTGTCATATTCAAGGTGTATTTATTTTAATTTTATATTATATTGAATCCTAAATTATATTATTTATGTCAAGTAAGTCCTTAAACTATGGTTTATGTTAATCTAACCCATAAACTACACAATTTGACTTAATGTAACTTTAAACTATACATTTCATCAAAATTTGTCGTTAACTTTGACAAAAAGCCTCACATGCAGGTTACATGAGTCGGAGACTAAGTTATAAATTAGGGGTCATGTGTCGTGCACGGGAGAATTTTGGTCAAAGTTAACGGTCAATTTGAATGGAAGAACTTAAATCAGAGTTAAATTAATATATAATATAGTTGAAGGGCTTACTTGACATAAATAATATAATTCAGAAATTAAATAGGTAATTAACTACTTAACTCTATCATATTCATGCAATATTATATATCATAATCAAGTCGTATTTTTTGTTATATTCGAGTCATATTCAAATCATTTTCGCATATATTATATTTAATCTATAAATAGAAAGGGCAAGACTAAGTCTTTTTCATTAATAAATCCCATTACATAGGTCACATTATAAATTTATAATTGTAAAGTTTCATGACACACATTTGAAAAAACTAAAAGAGTCATTAGATTTTATAAGAATTCATCTAATTAAAAAGTAAAAAAAATAAAAAAATGTTTACCACTTTTTTATAGGGCACTTTAAAAGATACTTTGATTTTTAATTTGTACCCTTAAATATTAAAATTTTTAATTTACACCCTTAATATTATGGACTGAAAACAATGTGAACCTAACCTAGACTGTTGTTTAAGTTTTTGTCATAAACTGAAGCACGTGAGGTGTAAATATTTTGGACACGAGGATGAGGTATGTTCATCGCTGTAAATCTTCTTTTGTGATCAATTGAACATCATTTTGTGTATCAAAAACATTATTTTTCATTAATCTGATAGAAGCAAATTCTGTCATGTGCAACTCATATGAGGTGTCAACAGTCTGAATTTACATTTAAGCCCATGTTCGAAGCAGTTAAAATTCACGTGCTTCAGTTTATGACGAAAAACTGAATGGCAATCTAAGTCAGATCCACATTACTATCAATTCATAGTATTAAGGGTACAAATTAAAATTTTTAATATTTGAGGGTATAAATCGATATACAATGTAATATGGATTTATATTGTCAATATTAAACTATTCGGCTTTGTGATATAAACTTAACTCATTACCATGTATGGACATAATACCCAACTTGTGTGTGTGTTTGTGTTTGTGTTTGTTTTTGAAATACCGTTATATAAGAAGAAGATAACAATATTCGAATACTTTAAAGTCCAATAGCAGAACGGTGGACATTGCGTGCAGATTGTGTGCGTACCGAGATCTATTTGATCAACAAAACTAATATGAGCCATTCAACATGTGGACCTCAGGAGATGGTGGGCCATTACAGTTACAGACATTGACATAGAAAAAGAGGTTGTTTTGGAGTGAAAAGTAATACTATCATTCTTTTGGGTACAATGAAAAAGACAAAAGATCAAAAGCCTCTTTCATAGGTGATACAAGCATTGTTATTTTTCAAAAGATCTCTCAATGAGCAAGGTGGGGAATTAAGGAGCACTAAACTCTCATATTGAATGGCACCCAAATTAGCAAGGTTATCAGCGCAAAAATTCCCTTCTCTTTTGGTGTGCTGGATGGGGTAATTGAGCTGAGTGAGGAGCCTTTTGCGCTCAGAGATGATCCCTCTCTCTGGGTGTGAATCTTTTAGCCTTGACGTGAGGAGACCATGGGCATCGAGGGAGTCGGTCTCCACAATAATCTTCTCTATCCCCTTAAATTGAGCAATCTGGAAGCTCTTATAGATGGTCCATAGTTCAGCTTGAATGCTTGTACAGTTAGGAAGTCTTCCGTAAAACTCCAGCTGCCAAAGTAAAACTATCATTCGAGACTGTTTACTTGGCTTAAGGGAACAACAATGTCGGTGTGATAGTCACTAGGGGTGTAACTTGGGTTGGGCAACCCGATTTTAATCTAAGTCCAATTCGAAATAATTAGGGTTTAAACTAAGATTTTTAATACTTGGATTGAGCTTGAATCAAAAAAATCAACCCGAATTCAATTTGGGCCAACCCCAAAAAAATTATATATGTATAAATATATATAAAGCATTAGTACTTTTTTTTATTTTTACTCTATTATCTTTTGTTTCTTGTTACTTGCTACTCTGTTATGCGTGATTAGTGATTATAGTGTGATGGTTTAAGTTTAATGTTTTTATGGGTTTAATTTCTATGTTTTTTAGGATTGCACTTTGAGATCACAACCTTTTTGGTGTGAAAACAAATGATCAATAATCATGCATTGTTATGAATGAAATATATTGAATTTATAATTATTCCCCCCTCTTTCTGTCTCTCTTGCAGTGAACCCAAACTCAACCCTCGCCCGAATTAAACTCGAGCAGTGCTCGGGTTGAGTTTCTCAACCCAAGGTAGGGTTAGGGTTAAAGTTGAAGATTATATACTTAGAGTTGAGTTAGAGTTGACTGTCTAACATGCCCGAGTTGCACCCCTAATAGCCACTATCAATTAACTCCCTCTCTCTTAATGCCAATTATAACAAATCTTTTGTGTAGAATGCTATTTTTTTTTTATTAAAAATAACTTTTTAGGAATAAGTTATAGTACAAAGGATTAAGATCAATCATAGTATTTTAGATCAATTAAAAAAATATAATTTTTTGTATTAAGTTTCACTATTTTTATTGAAAAAATATTTTATATCATTTTTCAGGAAGGACTTTGAGAAATTTATTTTTTCAAAAACCTTTTACAAAGATTTTGTTATAAAACAATGCGACAATGATATTCTTGTAATCGGACAATTGTGGTTAGGTATTATATAAACCACTTATTTGTGGGAAAATATATTTCAAAAAATTTATTGTAGATAATTAATCCTTATTGAAAGTGTCTTGTATCGAGAAACACATTGATAGTTTTTAAAATATTTCTCTTACCATGTATTATTGTACAACCAACCCATTTCTCACACTATTACTGCAACAATTATACAATGTGAAAAGAAGTGGTGTCAAAACTAACAACCTTAATGTTACACTGTGTCAAGTATAGTACGTTGCGTATATGCAATCAGATATTCATGCCACACCATGTTGTCACACTCTTACTTCCATAATATCTTAATGTCACACTGTGAAACCCATTTTTTTTATAGATTTTTTGTTACATATTAAGGATTTTATTTCATAACTTATAACGCAGTCCTATTTTCGGCGACAATAAGCATACTGACCTCATGTATTTTGTTGATGTTGGCAGAAGTAAGCTAATGGGAAGTAAAATTGGTTAATTTCGAACTTTCGTATTGCTATGCACAAAAAATGATTTTTTCAAAGATACAAATCAGAATCACAATTTTTTGGGTGAATGAAATTAATAGAGATATTTTTTTTAAATTTAATATCATTTTTTGGAATTGTGCAAATGTTGGCCGCTTTTAGTGGAGATGTGAAGATCTTTAGAATCGAAAATCGTAGATATGATTGAAAGTTTCCTAATTCAACTGGGGAACTTCACACCAATTAAATGAGGGTTATATTAGTCTTCCAAACTCAGAATGGACTTTTTATACAAAATATTTTGTTCAATAAACTTTTAGTCAAATAAATTATTTGTTCAATAAACTTTTAGTCAAATAAATTATATTATGTATACCAACCTACAAACACTCATTTTGTAATTTCAATTAGGGATAACCCGTGCCTGAAGGTACAGTGTAACGTAAATCAACCGATTAATTTGGAGAAGTAAGGAGTGAAGATCTCTTATAATAGTAGTGGAGCAAAATATGATATAGGATGGACACATTTTAGGTCTAATAGATAAAAATAATGTAATATATTTTTATATCGAATTTGATACTTAAAAATTCATTAAACATGAAAGGATTTATTTGAAAAAAATTCATTTGATAACATTGATACATTAAGAATTAATTATATAATTTATTTGACACAAATAGAAGTA
>CM042202.1:17094539-17112372 GCA_023539305.1 Ilex asprella
ACATTTAACAGCCAAAAAATGACAACTCCTTTTAGAGATGCTCTAACAATTTAGAAATAGCGTTTATCTTTTTTATAAAGAAAAACATGAGTCACCCATCACAAACCATCATTGTGTTTAGCCACAACACAATGCATAGTACACCAAAGCAAGGAACTAAATTTAGATTTGCTTTCGCGTCTCATGGAAACTGTGCACCAAAAAAAAATATTAGTTCTCGCTCAAAAGTACTTTTCTTTTTTCTTTCTCCCCCCACACTTTGGTTTGCTTGTTCATCTTTAATTTGATCTTGTCGCGGCGCGGTATTGGATAATATGACATAAAAAAATGTTAAACATAATGATAAATTCAAGTCATATTGCGGCGTTGCGGAATCATATTGACTGATTCGTTGACGATAATTCTGCGATTCGGGATTGACTCAGATACAACTCAACCGAATTGTGCGAGACTCGAGTTTTTGAGTATCGTGTAATGGTATAGTCTCAGAAAGTACAGATTCAGATACGACTCGACCGATTCGTATCAGTATTGACCGATATTTTGAACCATGTTCCCAAAGCATGAAACAGAATACATTGGGTTAATCATCTACATGGATAATATCACTTAATTGATGGTTAAAGAAAAAACTTTCGGTACCGCAGCCTTATCCATTTAAGTAGTTATACTTTCCTTTCTTATGATCATTAATAAGTAGTTTCATTTCTCTTTTCTATAGAGTTAGATTCTTCCATTACATTTCAATTTGTGCGTGTCATCCTCCATGTTAATCTTATTTGTATCGGTCTAATTTTATCAGATATCCCTGAAGGGTCCTCTTATATTACGTCCCCTTCTATCTTCTACTCATATATCTTGTCTTCAAGTATCATGAGTGGTCTCCCAATTAGTTAGGATATTAGAGGAAATATAGGCCGTTAAAAACTACATTTCCTAGTCATGACATAACTTTCTAGAAATAGGTGACATAATACTAATAATTTTATTTTTAAAAGACATATGAAGACGATATTCTTTATTTTTCTTCCTCTGATGACCCCAAGTCATTTTAGTTTGGGACATTATTGACTTGACCTATACTTGTATTTGGATTGTGTTGATTTGTCCTGATTTCTACTATCATATGGAGTCATTTTAAGGACGACTTTATTCTTGGTATTAACACCAACTTAACACCATTTAGACATATAAATGGGCATTCTCCCAACCACACATATTGAGTAAAACGACCAAATCTCGTACTTAATGACTCAAAATACTAATTCATGAAATCTTTTCGTTCAAACTATCGGACCAATTTCTTTACCTTTCTTGGTGAATAAACCCAGTCAAGGGTGAAGAGACCCTACCATATTAATACAAGAAAACAAAAACATAAATCATGGTCCCTACCTGACTAAGCTAAACTTGTCTTGTCTTGTCTTTCAAATTAATACCTTAAAAAAAATTCTTCTTCACATGATTTGTATAAATACACGACTTTTGGTACAATTGTACGTGAGGTCCTGTCTGAAACGCACATGATTCTTCCAACTAATTTATTTAATAAAATAGCTGTCATTAAAATGATATGGGTCATATAAATAATAATCCTACAGAAATATATATATATATATATATATATATATATATATATATTTAAAAATGTTTTAGAAATACCTAGGAAAGAACATGGCACCTATTGACGACCTCAGCCATGCCAGCTACAGTGTGACTCGTTGACTGGGCTATTTTTTTTTCTCCATCTCGTATTGGGGAAGTATTATGGTATTGAAATATACTTATGTTGTTTAAATTATCATAAGTGATACTCCATCATTGTTATAGAACCGTGATTCTTTAATTCTCTTTATTATTTATTGACAATTTTGAGAAGATGATAATCTTAATTCTCAAAAAGTTTGGAAATTATTAATTCAAGGAGAGGTTTATGGTAATTTCAAAAACTTGGTACAATTACCTCGACTAGTACAATTACCAGATTCGATTGTTTATCTCTTGAAGGCTTGGTATTGATATTTTCCAACTCTATAGACTATCTATATTAGTCTTTGAAGATTTGAATTGTGTCAAGTCTTAGAAGTCACATAATGGTTCCTTTCCTTTCCTTTCATTTATCTTTTGAAGCAGTGGTGTTACTCTTTTCAAGCTCTATATATTGATTAATGTTTGAAGGTTAAAGTTGGTTTAGGGGCTAATTCTGATATTTAATAACTTAGAGGTTTTAAATCTAATACTTTCTATACTTCCTAAAAGCTAGTCACTCTTGTTTTTTAGTGAACATGTTCTAAACACACTCGAACAATGGTAACCGGTATTAGAACTCGATGGAGTAATTTAATGGTTAAACACACAAGCGAGTTCTTTCGGGATAATCTAATGGTTTAGGATGGATGGAAATAAAATGAAAAGAGAATATGTGAGAGTGATACACTTTTTATCTTTCAAATGAGGAATCATTCATTCTCTTATTTGTGTTTGGTAAGAGAAATGAAAAATAGAAAATATCGATTTTTGGTAGGATGGAAAAAGTATAGATGGATATTTTACCATGATATCTATATATAAAATTAATGTATTCATAATATGTAATAGATAAATATGATATATATATATATTAAATAATGTATATAGGTAAATAACATATATTTCAACACAAATAATTTTTCAACAATTTTTTTTTCCAATATTAGAAGGATTGATTTTAGTGTGTTGGAAAGAAAATTAATTCATCCACATTTTCATCCTTCTTTTTTTTTTTTTTGTTAAATATGATGTTTTCTCTATCTCTTAAACTCTTTATTTTTCCAACTTTTTACTATACCTCGCCCCAAAAAAAAAATTTGTTGTACCAAACAAAGCATAATTGTTGCTATTCCCTCCTGCGGGGAAGGAGCTTTCATTCATAAATATTTAAGTTAGTCTAGGGGTGTCAATTTTACCCATCAACACGAACCTGATACGATACAAATTTTGAAAATAACACGATTAATTGACACAAATAATAAATGAGTCAAATAAAAGTTAGACATGAATAACACGATTAATAAGTACTGTATATAGAAAATAAATATTTAACAAGTATTATAGACAAAAATATATATTTTTTATAATTTTATAAAATTTTTAAATAATTTTATATGAGTTGTTGTAGAATTAAAATTTTTTTCATACATAAATATTAATACAAATACAATACTTACTAAAAATGACACAACACGATCCATAATAAATTCATTTTTAGGTTTCTGTCAGTTTTATGGCTTTCGTACTACATTTGATTTCTAGGATTAAGACTATTCTTAGTACTCAAGACAAAGACAATTGTAACTAATCTTAAGTACATTAAATGTATTATTTGACTTATAAAAATACAATTTTTTTTGTGATCAATTGTATGATTTAGATTGTAACTTAGTCCCTTTTAAATTGTTGGGACCCCATAACATGTTATAACTTAACCTTTAAAAATCAGAATTTTTATTATACTGTCGAACAAGATATTACTCTAAATGAACTCTAATACAATTTTTTATGATTGATCGTATGTTTTAGATTGTAACATAGTCCCTTTTAAATTGTTGGGACCCCTAAATTATTATAACTTAACTTTTAAAAATTTTAATTTTTATTATACTGTTGAACAACATCTTACTCTGAATGAACTCTATTCCATTTATAGATAGTACAAGTAAGTTACAGACGTCTTTGCTAATTCATCTGGTGATAACCAAAATGATTTCACATCCTCATGGTTTTCTTCTTCTTCTTTTTCTTTTTCGATAAATAAAAATATTATTTCAAACAACTACATATGTACGATATGACTCAAGACATGCTGGAAAGCTCCCAATGGTGTATTTCATTAGATATATACCAAAGGAAATAAATTCTCAAAACTGAAAAGACTATGAATAACAAACCTTCCCCCATCCTAAGAGTTTAGAAATAGCATTTATATTTCTTATAAAGGAAAACATGAATCACCCATCACAAATCGTCATTGTGTTTAGCCACTACACACTGCATAGTACTCCAAAGCAAGGAACTAAATTTAGATTTGGTTTCACATTTCATGGAAACTCTGCACCAAAAAAATTATTAGTTCTCGCCCATAAGTATGTTTTTTTATTTTGTCCTCCCACACTTTGGTTAGCTTTTTCATCTTCAATTTAATCCTGTCGCGTCGTCACAGCGCGGTATTGAATAATACGACCTAAAAAAATGTTGAACAAAATGATAAATTCAAGTCATACTACGGCGTTGCGGAATTATATTGACTGATTCGGTAACGAAAACTCTGCAATTCGGGATTGACTCAGATACAACTCAGCCGAGTTGTACGAGACTCGAGGTTTTTGAGTATCGTGTAATGGTATAGTCTCAGAAAGTACAGATTCAGATACGACTAAACCGATTCGTATCAATATCAACCGATACTTTGAACCATGTTCCCAAAACATGTAAAATAATTCATTGGGTTAATCATCTACATGGATAATATCACTTAATTGATGGTTAAAGAAAAAACTTTCGATACCGTAGCCTTATCCATTTAAGTAGTTATACTTTCCTTTCTTATGATCATTAATAAGTAGTTTCATTTCTCTTTTCTATAGAGTAAGATTCTTCTATTACATTTTAATTTGTGCGTGTCATCCTCCATGTTAATCTTATCTGTATCGGTCTAATTTTATCAGATATCCTATATCTTCGAAGGGACCTCTTACATTACGTTCCCTTCTATCTTCTACTCGTATATCTTGTCCGTAATTAACAGGTTGGGTTCTATGTCAAATCTCTTAGAAAAATGCTATTTAGACCTAAAAATCTGACATAATTTGTTGACCTAATGATACGGTTTCATTGAAAACATTGGATTAACACCAAGTTCCAATGTTTGATGGAGCCTACAGTCAATCTAAATGTCATAGTGAATTAGGTCAACAAATTATGTCAGTAAATTAAGTCTCAATAGCATTGCTCAATCTCTTACCCCACTTAAGTGATTTTTCGTTTGAAATAAATACTTTGTTACTCCATTATTATGCATTAATGCTACCCGTAAAATGTACTAAAAGAGAAGTAAATATTGTCAGTAAAAAAACCTCCTTTCAAGGTGAAGATTCAAACACCATGTGAAGGAGAGAATGAGCATGTTTGCAATTAATTTCTCACTATTCTTGGCTATTGAAAATAGGGGTGTTAATCGAGTTGAGCTTTGCGAGCTTTAGTCCGAATTCATTGAACGAGTTTTTTTAAAATATTGTTCAAGCTTAGCTCGTTTAAAACATAAGTCAAGCTTGAGTCGAGTCTTATCCGAAGTGAACTCGAGTCGAATCCAAATAGCTTGTTTCAATTAACACCATTAATTGAAAAGTAAGTGTTGCAGTATAATTTGACAATGGTGTCCATGAGGGATTCTGTTCCTCTAATGGTTTCACAGTAAGGGTTTCATGGGTGTTGGATGGTCAGGATCAAGTGAAGACTTGTAAAACATAAGCAAAAGTCAAAACCCTTACGCATGTGCATTTAAGAGCCAACCATTCAATTCCTGGCTGTAGATTTTCTGAACCACTGATAAGGAAAAAAGTAGCATCCTGTGAACTTGTAGAATTTTTACATTAGATTGAAGTGGAGATTGAGATCAACCCAATCTTTCCCTACATTGGCATGCATTAAACCTTTTCTGGTAGAAAATCATCCTAATTACGTGTCATTTAGAATTATGCTTATAACATAAATTTTAGAATCGGTTAAATTCGAATTTTATATGGCTTAAAGCCAAGAATTAAACTCGGGACCTGTAGATTACGTGTCACCTCTTGTTAAACCGCCTAACCAATCCTCGAAGATTGACATGTATTATACTTTACTTCAAAGCCCTTTGTAAATTTAGATCCAAAGATAACTCGACGAATTAAACAAATTTATGAAATACTTTTCATTTCTTCCTGGCTTGTCCACCCAATTATGATTAGCTTCTCTAATTCATGATGTCTTGAAAACAATTTCAAAGGACAACTTCAAATAAGAGCCAATATGATATAGGGCAACTAACCTTATGTGTCTTCTTTCAAAGGAGGGGAAAAATCACTTTCACACTTTAAGGCCCAAGAAAGAATACATCAAAGAGTCATTAATTGGTAACATTATGGTCTCGTTTGGTTGTTGTTTACACTAGTTCCTTGACCTTCTCCACTCTTTACACTAGTTTGCCTCGGCTTGAACTGAGATTTCTTTCTATACATTTTTCCTCTCTCTTTAGTGAATTATTAACAGTGAATTCAAGTAGAACCCATTAGACAAAATGGATTCCTCATTAATACATGATTGGTGATTTTTTTTAGGGGTGTGGATGGGGGAGAAGGGGCAAGGGGTTGAGATTGGAATCCAAAATCACCTATAGACAGGGTGGGGTTAAGCCCTTACTACCAAACAGCTCTCTTATCTCACAACATTGGTGATCTACCAAAGAAAAATGAAGGAAAAATCATCGGAGGGAATTGAGATCCTGTCGGGTCAACATATCTTTGATAGAGATCAAGTAGAAGCCTCTCTTATCTAAAGTTGCATCGTCAAAGACGTACTCTGATCAAACAATTTACATCTAGATCCTGACTGACAGAGCTGCAAGACAAATTCTATTGATCAAATTTATATGAAAAACTAATCATAAAAAATGACTGCAGAGAAGAACTAATTGCAGCAAGTAGGAATGTTCAAATTTTCGATTAGCTGCAATTTCATATCTTATCCAATCCTATTGAACAGCTAACTGATTAAATCGGGTAGGAATGCGGAACATCCATTAACTTTCGTATTTCTACCCTATCTTACCCGCATTAATTAATACACACACACACACACACACTAAAAACCCTATCGTCTGAGCTCTTCAGACGTCATCGCCTCAGGCCTTCATTGCTGCTATCACCTATTTAGTCTTCATCGTTCAGTCGCTCCTCTTGCCACCAATGCCTCAGGTCTTCATCCCCTCTCCCAAGTACACTCTCTCTTTCTCGTTTATCTCTATCTCAGTTGACTGTTTGGACATGATTTGGAGAGAAGGGTCGGCATGAGAAGGGTGAAAAATAGAGGGATTAAACTTGTTGTTTTTCCTTTTGGATTGAACTTGATGTTTGTAACTTTGATAAACTGGTCTTGCAGTTTAAGAATTTGTTCATGATTTCTGATTTGGTAAACAAGTCTCCTTTCATGATTTCTTTAAGAATTTATTCTATCTTGTTTCTCCATTTTTAGTCTCCTATTTTTCTTTCTTAAATTACATACTTGAGTAATTTGTATTGAAGGTCTCATTAAATTACATACATGTGTATGTGCTTTGGACAGGCTATCACATAACTCTGTTTGCTAATTATTGTTGTAATTGTTTTACGTTTTAGTGTTATTAGTTTATTGTGTCATTAAATTGGTAAATGTTATTCAATTGAATTGTTAAAATGATCTAAAAATTAATAACTACAAAAGTGTTCACCTAATTTATTACCTGACCTTTTACCCGATTAATTTGGACGAAAGTCGGGTAGGATTACCACACTTGATCTTTCAATCTAATTTATGCCAAAAAAAAAATTCTTTCGCAAAGTATTGAGTAAGAAGATGAAAGACTATATTTTCTATCCGTACGATAAGGTGAAGACCCCTAGCAGCAAGAAAATTGGTTTTTCTTGAATAACCCAGAAGTAGATCCTTTCATCATCTAGTTTCAAGAATACTAATAAGACTTGATCTTTCAATCTAATTTATCGACTTAATTTGCTCGTACTTAATTTGGATTGGAAGTAAACCCTATTCAATATTGAAAATTACAGCTAATTAACTGTTACAATAAATTAAATCACCTAATTAAGTGAATAAATCTGACCTAATTTGTTTACATAATGATGTGGTTTCATAAGAATTATTGGACAAACACTAAGTTCCGATGTTTGATGGGGTCTACAATGAATTCAAAGGTCACAGTGAATTAGGTCAGCAAATTATATCAATAAATTAGATCTCCATAACATTGCTCATTATTTCTGGTACATAAAAGTATATACTACTAGTAAGTAATTTACACTTTCTGCTGTATTCATACAGGACTGATCAACATTTTTCAGCTCAGGGCTGAAAACTTCCTTTTAGGACTTGAACTACGTACTGAAAGTAAAATCTACCAGTTCGAGGCCTAAACCTCAGAAACATGAGTACTCCTTTAGAACAACTCAGCAGTTTCCTCCAAGGACATGTCCAGTAGGTCTTCTTGTCCTTGTACAGCACCATCATCAAATAGCCATTTCTCTATTAAAGAGAGAGGCACATGACCCTCCAATTTTGGCTTGCTTTCTTCATCTTGGAAAATGTAAGTTTCAGATAGAGATGCATCAGAATTGGAAAAATTGAGGCTAAACAATGAGTCAAAAGACTCAAAACGCTCTGGTGTCATTGCACCAAGTGTCTCTCCACTGGGACTAGACATTGATCGAACTGTGTTGGTGAATGAATTCTGAGTAGTTTGACTGTTTTCTGAGCTTGAAATAGAGGATTTTGGTGATTTTTTCACCCAGTTTTCAAGCAACCGAGCTATATTTTCAGCACTTGATGCATAGGTGGATGTTTGGACTGGTCTGGTGTGATCAAAATGGCCATTAAAGGGCTTTGAGTCTGGAAAATTGGTTGATTTATCAAGGGACAAAGCCTCACATAGATCTTGTTTGGCCCTGTGGATATCTGTTTGAAGCCTTCTCTCCCACTGACCCTTTGAGATTGACCTTGAAACTAAGTCTTCATCTTGATTGTGTTCATCATGGCCTTGAAGCTTTTTGAGCTTCTTTTTCAGATGGGTATTCCAATAATTCTTTATATCATTGTCTGTTCTCTGAGGAAGGTAGGAAGCTATGGCAGCCCATCTGCATCCAAAGAAAAACCTATTATTAGAAGGAATCACAATATAGTAGCATCAAAATTTCATCCATAACGATAATAAAAAATACAAGATTTTGAAAAACCTATTGTTAGAATGTATTTTGTTTTATATACTAGAAACCGCCTTTGCCTAAATTTATTGTATAACACAAAAATGAATCGTGATTTGGAATTTTTTTTTGTTAGATCCAATCCAAATCAGGAAAGCAAGATCTTACATAAGCTCAGTTTTTCTTTTCTTTTCTTTCTTTCTTGGGGTTTTTTTTTGGGGGGATTTAGAATTTAGCCTTTCTTGTTAACTACACATACCATTCATCGTGTTTGTTGGCATTTTCTCCCGATCCCTCCTGGGTTCAACTGATTAGGCAATTTCTTTGAACGAAAGGGGATGATGGTAGAGGGTAAGGGTAGGAGTTTAAGTACCTGTTGCCTAGGAGAGCTTGGAGGTGGATTATCATCTTCTCTTCATCATCAGTGAAGTTACCACGTTTGATCCCCGGCCTTAGATAATTAGTCCATCTAAGCCTGCAACTCTTACTGCATCTGAGCAACCCTGAAAGAGAGAGAGAGAAAGAGAGCTGTGAATACAACAAAATCACACAAAAAAGTTGATTTAACAGTATTAGCTCATTGAGGAAGACGGTGCTGGAGCTTCAGAATATTAAATACTCTACTTTAATGATCATAACTAACCCAAACAAACCCAAAACCAAAGAGAGAAAAAAGGAGAAAGATTAAAGATTAGAATTGATTGAAACTTGTCAGAGAAAGCTTTTTCTACCAGTATTAGTAGGAACAGATCTCCAATTCCCGGGTCCATATTCTTGAATGTAAGAGACCAAGATGATGTCCTCTTCAGGTGTCCATGGCCCTTTCTTCACACCAATTTTGTCACAGCAAGGTGGTCTTCCCATACTACCTTAAATCTTTCTCTCGCCAACCCTCTCAAAACAATTTGGTTTTCAACAACAAGAGTCTTCTCTCTATCTCTCTTTCTCGCTCTCTCTCTCTCTCTCTAGGAGCTCACAGTTTTTTTCTACTTGGAAGAAAAGCTGAGACAAGGGTCTAAGGTAAGTGGTACCCTTGTCTATATGTACATAATTTATAGAGAGATAGAGAGAGAAAAGACCTATGTGAAGTTTACGCTGACCCAAGCAGAGGTAAAATGGTTATCCCAAAGAGTCAAAGTGGCCAGCAATAAGCATTTACATTGCCTGCAAAAAGTCTGCTCTATGGATCTTAAGATGCTTTCGTCCTCTTTCCGCCTCACCGTACCGCGTGGCATTCAATGGCAATGCTGTTGTTCTGCTAAGAAAACCCTAATTTTCATATTTACCATTTCATAAATTAGGTTCCAATAACATTGCTCTTCCATAAAAAAACACATTTTATAAGCAACTTATTCAAGTAAGATACTAGTAAGGATGGCCACTTTTGAGGCAAACACAACTTGAACTCAAGAGGATAAATTTGATATTAACATGACATGTTAACATAAGTAACAAATGGGTCGGTGTCAAACATGACAAACATTTTTAATTGTGTCGTAATAAGAAGATGTTTTTTATCTTTCTATTTTTTGACTTAGTGTTGAATGAATAATTCTAAAATTTGTTTGAAAAAATTATCATTTCTTGAGATTTCAAGTACATGTCAATTGAACTCAATATGATCTTGACACAATCAATATTACACAATTCAAAATGACCAGACCTGACATAACATTAGATAATAATTACTGACTTTCTCTCTTTGGTGTCTGTAAATCTTAAGTTCTTTTCAAGTGATTGATGCCTTAATTCTTGTATCCCTGTGGGAATGTGCCATGGCTCCATGAAATCTCTGTTCCTGAAATCTCAGGTTGGCTGATCATGGCCAATGAAAAGGTGGAGTTATGGGACTTGTTTTTTTGTTCCTTTTTTTGCTTGGAGGTTTTGGGACTGGTTATGTGTGTAGTGTACCAGTTATGCCATTTTTGAGAAGGTACTAATAAGGGAGGAACTATCTAACTTATGACACCTTACTTGTATATCGCCATGAATGAGTTGAACTAATTAATTATTTTTATTAGAGTCCCATAAGAGATAAGCCCTCCAAATAAATATATGCGCCCATCCAAATTGCACTTCTCATTTAATTTGAGGGTTGTCCCTTTAGGGACATCTTATAAAATTGGAGCGATTCAGAGAAGATTAGCATGGTCTCTATGCAAGAATGACACGTAGAAATTGAGAAATAATCTTTTAATTTGAGGGAAAGAAAGAGAGAGGAGAGAGAAAGTACTTGTTTGGGGTTAGAAATTGATCAATTTTTTTTTTTCATAAACTTGAAATACACATAGAGAGACCAGAGAGGGAGAGGGAGGGAGAAAGTAGGTAATACATTTATCAAGTCCCAATAGCTTCAAATGATAACTTTCAATTATATTTATAGTTATATTTTACCTTTCGATGTGTTAGATTCGATGTACCGATCATGTGAAGAGTAAATGCACAATATGGGCATGAGCATCTCGGCATTTTGTTGTTGAACAACGACTACGAATTGCTAATTCTACCAAATAATTTGATAAAGTCATCAAATAAAAATGGTGTTTGAGAGAGTGAAAATTTGATCAATATGTCCTCCGTAATTTTCCATAAATTTTTCTCAATAATAAATTATCTATCATATATTAGAGAAAGATTCACTATAATATATCATATATATAGTGCATCACACTGCAGGTAATATATCGATAATGGAAATTAAAAGATTATGTATTGGAGGTGATCAAAATTATTACTTTGATCGTGGGTCAATTTGGTACGTTGTACGATACTTCTTTTAATACGCAATACGATACTTTGTTTTATATCTTTTATATTGAATAATTCATCTATATACAAATAGTTAATAAATATTTATTTTATTGTTCTAATAAGTGTTGTCAAAATATGGATTTGTAGAACATTAAAATAACGAAACAACAATCTAAGATTTCGATATGCATGGGTTGGGGGTTAGTTTCTGGGATTACTTATATCATGAGTTATTTTACGGTTTGAGTTATAATTTGATAGCGATCTAGGTCGTGAACTAATCACCTTTCACGATTTGTGACTCTGGTTAGTTGGACGCTAGAGATATCTATGACCCCGATATCTATCCAAATCCGGAAAAGTGAATAACACAAAACATCACGAAAACTGTTAATAACCTAGATTTTTCAGAGAGATCCTATCAAAGACAACAGTAATAGTCTTTGTTGTCATGTGCCATAATACATGTAACAAGACTAGCAATAATCTCATACCCGAAAACACTCTACAATATCAAAAACTAAACATTGATTGTGTAATATTTTTATTGTAAATAACAATTTATTTTTGTTTTCATTTTCTTCTAACTATGCAATTTAAAATTAAAATAAACAGAGAAAAAATAAAACAAAGGTAGGAGAGAGAGATATGTGTAAATTAATGAAATTACCTGATATTGGGAGTATGTTAGTTGAGTTCTTTGATATTGAGGGTCATGCAGAAAAAAAAAATGATATTTTTGAATAGGAAAAAAAATTGAAATGAATTTTCTATCATTAGATCAATGAAAATTGGATCAATATTAATCATTGTTGTGTTTTTATAACTATAATATTATATAGATGGTCTTAGTTCAAAAATTTGAGAATTGTAAATTATTCAGTTTAGGCATGAACTATTTTAAAGAAGAATAGATAGAAGCCCTTCAACCCATCTAATCCACCTGCCTAATTAAATTTTGAAAGTAACCATTATTTTTCAAATAATTTAAATGGCCTTTTTTTTAATCTCTGTGATATTTAGTATTTTTTTTTTGTCATAGGATACTTAAACTTATGTTAATTATTCTCTCGAATTCTGAGTCGTCACGGTTACTAAAGTTAGTATTGTAATATTTGGTGTTGATTATTGAAAAGGACCTCATTTTTTTTGTAGTAAACATCATGCTAAATCATTAGTTGTAAGGTTAAAAATACGTGGTTGCATGCGTGGTAGAAAACAAAATAAAACTAAGAAAAGTCAGCACTTTCCATTTTGTTCTTATATTTGATGTGTATTGTGTTAGTTAAGGGTGGTACAGTGGCGGCTCCGCCACTCTTGGGACAAGGTGGGGCTATTGCCCACTTGACATCTTAGTGCATATAAAAAAGATAATTTCACTTAGTGCCCCTCATTAATTTTTCCTTTGTGACCACTCCTACTCATCTACTTATGTTTGAACAAGTCAAAAAATAGACGAGGCATGTGTTCAATTTGAATGGTCATTCAAATGAGTGTTACTAACAGCTACTTTCAGACACGGATGGATCGTCTTCAGAGACAAAACTCATCTACCAAGAGCAGCAAGTCAAAAGAGCACAAGTGTATATACTATCAAAAATATGTTTTTCAATAGAATGAATTATAATTTGCTAGTGAAATATTCGATTATGTATATAAAAAAGTAAATTATTGGGAAATTTGTCCATCCTAAAATGAAAACCTAGCTCCGCCCCCTGCGGTGGTGTTAGGTTAAAAAGATGCGTATGCATGTATCACTCAAAAAACATCAATCTAGTCTAAGTTATTTGTGTTTTGTTATTTGATGGGCAAAACAATAAGTTTTATTGAATTATAATACTACATCTCCAAATAGTATTAAAATTAATTCAATAATACGGATAAATAATATTATTCAAATATATATTTATACGTATAAAAATTAAATCTATACATAATATGGACTACACATAAAGTTAGATTAATTAAAGAATTTAATATGTTATGAGACCTTAATACAACCCATAATACTCCCATCAAAAGATTTAAAGCCATCCACATTCCTAATTTAAGCTAAGAACAATAATACTTGTCTAGTTACATTATCGTAAAATTATTTTGTATATTTTTTAATATAGTAATCTGAAAAATAAGTGATTTTTGTAGATGTATCTAATTAAAAGAATCAAAACTAGTATTTAATTAACTAGTTGATTTTTCTAGAAATAATTACTAGTTAGAGATAATGTGTAATCAGCCAATCTCATCTTATTTTTCCATGTGGTAGTAGATTTTCTAGTAATAAATGGAGAGTGATGGGTTTGGTCCCCTCACAAATGTCTATATTAAACTAAACCCTACTTTATTCTCTTTTTACCGTTAGTAACTCTCTTTAACCGTACTTGACCAAAATTTAACCGTCTATAATTATTCTAATTTCTCCCCATCTCACTTATTTGTAATCATGCGGAAGGATTGCGGGTGTTAACTTTGATTCGTTGATATGAACCCAATAGAAACTCGACATCAACGATTATAATAATCTAAATTCACATAATAAATGATTTAAACTAAAGTTTAATATTTAAAATAATCTAAAGCTATACGATTATTATTTATTTTGTATTCTTTTGTTTCACATAATATCAGAACTTAAGTTCATGAATCATTCAGATCAAATATAGAATGTTATGTAGTTGTCCTCTGAGAGATCTTTTACATCAGAATTCTTAACGTTCGTCTCCTTTCGATTGTCTTCCGGCAATCTCTTACGGTCATTCTTCGGCGACTTTCCAGTCATCCTTCAGCAACATTCCAATTGCCTCTCGGCCATCCTCCGATGACGGTCAAAGATTTTCCAATCGTCCTCCGACTATCCTCCAGCTGCTTTCCAAAAGCCTCCCAGACCATCCTTTAGATGTCCTTTGACAACTTTTCGATTGCCCTCAGGTGACGTTTTGACTTGCCCCGGCCAATTTTTCATGCTCATTCTAGACTCGTTGGGTCCATTAATACATATATTCAGACCTAAATGTAATATCCATAATTATTTGTGAAAGAGGACAAACTCTTCTAGAACCGTCTCTGAGATGTCAATACTTCTTGTAGAGAATTTAATGTGATCTATCTACCCAGAAGAAATAAACAGAAGCGTGAAAGACTTGGTGTTGAGCTCTTAAATTAAGAATCTTCTTCTTCTTCTTTTTTGTGACTAGTTCTTACTTACTGTAGCATGATTTATTGGCCGGGCACTGGAGGTAGACTCACCACATTGTGACATACGTTCACCCTTGCGTCATAGACACCTACATCATGTGGCATTCTTGACACAAAATAATAAATAGGGTTGAGTTTGTCTTTTTTTTTTTGTGGGAGATTAATTCTTTTGTCTAGTGGTCCTAAGAAGCATAAACTAGAACAAATTTTGTTTCTATTAGAGGGAAGGAAGCAAAGTTGCTTTTGTTTACCATATTACCCGATAAAAAAAGGGTTATTAATTGTCCGATTTGGTCCATTTTGATTGAGGATGTTAGAAGAAATGAAACACAGATATAAAAACACGATTGATTTTCTTTTGATGTATGAAGATAAAACAATTAGTGACTAATGTGCCACGGTTCAACTTATTGGACATAGAATGGGGTTTGGTCTTGACCTCTTGAAGTAATAGTTTGAATTCGACTGAAAGAAAAGAATAGAAAAATCAAACAAAAACACTCCAAAGGAAAAAATCCAAACTAATTTCTTTCGTATAATGATGTATTTTATGCAAGTAACTTTCATGATTGCAACCGTCGAAAATCGAAAGTCTTCTTGTATGAGTTATCCTGATAAATTCTACAATACTCGGATCTATATATCAAACCACCACATTTTCCACCAATACACATATATCCTTGTCGGCTGCACCACCCCTTCTCCCACACTAATACATGTGTTTTCTATCATCTTCTCTATTCAGTTACAACGCAAGTTTTGAATAAGCATAATCATACACAAGCCATGTGTATTAGATAAATTATGACTCTTCTGTAAAAATCTATTACGGTTCTTCTATAAGACTCCAACTTAAGACATTGAGATAATAACATCTAAAGTCTTTTCATACGAGCTATCTTGATGGTTCCACATGATATTCAACATTATCAAACCACCACCTTTATCATTAATACCTATATATCCTCACTTCATATACCAAAGAAAAAGGACAAAACTAGTACTCTTTTCACTGTCTTCATCACCATTTCCTATTCAGTTACAATTCAAACTCCGAACGAGCACAATCACTTATAAACTACGTATATCCCTAGGTATATCCAAGAACGGAGCTACCAGGGGCACTTGCCCACTTGATTTTTTTTTTCTTTTTTTTTTTGCAGTTTATCTATACATGTTTTGTTCTTATCCTCTAAGTGTCCCAAGTTGTGCCCACTCAAAATAAATAAAAAAATGTTGAGTCCACTCAAAACAATCTACTAAATTAGATTCACTAACTCTTAGATTTTTAAAATTGCGGCTTGATTAAAAATTGGTTATGATTAAAAATTATAATTTGGGTTTTTGTATTCTAATTTATTTGAATTCTTTGGTCCGTTGTGTAATTAATTTTGTTTTCCTACCATAATTTCTCATTTAATATATTATCTATAAAATTAAAGTAGAAATTATATTTATATTTGTATTTGCTTCCTGCTACAATTTTTTCTTACTCATTATTTCTATTAATTATTTAAAACAATCATGGAGAAATAATTTTTAAAAAGTTTGAATCAAAGTTATTACTACCTAGAAAAAGAGATGTTAATAAATTTTTAAGTGTTGTATATAATTTAAAAAAAAGTATATGTATCACTTATGTTAATCGATAAGAAATCAAAAATTAAAATTTATAATTAATGTCCATCATCGTATAAATTCCTAGCTATACGTGTTAACCTAATAGTTCCACAATATTCACTATTTTTAAACTACCACTTGTACTACAAAAGCCTAAAGAAAAAGACAATACCCTCTAAAGAAAAAGACAAAACTGAATATCGCTTTGTGCCCACAGTTGTGGTATCCATCATCGGTTCTTGTTCACTTAAAATGCAAATTCTGAATGAGCACAATTATTTAGGTGGTAATTGTGTCGTGTCCGTTTTTTGTCGTGTTATTTTGGATTTGTGTTAAATATTAGTTAACTCTAATTTAACTCGTTTAATTAATCGTATCGAGTCGACCTATTTATTTTTGTATCGTGTTTGTACTGATTCATATAACCCGTGAATAAAAAATTTAACGCTCAAATTTTAAGTCTAAAATTTAATTGCCACTTAATTGAATCTATGCTTATATTTTTTCTATAAGTTAAAAATTAACTTAATAAATATAATAATAAAAATGAGTAAAAATATCTTTTTTTGTACAATAATTATGTCAACTAGTGATAAAATATAATAAAAATAATATGTTATTCATATAATACTAGTTAAATGTATTAATCGTATCAATTTTATGTTTAATACTAATCCAAATTATATATTATTATTTGTGTTAATGGTCCATTTTATTTGCAAGATTATGTCGAGAAATGATGAATTCTAACCCATTAATTTTGTCTTCATTTCGAATGGTGTTTCCATTTCATATCAATGAAAGTAGACAAAACCAATCATGTATGTGTGCTCACTGCTGCTGTCTCCATCATCGTTTCTTTTTGAGGTAACATCTCAATGTTTTGGGTGGCACAGCCGTGAAAGGTATGGTAGCACACCGCACAACTTGCAACTAAGTAGCCTATCTCAAAATATCAACAAAATAGGGGCCCACATACCCAAATGGCCCCCACAACCTCTAACCAATAGACACGTTTCAATCCTGCCACGTGGGTGGCCCCTGAAAATCCACATGGCTGGTAACAAGAGGTTGAAGAGAAGTATGCCGACCGAATAGGCCGGCAGCAATTGGAGCCCACCATTTTAAAAAGTATTTTTTATTTCTTGATAAATTCATCAAAAAAATTATTTATTATTAAATTTATTAAGATATTCATTGTCCAAATTACTTATATTTAATTACAACAAATTTGAAAACTAACAACTTTTAAATTTTAAGAGTTTGATTTACATTAAAATTTT
>CM042202.1:17142372-17176339 GCA_023539305.1 Ilex asprella
GGAATTTTTTTAAGCTTCTTGCCTTTATTTGGGTCAAGTTTATGTGATTATGTGTTGATTTTGTAGGATTATCCGAGCCTTTTTGGTAGAAGAGCAGAAGATTGTGAAGAAGGTTCTAAAGATTCAGAAGGCAAAAGAAAAGCAGGCGACAAAGAGCTAAGATGTTACAATTAAGATACTTCAGTTAAAATGTGCTTGCAAGAAATTTTGACTCACAGGATGATTATAATTTGTGCACTAAATTTATTGTGAGGTGATAATTATTGAATTTAACTGACATTATTTAAGTTTTTTTTTTTAATTTCTTCCTCCTGCCAATTCTATGCCCTTGTTTTACCTACTCTAGAAGCCTATCTATTATGTTCTGTATCATCCTGGCATTACTCATATGGTATTATGAATCACTCGGGCGATATGAACGAACGAAATGTCACTTGGCTCCCCTGAAGTTTGTAGGTATATAATATTTAGACCTCTTAAGTTTAAAATGTTATACTTAGGCCAAAAATACTTCAATAAAAAATAGAATATCAAAAATTTTAAATTTTATAATTAAAATTCATGTTATATTGTATCATTTATTGAAATAAAATCAAAATTAAAAATTCAATTGTTTTTTAAAAAAATCGTAATTAGTATACAATTATAGTCTGTTGGAATTTTAATTTAGTTGTTTAAACGACCAAATTAAAATATCAACTACTCTAATTAAAGCTAAAAGATATTATGTCCATTACAGTTTGACTTCTTATTTAATTTTTTTAGTTTTATTTTAATAGATAGTATAATTGTACACTAACTATAATTTTTTTTAAAAAAACTAGATTTTTATTTTTTATTTTATTTCAATAATTGACATAATAGAACATGGATTTTAGTTGTAAAATTCATGTTTTATTATGAATGACTTAAACCTCTTGTTTGATTTTTTTAGTTTTATTCCAATACATAATATAATTGTAAATTAATTACGATTTTTTAAAAAAAAATTGAATTTTTATTTTTGATTTTATTTCAATAAATGTTACAATAGAACATGAATTTTAGTTGTAAAATTTAAAATATTTGATATGTTATATTTGATTGAAGTATTTTTTGTCTAAATATAACATTTTAAACTTAAGAGGTCTAAGTATTATATGTCTACAAACTTCAGGACGGTCTAGGTGTAATTTATTAATGAATATATTTGCAACAGGGGTCGCGCGTACAAATCTCAAAGGGTCTATGTGTAATATTTTAAATGTTAGGGGATCTAAGTGATTAAGTGATAAATTTCAGGAGATCTGAATGTAATTCTCCCTAACTTAATTAGATACAAATAGTAACAAACCACATGAATTTCAAACAAATTGCATAAAATAATCACCCAATTTAGTATATATTCATATATTTTATTCCACCTATCATGACACTAACACATTCCCAATGGAACATTAATTTCAAGATAGTCCTCCATAACTTATTTAAGTCTTCAAACATATGCGAAAATAAAACAGTAAAATAGCATTGTTGCCTTCCCAGAATTTTATGCTCTCAAACCGTAAAAGCCAAAATTGCACAACCAAGTTTGTATTAGGTCCAAATACGTGTAAGAACGATCTCTGCAAGAGTACTGGTGTAGATAACATGGATACTTATAAGTCATGCCCCATAAGGCCCATCTTCCTGAGAATATGAAGGAGACCCACCATTTTATGTGACGGTGCAGCCGTCTCTCTCACCACAGGGATCTCATGGAGAGATGTCATCCATGAATATACCAGTGGATACTTTTCTGGGTCTACCAGCTTCAAACCAAAGGCTTCCTCAATGGCTTTGTTGGCATTCATTGTTTGAGCCATCATCAAGTCTAGGAGGCCCAATTGATCTTCAACTACAGGATTGCCTCTTGGAAAAATTTCTTCCATGTGTTGTTCCAAAATTTGCAGCTTCTCATGCACTTCTTTGATGGCCTTCTCTTGTACTTCCCCATCTCGTCTGATGACCTTTGCTATGTGGTCATATAGCTAATATTGATGAACAAAGCAGTAGTACAGTTAGTCAATCTACTTGTAACAGGCTACAAGAACAAACCCTCTATATCCGTTCGTTGAATTTTACCATGTATGCGGAGATTTTGACTCGTATATGTGATTTCCAAGGTTACAATAGGACAACACTAAACACTAGCTGCAAAGCTATTGCATTAGGTTATAATCATGATGCAAGAACCAAAATGAGCCAACAGTGACCCAGACTAAGGTACGATCAGGTTTCTAAAAAGGTAGCGTCTAGAGAGGATTGAAGATACGAATTCATATTCTGCAAATAAAAAGGCTATTTCCATCATTCGAACCCATCACACCTAGATTATTTTCATGCATATTCATCAAAGAACAAAGCAATAGATCAATAATTAACCAAAGAAAAAACAGTAGAAATGAAAGATCAAAGCTTTCTGCTTGTACTTGAACTCGTGTACAAAGGCAGTTTGTAAGTTATATTTCTCACCTGTTGCTGAAGAAAGGTGGCCCAGAACCGAACTCTGGCTCTCTCATAAGCATCCTGAGGCAGAAGTCTGTGGGCATTGGGCCATGTTTCATCGATATATTCGATGATGACCAATGACTCGCATAATGGTATTCCACCATGAACAAGAACTGGGACCAGCTTGTGAACCGGATTGAGTTGTAGGAGCAACTCACACTTGTTCCACAGATCTTCTTCTACATAATCGTAGGGTATGCCCTTCAGTTTGAGAGCCAGTTCCACTCTCTTTACATAAGGGCTTGCCCACATCCCATGCAGCTTCACTTTGCTTTGCTCTGCCATCTCTCTCTCTCTCTCTCTCTCTGATGTTATAATGAGTCATATATATAGTGGGCTAACTCATATTCACCCTACCTCATTCTAGAACCATTTTATGACGTTTAAAATTATACATATTACCGTCTTGTAGTTATGTATTAAAGTGAAATAATTATTTTTATCATCCAAATTAACGGAGAGTGTGCCCCCACACACCCAAAATATATTGTAGGCTTTGTTTTCATTGTTTCTCTCCAAAAATACATTTTATAATATATGGTATAGTACCAAAATAGGTAGAAAATCGGTCTCAAATTAAAAAACATGTAAGAAAAATATAAGTGATTTTCGCCCAAAATCAAAAACTCACTTGAAGGAAAACTAGACTCGACATGTTTGATTAAAATGTGTTAGTTTATTTATACAATAACAACGAGTTTGATGAAAATTATCATTCGAATCCCACATCCTATCGAGGTGATGCGGAAAGGGGTTGAAATTTGTTACTAACATTTTAAAGTCGTGAAGGTTCAGTTCAAAGTTGAAACACAAAAATATTATACAATAGAGGGTCGAGATCCTCCACATTAGATCTGCAAAATCTTTGTGGTGTTTTTGTACCTTTTCAAGCCTTCAAAGTTGGTAGACACGTGAAGTGATTGAGTTTGAAAATTTATATATTTTGATTTAAATTATGGGCAACATCTATGACCAAATCAAAGATTACTCAAAACATTTTGAAAAAGAGAAAAAGGGTACAAAAGAAGAGGTTTTAGCAATATCGTACCTGTGGTTGTACCCACCATTAAATTATAGGGTTAATTGCACTGGAGGTCTTCAAAATATGAGGTTTGTCTTATTTTAGTCTTTAATATTTCAATTGCATCATTTTAGTCATTAAAGTATTGAATATGCTTCTATATGATCCCTTAAGCAGACATCGTCCAGATTGATAATGATTTTTTACTATAAACTTTTCACACGATACATAAATATGGACAAAAAAATAATTTGAATATTTCTTGACCAAATTTTTACTCAAATTTTGATTAAATAGCAACCCAAATTATACAGTTTTGATCATGAACTATCCAAATTTTGGTCAAAAATTACTCATATTACAAATTTTTTTCGAAGGCTATCCAAATTTTGTTTAAGAGCTATCAAAATTATTTTTTGTCCATATTTAGGTATTACACGATAAATTTATGATAAAAAATCGTTAGCAATATGAACGTTATCTGCTTGAATGATCATATAAAAACATATTCAATATTTCAAAGATCAAAATTATGCAATTGAAATATTGATGACCAAGATGAGATAAACTGCAAAGCATAGGAACTTCCGATGCAATTAACCCTAAACCATGTATGTAATTACACAATTTCGGAGCAAATGAGGTATGCACTGACGAAATTGACGGATGCTTAAGCTTATAGACCCTCCATTCACTCCTCTCTTTGTTTGTATTTGACCCATCATCTTTGAAAGTTCTCATTCATCAAACTTTCTAGAGGATAAAGCACAGAGTACAAATGTTGTACGTCTATGTTAGGAGAAACTTATTTTTATGATCCACAACTTTTTATAATCAAATTATTTGAAGTGTAAGTGAAAAATACTAAAAAAATTGTATCATATAGAAATAATAAAGATAAATTCCGTTCACATCCTTTCTAGTTTATCGTATCATTAGAGACATCTTTTCTATTATCCAAAACATCACAGACATTCTCTTCGTCAAACCATAATTTCAAACAATTTTTTTTTATCTAAAATATCAAAATTGCTCGTACATAAATCTCAAATAATTTTTTTACATAAAATTCTATTAAAATTCGAATTGATTAAAATTTATTTTTTTATATATTAAAATTTGAGTCGATTAAAATTTGATCCTAGCTCATTAAAATTTATTTATTTTACATATTAAAATTTGAGCCAATTAAATTTTTTTACGTATTAAATTCTAGCTGATTTGAGCTCAATCTGAGTTGTTAGCCAGATTAAAATTTAATTTAAGTTGATTAAATTTTATAATTTTTTATTTATTAAAATTTAAATTTTTTTATCAGAATTAAAATTCGATTCAAGTTGAATAAAATTCATTTTTTGCGTATTAAAAATTTAATCAATTAAAATTTATATTATTTACGTATCAAAATTTGGGCAGATTCAAATTTAATACAAGTTTATTAAAATTTTATTTGAGCTGCTTAAAAATAATTTTAATCGGCTCGAATTTAATACTTAAAAAACTTATAAAAATAGAGAGAATTTCATTGAAGATATGCTTATCTAGAGGGAGTTTGAATGAATTTTTTTATAAAATATATCGTGGATAATTTAATTAGAAAATAAAGTTAGTTAAGTGGCGGAGATAAGTGTAGATGTGTGAGATCAGTTGTCCACACTGACTTTTGAGAAATTAACAAATATACACAGTGATTGCAACAAAATTATGATCCATTTAACTTATTGTTCCCCTTAACTTTCTAAAAAATTTAATAGTGCCCCCACTGACTTTTGAGAAATTAACAAATATACACATAGCGACAAAATTATGACCTATTTAACTTATTGTCCCCCTTAATTTTCTAAAAATTTTAATAAACTTCCTTGTACTTATTAAAAATAATTATGTAGTTGTCCCTAATTCACTTTTTTTTTTTAAAACCTAGTAACACAATCAATAGATATATAGCAAATGATAAAATGTGTTAAACTAAAAGTGTTATTCCTTTTTAAAATCATCAATTTCTCAACAAGATTAAAAAAAATTATTTTTAAATATCTTTTAGAATTGATCAATTATAGACGATTATTGGAATTTGAAATAGCATTGTTGTGTTTCTCTTTAATATATGACTGAGTTAAAATGTGCAATAAAAATATGATTATTTTTGTTTGTTCATATTGAATTAGTTTTTTTTTTAATTTTTATTCTTTAATTAAATCTTTGATCTTAACATACTACTCATAGGTGAACTAAGGAATTTTTTGTGTGAAATATGCACCTAATTTAGTCATTATTAATGTAGATGCAGAATTTTTTTTAATACAAGTTGATTATATTTTTTTATTTATGGTTTTGCCCCCACTAGGATAGAATCCTAGATCCGCCTCTAGTTAGTTTCCTTGAAAATATGATAAAATAGAAAGGGTGTTGCTAAAATTTTCCTAAATAATAAAAGCATAAAAAACTCCTCCTCCACTAAAAGCATAAAAAACTCCTCCTCCACTAAAAGCATAAATAAAAAAATCAAATGTCAAGAATGGGATTCGAACCCATGCCCTTTCGGACCAGTACCTGAAACTGGCGCCTTAGACCAACTCGGCCATCTTGACAATTATATCATGGTTTAGACAATAATAATTTATAAATAAACTGTCTGTTAACAAAATATTCACAATCATTCCCTATTGATAAAAAACTAACAAGCGAGTTAATAATTACCAATGTTAAAAAATAAATATGAGGTTCACTTATTTATTTATTTATTTCAATTAAGTAGTTTGTAGAGCGACGAAGGAATTACTTGGTATTAAAGGAATGCAGAACATAAAGTCAGAGTAGAGACGAGAGCAAGAGTGGAACGGAAACCAACTCAGCCATTTTGAAGTTGAACTAAGGTGGACAAATAGGCTTGTTAATGGATTGAATTTTAATCCAAATCAAATTCAATTAGTGGGATAGAGATTGATATTTTTACCGATAATCTAAACACGAATTTGTTATCTTATATTTTATAGATTTGATTTTGGATATACATATATTCAACCGATTATAATCCAATCTAAAATATGTATATATTTTTATATAAATATTGCATAAATTAAGTGATTATTTGAAAAAATTAGTTAAAATTAAGGTATAATTTGTTAAATTAAATTATTTGGATATGATTTTGAATAGTTATCGGATTTTAACAAGGCTCTTGGTGTTAAAAAATAAAGGGTGAATTAAATCTAGGCCTCATGAATTTTGTCACTCAGATATCTTGATATTTAAAATATTACACACAGACCCATTGAAATTTGTATGCACATAACACTTAGACTCATGCTGTAAATATATTCGGTAATAAATTATACTTAGACTCTCTTAAAGTTTGTAGGTATATAATACTTACATTCATTAAGTTTAAAATATTATACTTATAAAAAAAATACTCTAATTAAAGATAGAATATCAAATATTTTAAATTTTACAACAAAAATTTATGTTCTATTGTATCATTTATTTAAATAAAATTTTAATTTTAATTTTTCTTAAAAAATTATAATTAGTATATAATTATACTATCTATTATAATAAAACTAAAAAATCAAACAAAGAGTTTAATTCATTCATAATAGAACATGAATTTTACATTCAAAATTCACGTTCAATTATGTCATTTATTAAAATAAAATCAAAAATAAAAATCTAGTTTTTTTTTTTTTTTTAAAATCATAGTTAGTATATAATTATACTATCTATTAGACTAAAACTAAAAAAATAAACAATTGGTCAAATTGTAATGAACATAATATCTTTTAGCTTTAATTGAGATATTTTGGTATTTTAATTTGGTCGTTTAAATGAATAAATTAAATTCCAATAGACAATATAATTGTATATTAATTACATTTTTTTAAGAAAAAATTCAATTTTTATTTTTAATTTTATTTCAATAAATGATACAATAGAACATGAATTTTAATTGTAAACTTTAAAATATTTGATATTTTATCTTTGATTGAAGTATTTTCATTTAAGTATAACATTTTAAACTTAAGGGGTCTAAATAATATTTGTTTACAAACTTCACGGGGTCATGGTGTAATTTATTAAAAGATTTACAGGGTGTAAGTGTTACACGTGTACAAGCATTAAAGGGTTTGTGTATAATATTTCAAATATTAAGGGGTTTGGTGATTAAGTAACAAACTTCAGGGGATCTAGATGTAATTCTCCCAAAAATTAAAATAGTTGCCTTGCCCTCCCGCGCTATTTCACAACCACTTCTTTTAGTTTTTTTTCTACCTCGTACATATGAATTCCAATGAATTCTCTCATTCCTCAGTATGTAGGAGCCAAAAGAACACTTTTGGGACGCAATTTTATGTCATCCCTAGCTCTTGTTGAACCAAACCATTCAATTTTTCATGACCAAACACTCGGTACTTTCTTCCCATTTCACTTATTCAATGAATGGACCAAATCAAGAAAGTTAACAATCAGAGACACCAAAATCATACATGCCCATTCCCTTAAAACTCATGCCTTCTTTACTGATTTATTTATCACCAATTCTTTAGTTGATACTTACTGTAAATCCAATGCCATGGTTTATGCAGTAAGGTTGTTTGAGAAAATTCCTAACCCAAATAACGTTTCGTGGAATGTGATGATATCGGGTTATAATCAGTACTTGTTGTTTGAGGATTCGTGGAGAACATTTTGTAGGATGCGTATCTCGGGCTTTCATCCGAATCAATTCACCTATGGGAGTGTTCTTTCAGCTTGCAGTGCTCTGCAATCAGCTATTTGTGGTATGCAGGTTTATGGGCTTACAATGAAAAATGGGTTTTTTTCAAATGGGTATGTACGGGCTGGAATGATAGATTTGCTTGCAAAAAGTTATAGCTTTGAGGATGCTTTGAGGTTGTTTTATGATATCTCGTGCGAGAATGTGGTTTGTTGGAATGCTATAATTTCCGGGGCTGTTAAAAATAAGGAATATTGGGTTGCTTTGGATCTTTTTTCTCAGATGTGTCGTGGGTTTTTATTGCCAAATAATTTTACATTTTCTAGCATTTTTACTGCTTGTGCTGCACTTGAAGATCTTGAGCTGGGTAGAGGGGTTCAGGCTTGGGTGATTAAACATGCTGCAGAAGATGTTTTTGTGGGGACTGCTATAGTTGATTTATACGCCAAATGTGGGGCTATGGATGAGGCTATGAAGAAATTTTTGCGGATGCCGAACAAAAATGTAGTTTCTTGGACTGCTATCATCTCTGGTTTTGTTCAGAAGGGTGATTATATTTCTGCCCTTCAATTCTTCATAGAGATGATAAAAATGAGGGAGGAAATAAACAGCCACACCATTACTAGTGTGCTTACTGCGTGCATTAATTCATCAAAGGTTAAAGTGGCGATCCAGGTTCATTGCTGGGTTTTTAAAACTGGCCTCAGTTTGGATTCAGCAGTGAAGGATTCTTTAATCAATATGTACTCAAAGATGGGACAAGTTGATTTAGCTGAGATGGCGTTCAGAGAGGCAGAAAATTACAAGCACATAGGTACATGGGCTGTTATGATATCCGCTTTTGCTCAGAGTAAGAGTTCTGGAAGGGCAATCGATTTATTTCAGAGATTGTTTCAAGGGGGTCTGCAACCTGATACATTTTGTAGTTCTAGTGTCTTGAGTATCGTAGAAAGTTTAAGTTTAGGGAGACAGATTCACTGCTATACACTGAAAGCTGGATTAGTCTTTGATATTTCTGTGGGTAGTTCTCTTTTCACCATGTATTCAAAGTGTGGTAGTTTGGAGGAATCGTATCAGGTTTTTCAGCAAATGGAAGAGAAAGATAATGTTTCGTGGGCTTCAATGATTGCTGGATTTGCAGAACATGGATGTGCACATCAAGCCATTCAGTTGTTTAAGGAGATGCTGTTTGAAGAAGCTATGCCTGATGAGACAACTTTTACAGCTGTTCTGACAGCATGCTCTGCTCTTCGTGCCTTGAAGATTGGTAAGGAAGTACATGCTTATGCTATTCGTAGAGGAGACGGTGAGCAGATACTTGATGGTGCACTAGTGAATATGTACTCAAAATCTGGTGCCCTGTGTTTAGGTAGGAGGGTTTTTGACCTGATTCCTTTAAAAGATCAGGTTTCATGCTCTTCCTTGGTTTCAGGGTATGCCCAAAATGGGTACATTGAAGAGGCACTTCAGCTGTTCCATGAAATGCTGGTGGCTGATTTAGAGATTGACTCCTTCACAATGTCATCTGTTCTTGGGGTTGTCACACATTTGAATAGATCGAGCATCGGGACCCAATTGCATGCCCACACCATAAAAACTAGCTTAGAGTTGGAAGCTTCCGTGGGTGGTTCAGTGGTCATGATGTATTCAAAATGTGGAAGCATTCATGATTGCCGCAAAGCATTTGAGCAGATAAGGAAACCTGATTTGATCAGTTGGACAGCTATGATTACAAGTTATGCTCAACATGGAAAAGGTGAAGAGGCTCTAAGAGTTTATGAACTTATGAGGAAATCAGGAACAAATCCTGATTCAGTGACTTTTGTTGGCATTTTATCTGCTTGTAGCCATAATGGTTTAGTTGAAGAAGGCTATTACCATCTAAATTCTATGGTTGAAGAATATGGAATTGAACCTGGTTACAGACATTATGCCTGTATGGTAGATCTTCTTGGTCGGTCAGGAAGACTGAAAGATGCTGAAAGGCTTATCAAGAATATGCCTATCCAACCTGATGCTTTCATCTGGGGAACGCTACTTGCTGCTTGCAAAATGCATGGTGATGTTGAACTTGCAAAGCTAGCTGCTGAAAGGGTTATTGATTTGGAGCCAGCTGATGCTGGAGCTTATGTCTCATTGTCAAACATCTGTGCAGATGTGGGCCAGTGGGAAGAAGTCCTGAAAATCAGAGGTGGGATGAAAGGAACAGGGATGAAGAAGGAACCTGGATGGAGTTTTGTATGAGATATGGTCATGACTTTTCCTTTTGCTCTCACTAGCTAGGCTTTTGATTCTTTGGGTGCTTAAATTTTCTTGAAATCATTTTCTCTACCACCTCCACCCCTCTATAACCATCACCAAATCAGAAAACAAATGTTGCAGAGTTATAACTTAAAGAAAAATGATGGAATCAGTTTGTATCGTAGTCAAAAAAACATGGAGGGAATTTGGACTAGAGAATTTATGTATTCAACTTGGTATGCTGGTAGGAAATAAATCATGACCATTCACCCCTTCCTCAATCCCTCCTAAGTAAATTATTAAATGGTGATTTGATCCTTCGTTTTCCTCCCGGAGATTGAGGTCTAAAACATGTAAGTAAGCAAACAAATGTTTGCTGAAGACAGTAGAATAAGAGTGTAAGCGGAACATGTTTCTGATTTTCACTTCAGCCTTCTCATTTTGTAAACATTTCTTACTGTAGATCAGTTGGACTTTGCACAGTGCTTGTATTCAGACTACTGGTTGGCCTCTCACTGTGATGGGAGTGAAATTTCTGCAGTGAAGCTGGCAGATCCGAAGGCCAACTGATTGGTGATCCAAGGTATTAGAATTTTCCAGACAGTTATAACTGAAGGAAAGAAAAAAATCAAGATTCATGTTGCAAAGTAGAAAGTAACTCCGGATAAGTACGTTCTCAGATACATGGAAACCTTATTTCTTTTGCACACATGTAAATCCTTAAACCTTGAACTCACTCAATTTTCTCTTTGGTTAATTTCCGCAAGGTTATCTTCATGTTCATAAAGACTGGTTGGTATAGCGTCATTTTGACCTACAAAGTCTGAATGCTGCTAGATCTGTAGTGTACCATATGGTTTTTTCTTCCTCTGTTTCATCAAAAGATACTTATTATCAGACTTTTTTTTTTGTTGGTACTTTGTAGATTATTGGACTACCTTTGTTTTGATACTACGTAAATCAATAATACCTTTTTTTTATGCAAAAGCAGCAAATGTTTTGAGGAAGTTACCCAGTCCATGGCATTGTACACCTTGATGCCAGCAAATGTTCTTTTTTTTTTTGGCTGATTCAATGCCCTGTTTTTTATTGTTGCGATTTAATTTGTTGTTGTCTGGGGCTCATTGTGGTGGTGTTGGTTGTGTTCGTTTGTGTCGGTATTATTGTTGGTGGTGTTGATGTTGTTGTGTTTGTCCTTCGTCGTCACCGTTTTCTTTTCCTTTATATTGTCGTGGTCGTCGTTTAATATTACTTGTTTTGGTGTGGTCATAGATTGTTTCTCTAGAAAACAAAAGAGATGTCCTAGACTTCACATGGATCAAGTTCTTGAATTTGTTGCTCTCGGGGAGTACTTGTGATGGTGTGTAATGTGTATGCCGATTAAAGAAATTCCTGAATGATCTGGAGCAGCCACACAGTTTGGTTTTATCATCCTTATTGTTGACGGGGATATATTGCGGTGAACTCATTGATTTTCTCACCGAACCATTGGCGCAGTCGACTTTTAGTAGCCTTTATTCCAAGCTGGCTATTTTTTATTTGCTCCAGCTTGGGGGGGAGCGTTAAGAGTGTTATTTTCCTATTGTTCTATTTTTCTATTTTGTTTTTCCTAATATTGTAATTGTCTTGAATATCAACCCATTATAGATAGGTGATAATCCATGTTGGCAATAGACACCCTACACACAATACTGTTTCATAATTCATACTCTCTTCCTCTCTTCTTATTTTTTCCTTTCCTTAACCCTACCATACAATTTATTCAAGTTTCAGCTATTACTGTTATAGCTTTGACCATTTAGGTTCTGATTTGTTCCATTCATTTCCAAGATAACTGCTTACTTTCAGTTTTCCTGCAGTGAATAATACCATCAGTGTTATAATAAACAAATGATATGTGTCACATATCATTTGTTATAATAAACAATTGATATGTCACTGAAATACTCTAAAGCTAAATCATTTTAAACATCTTTTTGTTAAGCAAGATATTGAAGTTAGATTATTAATCATTCCCGATAATTTCTTGACATCACCTTTCTGCTTCCTTTAAAACGTCATATTCCATATGTCCATTTGGAATATTTTTTTGTCATGTTTGTCATTAGCAATGGTCGTATTTTCCCTTTCTGTTCTGCAGGTGCTTATGTTTGAAGTTTCAGAAGAATTGGTGTTGACAGAGAGAAGCAAACTTTTTAAAACCAAAACCCAATCTTAGAATACCTCCTCTCTTTGGGGACCGAAGTTCTGCCGTGAAATCTTTCATGGAAAATCATTTGAACCAAGTGCTTCCTAATGTTGCGCTTGAAGATCAATGGGCGGATGCAGCATGATACCAATGGATTGTGACATCATATGATGGATGGACACCTTGAAAATGCTTCAAATGGGAAATCCTGGCAGGGGCCATCTACGAATTGGGGTTTGAAAGTGGCATACTACACTCAATGTTCTCTAGATTACCATTGAGGTATGCCTATTTTACTTGAAGTTTTTTGTTTTCTTTCTTCAATTGCATCAAGCTTTTTGTATCTTTGATTGATTATACCTAATGAAGTGTTTCTATGTGCATGGATATTGTACAGAGATTTGTCTGAGTGTTTTCTGCAGTTTTCTATTGCCCATATTTACGGGCAAGCATCATGCTGACATTTTAGCATTGAGAACGGGTTCTTAGTTACCACATGAACCTCATGTCACTTCTCCTCAACCCTATGGACTAAAGTGAACCTCCAGCAAGAAGTGCCATTATCAGAAAGTTCTTCAATTGGATGTTCAGTACTTTGCCTGGCATTAACTTGTGCTCATCCAGAAGAGTTTACTGCGGCTGTTTCAAGTGGCTCATCTGATAATCACCTAGAAGAAATTTGTCAGAACATCTGTAAGATGGTCACAGCTGACGATGATAACATTACTTGCCAATGATGGCCACTGTCATAGTTGATTATGACAATATTGTGGAAATGTTGCACGGACCCATATATAGGAACGAAGACAGATTCACCCTAATTCGATCCATTAGAGGAAGAAGAGCAGCAGTTTGGCATCATCTCCGACCAACAATTTTGATCGATGAGGAATGTGAGTCTACTAGCACAATTGTTTCCCGTCAATGAAATTCCAAGATAGGTAAAGTTGGACCTCCTGTAAAGATGCTTCATTGCTGTTTCATAGTGGTCTTATTCCATTCCTTCACTTTATTTTATTACTCTTTATGATCACTATGTTACTATGTCATTACTAACACGTAGTATCTTCATCAATCATTAAGTAATACGATCTCATATGATGTACCTCTATCTTCGTATTTGATAGTTCTTGAATGCTGCTGGTTATCGGACTTGACTATGGTGCCGAATAAAAAAATTTGGTACTGCACGTATTTTTATAATAAAAAAATATTATTTTTTTGGATAATTTACCATTTTATGAGTATTTATTTTGAGGTATGAGCATTTACTTTGAAGGTATTTTTATAACTATTGTGATAACTATTTTTTTTATTTTTTTTTGATATTACAATAATAATAAAAATACGATATCGAATTTTTTATTCCGGTATTGTAGATACCTCATTCTTTTCACGTGCTTTTATAGAATCAATAATCTTTTTGTCTGTAAGACTAGTTGAAGTAATACTGATGTACCTTCATGGCTTCATAAGGGGCATGGGACAACATTACGCTATCTGTCCTCTAATTTCATTCAACATGTTGATAAGGGGTAAACTGGTCACAAAAAATCCTATCTACATTAGTTTTTAACAGTTGACTTATCATTTTATTAAGACAAAGTTGATAAGACACCCAAATTATTGGGTTCGGATCGGGTCATCACATCTGGTTCAACCGTTGAAGACAATAGTGTCAAGTGACCTTAGAAACCAAACACAGCCTCCTCGTCACATGACACCTTTGGATCGAGTAAATGTTGGATATAATGGTGATATTTCGTTATTATTGTTATGTGATGTCATCAACTAATTAGAAAATAATAAATAGGATCGATAATCCCATTATTCTAACATGATAGATGTTATTGATAATTAATAAAACGTTGGAGCTCACTAATTTCTTTTGATATTTTATCATTGATTGGTGACATTACATCATATCATGTGGGATCACCGTTACCTCCAATATTTTTTTCCTTTGAATGGGCCTTTTATAGATTTGAATCAACTTATAGGCATATAATTATCATTTAGATAAACCCACTAAGTCGACTTAAGTATAAATGGATTGGGATAAAACCACGTCGATTTATCTTTGGATGTGTGTGTGATTTATAAAGCTATGACATTTTTACTTTTTAAGTAAAAATATTGTTGTGTCTCTGGTAAAAAAAAAATTAATCCTGAGGTTGAAAAACATCATTTTTTTAGTGAAACTTCAGCCACATCCCCTCTAGTTTCTAAATCTTCAATGACACCCCTTCTAGTTTATATTTAAACATCACTAACACCCCCTACCATTAAACTACCATTTCTAACAAAAAGAATAATCTAAAATACCAAAAATACCCCTACATAAATCTCAAGTAATTTTTTTACATAAAATTTTATTAAAATTCGAGTCTATTAAAATTTATTTTTCTACATATTAAAATTTGAACCAATTAAAATTTGATTGAAGTTGAATAAATTTTATTTTTTTTAACTTATTAAAATTCGAACCTATTAAAATATATTTTTTACATATTAAAATTTCAGTCGATTTGAACTCTATCCGAGTTGTAAGAGCTGATTAAAATTCGCTTTCGAGTTGATTAAAATTTATATTTTTTTACTTATTAAAATTCGTGTCAATTAAAATTTAATTTATTAAAATTTGAGTCGATTAAATTTTGGTTAATTAAAATTTAATACGAGTTGATTAAACTTTGACTTTAGTCGATTACAAATAATTTTTAATTGGCTCCAATATAATTTTAATTATCTCAAATTTAATGCGTAAAAAAAATAATTTTTAATTGCCTCAAATTTTAATATGTAAAAAAATATTTTTTAATTAACTTAAATCGAATTTTAATTCACTCTAAATTTTAATACTTAAAAAAAATAGAAAATATAGGGGGTCTCATTGAAGATATGCTTATCTAGAGAGGGTCTCATTGAAGATATATTTACTTAGAGGGGGTGTGATTGAAATTTATCCTCAAATATATCATGGGCAATTTAGTAAATTTATATTCTAGTTAAAAAATTTAATCTAATAAGGAGTGTCATTAAAGATTTAGAAACTAGAGGGGATGTGTTTGAAGATATGATAAATTAGAAAGGATGTGGTTAAAATTTTTCTCTTTTTTTATTTAAACATTATTACAGAAAGATACAATAAAATTCCAACCCACAATCTTAATATTTGACAACAAAATAGTGGTAAAATTTTGAATGAATGCATCAAAATAATCAAATTGACTTCAGTTTTCGGAAGATACCAGGTTTTGTGTTACTTTTTGTGCAATTGTTGTTGTAATAATCGTAACACAACATCTTCTTTAAGATCCGTGTCCAAAAAAGCACTTTTAAGATTCTGTGTACAAAACACGCACAGAGAGAGAGAGACACGCGTCCCTCGACTCTCATTTCCATTTTTGTAGAGTCTCTTCACATCGTACCCACATGCAAAGGAAGAACTTGCCCTCGCTCCCCTCCTCTCTCTTTCTCTCTCTCTCTTCAAAGGCTTTTGGGCACACTTGCTCCGTCTTCTCTCTTTTCCTCTGATTAAATTTCCATTTTTTTTTCTCTCTTCAAACGTTGTTGAATTCGCCACAGTCATTCACATCCGTCCTCATCAACCCACTTCTGCATCGTCTCTTTTTCTTCTCTCCAATACTATCCCTATCAAAGAATGTCCTGATCTGATTCAGTCTCTCTCTCACTTTAAGATCGGTAAGTTTTCCTGATTAGTTGTGATGATGCACAAAATAGTATGGTGCGAGATCAACAGTCACAATGGTGATTGTTGAGCAATCAATGGCAGTAAAATGGCAAAACCGTAAATAATAATCAACACAAGAGAATTATAGTGGTTCGGTCTCGGATGACCTACGTCCACTCTTCGAACGGCTACTGTGGCCTGGCGATGTTTTATTGATCAACTGTGGTACTCCGAAGAGTTTACAAACTGAGTCGTGTTTACAATCTGAGTCGTGTTTTCAGAATGAGTTGTTGTGGTTTAGAGAGAAAGTCTAGGGGCTTTTTATAGAGTCAAGAGTCACCCTTTGGGTGTCTCAAGGGTTACCCCTTGGGGTCATGTCAAGGGTCACCCCTTGGGGTCGTGTCAAGGGTTACCCCTTGGGGTCAAGTCAAGGGTTACTTTGTCCCTTGGGTTTGCCAAGGGTTACTTTGTCCCTTGGGTTTGCCAAGGGTTACTTTGTCAAGGGTCACTTCAGCTTTTTCAGTCACATCAGCTTTTTCAGTCATATCAAGTTGTTTGATTTTATTTGCTTTTGCACTTTTGTATTGTACTGATTAATTTATTTATTTTCTTTATTGAATTCCATGCAAAAGATCCATTTTTTGACTGAATTTGAGCAGTCTAGAAGTCTTTGATTAAATTTTAGAGTGAATCTGTTGGTTAGTTAGAAAATTGTGATGTGTTTGTGCTTCTCTGTATGTCCAGATATGTTTAACCTTGGTGCAATGTTTGCTCAAGGTCTTTCCTTTATTGATTGTGTACTTGTGTTAGTTTGTTCTTTTATAGGTTTTGATTTGTTCGGTTTTTGTTATTTAAGGCATCTACCTGTAAGGGTGACTCTATAGGTCAGGCTTAGATTGCTATCTTGGATCTATTCATCACGCTTAGACACATTTCATGCCCTTTTTAATGGCTGTCTATTCATAGATCTTACAATAGAGTCAAGATTTTTGCTTAATTATAATCTCTTTGAGACCTAGAAATGGCAAGTAAGGTCACACAAGTACATACGCTCGGGTGTACGAGTTACAGGCATGCACACTACTGTCATTTGCTCGAGGCTATTCATATTTTTTGACATAATAGAGACAACAAAATGTAATATTTCTTCTTTGATCTATATTTTCAAATGCTAGAGCGTCGAAAGAATGAAAAAAAACTGGAAAAAATATTTGTCGTGGACATGGACATGTGCCTAGACACGACACTCTTCTAATGTATGTTTGTTATGTGAAATCCTTTAGGCTGTGATATCGGTAGGTGTGTACTTATGCAATCACAGAGATGACAATGAATTTTGTATTGATTTTATTGACGACAAGGCTTATCCCTTGGTATGTGGTTTATCCGCCAAGTATTATAACGTGTCTTCTTATAGTGCCTAACTGAGGGTTAAACATTGGTGTCTTGTCAACAGGTGTTCAACATTGCAATTGTCAGTAGGTGTATTACATATCAAGAATATTCGCCTAATAGTCAATCTTTCTTAGAGTAACTAATATCATTTAAGAGATGTTCATAGTGAACATTCCCTTTTTACGCAATCGTGTAGGAACTTTTTAAACCGTTTGATAACACCAACAGGTCAATAATGGCAACAAAAGGAAATCCAGGAGACAATAAAACTAGGAGCTCTGTCTCAATGTTCATCGTTGCTGGGTTGTGTTGTTTCTTCTATCTTTTGGGTGCATGGCAAAAAAGTGGTTTTGGGAAGGGAGACAGCATAGCTGTGGAGATGACGAAAAAGACAGACTGCAGCATCCTTTCCAATCTGAATTATGAAACTCATAATGGAGAGGAATCTGGGATTGATTCCAGAATAGAAGTCAAGATTTTCGAGCCATGCAGTGATCGATTCATTGATTACACTCCCTGTCAAGATCAAATGCGTGCAATGACGTTCCCTCGGGAAAATATGAACTATAGGGAGAGACATTGTCCACCAGAGGAAGAGAAGCTGCACTGTCTTATTCCAGCCCCAAAAGGGTATGTGACACCATTTCCATGGCCTAAGAGTCGTGACTTTGTACCATATGCAAACGCTCCGTATAAGAGCTTGACGGTTGAGAAGGCAGTTCAGAACTGGATTCAATATGAAGGCAATGTTTTTAGGTTCCCAGGTGGTGGAACACAGTTCCCTCGTGGGGCAGATGCTTATATTGATCAACTTGCTTCTGTGATCCCGATAGACAACGGAATGGTTAGAACTGCATTGGATACCGGTTGTGGGGTAAGTCAGAGCAATAGATCCTCCTTAATATCTGTTATTCTTCCCTTCAACACCTGTGAGCAATTTTTTTTTTCTCATTTTAGCTCTGTGCACCTGGTATTCTTTATTTTTATTTTTATATTTTGGGAGGGGGAGGGGCAGGCGGCAGGGGGATTGAACCCTTGACCTCAAGAAGGTAAAACCTTCACAAGAGAAGGAGTACCATTGGACCAAAGGCCCGTTGGTACACCTGGTATTCTGGGTGGTTTTTTTTTTCACAATTCTATAGTGGCTTTTATAAGCGTAAATATTTACAAACCTATGACATTTTTTTGGCCGTTTTCTATGTAATTTTTTATGTTATTGTTATCATCTGTGCAGCTTGGTTTTAGCGAGTTGTTTTTTTTTTTCAAATGTTGGTTTTGCTTATGGCCTTGTGGTTGTGAATAGGTTGCAAGTTGGGGTGCATACCTTTTCAAGAGAAATGTCATAGCCATGTCATTCGCGCCAAGGGACTCACATGAAGCGCAAGTTCAATTTGCTTTGGAAAGAGGTGTGCCGGCAATAATTGGTGTTCTTGGTACCATAAAGCTGCCATATCCATCCAGAGCCTTTGACATGGCTCACTGTTCTCGTTGCTTGATTCCATGGGGTGCAAATGGTGAGAACAGTGCCAATAATAGATATTGTATTGCATATTACAGGTAGATTCTGGGTGGGTCAACAAAAAAAATGTATTTCCCTGCCTTTAGAGTCTGTAATTTAGGAATTTGTTATGCTCATAATGAGCATAATGTGCTAAGTTTGGGCTTCGATCACCAGGAGTTATAGCTCAGATGATTGGATCAGTTCAAAATCAATAGATCACAAAGGCTAGCATTTCTGAGCCCACTGCATCAATTATTGCTCCCCCCAAAACAAAACTTCTTCTCCCCCAAGCCCTCAAATTGGTTAATATTTTAATTAGTTATCCTTACTATTTCACAGATTTAATATCTTCCCCAAGACATATACTTTAGATTGTATGCTACTGAGCCGAGTCAAGCATTCGAAAGGCATACCTGCCTTTTATGTATGCAGCTTCTGTTTCAAATTTGCTTTAGAAGCCACTTCTAGGGATGGCTTGATGAAGTTAGGATGCTGTAGTGTTCATTTTCTTCTTTTGTTTTTTATTTGGATTATTTTCTAAATGCATATTTGTTATGGAAATATATGTAAAACATCATCATTGGACTTGTCTCTGTAGATGGAATGTACATGATGGAAGTTGATCGAGTTCTTAGACCTGGTGGCTACTGGGTGCTTTCAGGTCCTCCAATCAACTGGAGGATTAACTATGTAGCATGGGAGCGTCCACAAGAGGAACTTGAGGAGGAACAGAGGAAGATTGAGGAGATTGCCAAACTTCTGTGTTGGGAGAAGAAGCACGAGAAGGGTGAGATTGCCATCTGGAGGAAGACAGTAAATAAGGCAGACTGCGGTGAACGAGATTCTGGTGTTATGAAATGTGAATCCACAAATTCAAATGACGTCTGGTATACTGTTGCACTTGATTATCATTCTACTGAGTTCTTGAATGTCAAAAGGCCAAAGTAACAAATTTGTTGTATTAACTAATCAACTGAAATAAATCATACTGAAAGTTTAGGGAAAATTGAATAATCATTTCTGTTCCCACACTTCTTCCACTTATAGTTGCTTACATTATTTCTTTGGAGGATGATAGAAAAGCAGATTGCATTAAACTGAATAAAAACCATGAGTTCCTTTCCTTTTCATTGATTTTTACCTTGTATGCTCTATTTCTTCCTTGTGTTACATTACTGGTCATAGTTTGCATGCCCTGTTCTATAGAGATGAGCTTTGTAAGTTTATTGTACTGACTTAGGACAGCATGAGAAGAAACAGAAAATAAAAATGATGGGTGATATCTGCCACCACCAAAAAATTTTCAATATATATCTAAGTAGTAAAATACAAAATTACAGAAAGATCCTCACAAATAAAAAAATGCAGTATGACCATATCATACAAGAAACTACTACATACAGTAGTCATTCCTACTTCTTGAACTCTAGGATGTGATTGTTTGAGAAAGATAAAATAGTATTGGTGATATTAGAGCTTATACAAATTGGTTCATTTTTCCTCAGGGAAGGTGGATTAAATTTATTACGATGTTTTTTATTTTTCTGCATGGAATTCATTATGAGGTCACTGTCTTGGAAAATACATGAGTGGTTGGGAGAAGCACCTTAATAATTGTGAAACAGTAAAATGTAGCAAATCTTTTGGAATTTTTCTGTGGCTTCATATTTGGGATGAAATGTTTTCCATTTTGGTGCCATTTAGGTACAAGAAGATGGAAGCTTGCATAACTCCCAATCCAGAGACTAGCAGTCCCGATGAAGTTGCTGGTGGGGAATTGAAGTCATTTCCAGAGAGACTCAATGCTATTCCTCCAAGAATACTAAGCGATTCTATTCCTGGAATCTCTGTTGAGTCATTCCACGAGGACAACAAATTATGGCGGAAGCATGTAAAAGCTTACAAGAGGATCAATAAGATTATTGACTCTGGAAGGTATCGCAACATTATGGACATGAATGCTGGGCTAGGAAGTTTTGCTGCAGCACTTGAATCATCTAAATTATGGGTTATGAATGTCATGCCAACAATTGCCAAGAAAGATACTTTGGGTATTATATACGAGCGAGGCTTGATCGGCATATACCATGACTGGTAACTCTCTGAACCAATTCTCATCTACTTAATCCCTGCTCACTACAACTGTCTTCACACCCTTCTCCTTTTTTGTTGTATCACTTGCTTAGATCAGATTTAATTTTGACTTTTCAGGAAAAGAATTTACTAGCTTTTATGTTCAAATTGATCTTTATTACAATGTAGTGTAATCTATCTAATAATGTTTTCTTTGACATGCTTCTAGTTAATGATAAGTCGGTCTACTTCTGTTATCTATGAGTATCTTATCTGTAATAGGTTTCTTTGTGTAATATAATTCAAATTTTAGTTTTTAATTGACCTGATGAATGATCGCCTCCTATGTGGTATTTGCAAATACCCTGAATACTTTTGTTGTCCAGCCTAGTGTAATTATTTGTGAGTGTATTAACTACGTGTTGTGTTTCTACTTTTCAGTTGAAACAAAAAAACAATACTGTCACTGTAGTTAGTGATCAACAAAAACTGACAGATTGACTCTTCTGTTTCACAAGCTCTTTTCGTGTTCATGGGTAGCAAGTAGCTGTTGCAGTGGTTATACCTGCCAAATTTTAGTCAAGAATCTTGCGATTGAAAATTTGCAATCCCTTTGTGGTATAGATATTTTATGATTTGGTTTTAAGCTTGCTAGGCAGAGAACTAGCCATAGTACTTGATGAAAATTTTACGAAGTATCATGAGGAAAAAAGTTTGACAAATTTATAAATACTAGAGGGTGCACAAGGCCACCTGTGTTTGGGTAATTGCAAAGCAGTGAGATAAGGAGTGATAAGAGACCAAGGAGATAACATTATTGTGGTGGTTAAGTGCAGTTGGAAAAGCAATTATGGGTGGTTAAGGGAGAAGAATGCAAGGAAATTATTGGTATTCCATTGGAGTGGAAACCTAACTTTCCCATCTCCCATTGTGAATAGTGATAGAATAAAAGCTTAATGCTGGATAAAAGCTTAATTCTGGTGTTCTGATGTTTATTAATAATATTAGAAGCATTCCCTAGGTTGCTTAGAAAGCGAAAGATTGTACATGGAAGTTTTTGTCATGGTACATCATTTTGGCTGGTTTAAGGGATGAGAAGCATCTTATAGTGCTTTGGAACTTAAGCTTTTCATACCAAAATCTGATTTTAATTTTTCTGAAAATGATAACAGTATAAAGATGCTTTGTACACTCAAAAGCATTTTGTCTTTCAAGCATTACCAATCAGGGCATACGATTCTCATTGCAACTAATTGATTGGCTTGTACAATTCTGGATTGTGCTTAAAGAAGTTCTTCGCTTAACTTTTCTTTTCCTGTTAGTTATTGTGTGATTGTTGTTATTTTCTTTCTTCCTTCTTGTTTTCTGGTTAAATATTTTCATGTTTTATTTATTTGGAAGTCGGATGAGGTCTGGTGATGGAACTTTAATTTTTAGGTCTGTGCTGGGACCTCCAGAGATCTAGCTGACTCTTGCAGTTGAGACAGCTTTCTCCTTTTTTTTCTCGTTTTCTTTTTCCCCAGAAACCGTATCAAATGGGTAAACTTGCATCCAAGCCGAGTGTAATTTAGACGTAGAGCATCAACATCTGCTTATTAATGTTTAAGATTGCCATGCATTTCTTTCTACATGCCGTATATTATGAGAATATGCTATTGCTGCTTCTGAGAGTTGAAGTTTCTTGATCTTTTCATTATCGTTTTTTTAAGGCTTATCTTATGATGCTCTGCTAAATTGTGAACTTATATTTGCCATTAAAATGAAAGAACAAGAAAAAGCAAGCCAATAGTTTTTTTATTTGTTTGCGGCATGCTCAAGCATAAATTCTGTTGTTTTTGTTAGAACTATGTTTCTCCTCTGATCTGTTTCCTTCTGTTCTCCTTTTCTTTACTGTTTCTCACCTCTCTGTTCAGGTGTGAAGCCTTCTCCACATATCCTAGGACATACGACCTCATTCACGCAAACAGTGTTTTCAGCTTGTACAGGGACAAGTAAGTTCTTCATGAGAATTTTTTTTCTATCAGTTGAAGTTAGCGTGTAGATAATGTAAATTGGACGCTTCATTGTGTGATGATTTAGTTCACTTGTGGGATATATTCTTGCAAGTCCAGTTTTCCCAATGTTTGACTAATCTGCAAAATGCAGAAGATGGTAGGATATACCATTCAGCTAGAACTGCCTAGGTTAGGCTGTTAGTGAGCATAGCCAAGCTGAGTATAAGGGTATTCAGGCTCCACTCAGATGATTTTGCTCTTACTGGAGTTGAGTTTAGCCATGTGAGCTCGAGCTCAAGGCGAGCTTTATTAAGTGTGTAAAAACTCAACATATAAAATATGTAGATCTTGAGCTCGAGCTTGGTTTGGATAAATGACATAAACAAGCTAAATCGAGTTCGAGGTTGAGCTCATGTTAACTGCACCTGAGTGTAATCTTTTTCCTTCTTAATGCTAGAAAAGGAAAAATACTTCATTTTTGCAGTTACTGCATTACAGTAAGCATTTAAATACATAAACACGTCAAATGCTGTCTTTAAGGCGTGTTTACCCTCTTGTTCACAAGCCTACTGGAACCGTTCTGAGTTTATTCAAGGTTGGCTTGTTTATCAAATGAGCCTAGCATATGTCTCTGGCTTGGTTCGTTTTGTTACATAACGAGCTTGGGCAGTGTTTAACCTAGCCAGGCCTGAGCTGTTGACAAACAACGCAATTCATTTGGCCTATCAGAATAGATACACTAGTAACACAAACTGAATGTGAGACCAATAATGTCTAAATTATCAGCATAGTTGTGCCATTCAATGGGAAAGAGCTTTCATGTTCAATACTGAATTTGATTGTGTCCTTACAATTTATGCAGGTGTAATTCAGAAGACATTCTTTTAGAGATGGATCGGATCCTAAGACCTGAAGGCACAGTTATAATCCGCGACCAAGTGGATGTACTAACCAAGGTGAAGAGAATTGTGTCAGGTATGAGGTGGAAGATAAAAATGGTGGATCATGAAGACGGTCCTCTTGTACCTGAGAAGATATTGTTTGCTGTCAAACAATACTGGGTTGCAGGTGAAAACAACGCGACATCTTCGTAGAAAATGGAAAATGGAAATTGGGAGATATTTTGCAGGCAATGCTGCTGTATCTGATGCTTTTCAAAGGCTTAATTTATTTATTTTATTTTTTTCCTGATTTAATCTGAAGAATTAGCAACAGAAGAGAGACTTCTACAGTTGTTATCATTGATTAGTTGGCTTTTTTTTTTCCTCCTTAGCAGCAATGTAGATCAAGTTAACTGAGTCTCCTATCAATTCTCCTTTTGTCTATCATTGTTTTCTTTCATTTTCATTTCCTTCTTTAGCGCTTTATTATGCCCTACCACGTTCTGTAAACAGTTTTAAATGTTCTTTAAGATATGATTTGTTTCTTCTTTCATTGTGCTTTGAAGGCTCATATGTACCATCTTTCTTCCATCTATTGATCACTTTCTTTCCTCTTTGTTTTGTATTTTTCGATAATCACTTTGAACGTATTCACATCGAGTTTTTCACCCTTTCTATGCAAAAGCAAAACTATTACTTTTTTCTCAAATATACTATTGGAGGAAGACTACACTCACGAAAGAGGTGTTGTACCAAGAGTTACAACATTTAAAATTCAAGTTATAATTTTTGAATGTGTATGTTACGATTCCAAATTATTTTTAGTTTAATACTGAAATTATTTTTGGATACTGTTGTCCTATCCATATTATCCAGGGAAGCTCATTGAATAATTGGTGATCACTTGCAGCTGATCATGAAATACTTGAAACTTCAAATCATTAGTTCATTATGACTTGAAACTCGCCCCTGTCACATGAGTTTTGGCATATTACATTTGAATGCATGGGGGACCTTGAACTCTGCCTGGAAGCCACTTGCCCATTTGCTGTCCATAGATAACCAGTAAAATTAAAGTAATACCAAGAGGGCTTGTTTGAATGAATTTTGAGGATGAATTTGAATTGATTTTTCTAAATCTTTTTAAACTTAAACCTCTCTTTGCAAAGATGGGATTCAACATTTAATCTGGTTCATATCCATGTTTGGTATGCAACATATACACATGTAGGACCCACGGATATATCATAATTATTAATAATTATGTGTCCAATAAATTATTATTTATCATTGATCAATCCAATTCATATCCACATTAAGGGATATAATTATTTTTTTGATCCTTAATCCCTTACCCATTTTCCCAAACCCAACCTCCCTAGATTTTGTCCCCTAGGTTTGACAAAACCTATGATCATAGGTTTAATTTTCAGATCAGCTACAAGACGGGTTTAAAAACTTGGGACAGAATTTTTCAAATCAAACATGAAATTTTGGAAAACTTTGAATTATTTTTTCCAAATCAATCTTACCAAACAGCCCCTTGAAGTAGCCTTCTTCCATATACGTAGTCCATAGCCGTCTAAGTGTATCAAGTGAACGTTATCTTATTTTACTAGTAAAAAAATTGTTTTTATCATTTAAATCATTAATATTTAAATTACAATAAATCAACTTCATCATTATGTCAAGGTTTCATGAATTTTTACTAAAGAGGGGAGGTAGAGTCAATTTTTTTTTTAACTGATGGGTAGAGTCAATTGATATGTGTGTACTTAGGGTCATTTCATTAAATAAAATTGTGACACGTGTAAATTTATTTATTTTGTTACTTTTTTACTTTTTTTTTTCCAATGGCTATAAATCAATTAAAGGAAAACTTACATATCTCCACATTTTTTTTTGGTAATGTAGGTTTATTCTGGTTAATAACACATTTAGTCCTTAAAGTAAGTTTATTTTATTAGTTGGGTATTCATTGTATTAATTTTATCAATTTAGTTTCAAAAATTTTTATCTATGTCACTTTGATCCCTAATTAGACAATTCTTTAAGTTTTTTAATGGAAATGACCACATGTCATTAATTCAGACGGTATCACGAGTCCAACATGTGATCATTTCATAAAAAAATTAATGGTCTTTTTATGTATCATTTAAATACAAATTAAATATTTTAAGAATCAAATCGATAAAATTAGTACTTTAAAAACCAAATTATCAAAATTTGAATCCTTAAGGCATCAAAAATACTATTAAGCCTTTATTTTCTTTATTTTTGGGTTAGATATGTCAGAATAAAAGGTGACAAACTGTGAATAAGCCCCAAGCATGTAGGATCCACTATCTTCCTGTATTGTAATTTGTAACCCCCCAAAGTCTACTTATAGGGGCACTTGCTTCACAACAAACCAAGTGAAAACAAAGCCTCTCCACTCCATCTCTCAAATCAAAGCTTGTCTTCAACTCCTTCAAGCATATGTCTCATGTTTAAAGTCTCCTCATTCCTTACTTGTGATCTTTCCAAGCTTCTGTCCATCAAATTCTTTTCTTTCTAACCCCTTCATTCAATCACTCGACTTTCTCATCCCTCAAGCAATTTTCATTGTAGCAAAACAGTTCCTCCCCTCAAAAAAACTTATATTGTCTTCAATTTGTTTCTTCAAAGTCAGTATCTATAAACAAAGTTCATCAAACCATCCTCGAAAACCACCAGTCAGACTCTATGGAGGGAGAGAATAATATCAACAATCTTCGTGTTGCCTCATTTTCTTGTTACCTCAACACCCCAGATCAAACTATTTTCCATAAGCTTACAGGTGCAATTCATCAGGATCCTCATTCATCACAAGAGCCCCCGTTTCGACCGATAAGCTCAGGAAGAACTAAGACCTTAACCATAAATCCAACTTCCAATACCAATCTCTTACACTCCATGAATAGTGAAGACAACTTCACTAATCTTCGCGTCGCCTCTTTTTCCTCTTATCTCAACACTACAGAAGACAACTTTGTGTTCAAAATTCCTGGGGTTGTTCATGATCCTACTGGAATACTATCATCCCAAGAGACTCCATGTCCAATAGGGTTGGGAAGAACTAAAACCAAAGAGGGTGAAATTAGCATCTTTGGCGCTGATAAGTACTTCAACATGAAGATGGAATATGACAGAAGGAATAAGTATGGTCAGAAGAAGGAAGGGTATACAGATCTGAACCATTTGAAGCCAAATTTCAAGTTGGGAACTGTAAGTGCTAGTTCTGAAGGAAGCAGCTTAAACAGCCAAACAGCTTTGTTGTCAAATCTCCATAGAAACCCATCTCAATCAAAGGAAAAAAGTGTATTTGGAAGGAAGTTCTTCAACAGTTTTGGTTGCAACGGGCGTTGTTCGGACAAGAAAGACGTTTACATCAGTGTTGAACATGGAACACTTCATGGAAGAAAACAGTCCCAACCGGGATCGAAAACTGGAGAGCAGTTAGCATTTCCGATTCGCAGTCCCGTGATGGAGAATTTGACAGTGAAAAACCAGTTTAAAGAAGATCAGAATGATGAGGAAGAGGAAGATCAGCGAAGATCAATCGAGGTGTTTGGGTCCGATACAAGGACAAAGAGGGACATAGCATCAAATTTGGAGAGGAAACTGTCTGTGCTAACTTGGGATGCCATTCCAAAAGCACAGAACCTTCCAACAACCAGTTTTGGAAGCACTACTGTCTGTGATGATATGGCCAGTGATGCAAGTTCTGATCTATTCGAGATTGAGAACATCTCAGGCACCACTGTATACCCACTGTTAACACGGCAGGCCTCAGACAGGTCCAGTTGTATGAGTCCCACGACTCAGTACTCACCTAGCGAGGCGAGCATTCAGTGGAGTGTTGTCACTGCCAGTGCTGCAGATTTCTCTGCTGCTTCTGATTTTGAGAACATTGAAAGGGATACGGTCAATAAATCTGTGAGACCCCAAAATATTGTGGGCAAAGATGGTGAAAAAGGTCGTTCTGGAGGGTTGCTGAGTTGTAGGAGCTACAAAGCAGTGAGAGTTGCTGAAACTGCATATAAGATCACTGAGAAACCGAAACAAGAAGCACTGGATTCATCGTTTTCGTTTCGGAAATTACAAGGTGATCAGATTAGGGTGAAAGATGTTGAATCACCAAGGATACAGAATTCATTGGGATCAAGAGGACTATTCCCATAGCAGTTTGTTAGGACACTAAGCATTAAGGGGCTGGTGCAGTACTGGAGGGAAGTGTTTGAAAATCATTGTCAAGTTTTTGTGCTTCTTGTAAATTTTACTTTAATCTTCTCTTCTTAGGTGTGTGTACTGTAATCAAATAAGAAGTTTACAAAGGTATTTGTCCTTTATAATCATATAATATAACTTTCTCCTCCTAAGTTTTCATTGATTTTGTTGGAAATATTAGAGGATTTGTATTCACTAAACTCAAAAAGTTCAATGGATAGTAGCTACGTGGAGCATGAGAGCAAGGTAGTGCAGTAACGCTTACTCGCCCATCAAAGATATCTACTACCATTGTGTTTATTGGGTTGAACAATAAGTTGGTGCGGGAAGCGTAGCAGTGGTGGCGTAGTACATATGTTTTGCATATTTCCAACATATATCGGGAATGCTAGTTTTACAAACTACCAGTACTGGAGTTTCTTATAACTGATGCTGACATAAATAGTTGCTCCTATGAATATGGGTATAATTCATTGTATCCATTATTCTTTTATTGTTGTTCTTTCTTGATTGACTCTATCACTCCGCTCCAAGTTTACAACAGATTTGTGTTACACATGAGAAGTTAATTATGTCTTGTCCTAGTAGCTCAAGTAACTCAAAGGTAGTTCAAGTGGTAATAGGTATGATAATAGGGGTTGTAAATTCAAACGTCCACGAGAGATTTATCTTGTCTTTGATCGGTCCGGGAATGATATTCAAGATGCGAGTAAATTAGCCCAGACATCCGTGATCGTTGAATTAAAAAAAAAACCCGAAAAACCATGACACACTGCAAGAAAAAAAAACATTTATCGGCATTTATTGAACGCCGATAAATGTAAATAAACGCCACAAAACATTATTATTGACGTTTGTTATTAATATCGTTGAAACCTCCATCAGAAAAATTACGGGCGTATAATTAAACGCCACAAAAATTAAAGTGACGTTTATTAAACACTGAAGTGACGCTTATTTAATTGACGACTTCTTTTTAAAATTTCAGCGACCAGAGCTATTTTATGGCGTCTATTTTACGACTTCATTTTTATTATTTCTATTAATAATTTATGGCGTATATAAACAAACGCCAATTTTAGTGACGTTTAAGTTAAATGCCAAAAATTAAATGCCGGATTTTCACATAATTCTTGTAGTGACACTTTCTATCCATATCTTTTGTGTCATTAAAAGGCACAGCAGGGTGGTAACACAAATTAATTTATCTGCATTTCTCTAGGCAATTTGGTCCCATATCAAGACTATTTACCCACAAAATACATGACCAAACTTGTCTCAAACAAATTCTCTTTTCTCAGATTAATTTTTATTATTGTCTTCCAGATCTTTCTTAAAGGGGTCACTGATGTTTTGGGGGCATCTATTAGTACAAAGGCAAAGCAGCTTTTTACAAGCCACCTTTGCCTTGCTTATGAGCTTACGAATCTGTGTTTTTGGGCACCAAGCATCCATATTTAGACCTGAAGGTCCTACAAACAGAGACTTATGCTTCTCAAAGTACAACACTTCAGCATGCCTAAACTTGTTTCCAAGTGATCTTGTCTGTAAGGGAATCCCTTGACATTGTTTTTGGAGCATTAGTTGTAGAGGAACAAAGACAACATTAGCATGTTGCATAGCAACACACTGTGCAAGTTCCCTATTCTGGATCAATGATGACACTAGCGCGAATGTAAAACTTTTTCTTTTTTATCATTACATTGTTCTTACATCGTATCTACAGAATAAAGTTGAAAAAGGGTGGTAATTTGGCTAAGAAAACTCTTCCTATTTCAGTAATGGTTTTAATGAACTCGTAAATACTTCCAACTACAAGGCATTGTTATTGTTTTTGGATATTTTTTCTTGGTTGGGTAACCTGTTTGATGGCAGATTGTGAACCCATGATGCCTATTGTGAGTTACACATTATGGGTTCTCGTCGTGAAAATAAACTCTTTATGTCAAGATGATACCATGTTCATCTAACCCTCTATTAATCTTGTAATAGCAGGAGTCTTGTGCATTAGAATACCTTTACTTGTAGATATTCGTTCATGAAGGATTAAGATTGTCAAACAAAATAGCGAATCGAAATGATAGGATAATAAAACACCACGTACATATTCAACCCCGAAAAATACAGATTTGTCAAGGATGGTATTCAATATGGAATGGGAAACCTTCATCCAAAGATTTTCTTCAATAATTAGAGCTGTCAATTAGGAATGTTGTCCATGATGGCTCAACCACAAGACGGTTACGCCTAAATGTGATTGACGAAGTTGGGTGGATACATTAAATTGTGTAACTTTCTAACAACTAAGGTGGATCCCATAGCCACTCCTCTCTCTTTCATCAAACAATTACAAGGTTGGAAATCTGGTGAGCATCAGGCAGACAAGCACACCAGAATAGAGGAAGTTTTTATCAAACAGTAAGTGAATGACCTGAGTTAGAACAATAAACTTTCTGTACCTGTCAATCAATATACAATTTATATGCCCTCATGGATAAAAAAAATGGATATTTTTTGCTTCTTGGACTCAAGTGAAGCCCGTGAACCTTTGTCTCACATGTGTGGTTCGAGTTGCGAAAACAAACTCTCAGCTTGCAAGGATAACACTGCGTACATTCAACTCTTTTCAGATCCTGGAATAGGGAGAGCCTCGTGTATTGGGTACGCTCTTTTATATGGTTCCAACATGAAAACCTCAAACAGAAAAACTGTAACATTTGCTGTCATTTTGATAGCAAAACTCTTCCTGCAAACCAACATAGGTAAAAGTGGTCTTTTTCTCCTATATACACATTGAAGAAGACCTCTTCTTTATCATAATGCATCCAAAAGAAGTCCTTTTTGCCAAAAACCCAGATAATTATAGATTATGGAGCCTTAGGCAGTTGTGTATACCTGATGTGGAGGATAACAGAAAGATGGAGAAAGGTAGCCATTAATAATGGAGAGAGAGAGAGAGAGATTACCAATCACATCCAATCTCATAAAATGTGGATCTTATTGAAATAACTAATTTGTAGAGAAATTCTCTAGGTGTGAAGTATTTAATAAGGCCATATGGTCTGGCCATGGAATGTTTTGAAGGGACCAGTAGGAGATGGAAATGTATCTTATTTACAGATTGCTTAATTAATTCTCTAGCTGTGAAGTGACGAATTAAGCCACAGGTCTAGCAATGGAATGTCTTCAAGGGACCAAAAAGAAGATGGATATCAATATCACAATGAAAGTTCTGAGGGTACAGAAGTTAATACTTTTCCTGGACCAGTTAGAAGAGGAGGGGCCACATTGATGTCTCGAGGTTGTATTTAAAAGGTGGAGACCGCCTTGAGATCGTATGGAACTTAATTCCTGCATAGAAAAGGAAGATCAATGGACAAAATGGGTCAAGTAAAGCAGCTGTTAAATTACCAGAAAAATCTCACAACTGTGTTTATTGGGGTGATTGATTCAGAAAGTGTAGGACTAGGGTTATTTAACTGAGGTTCTGAATGAAAATCTTGTGGGTTTTTTCGTTTGGTTGTTCGGCCAGCTTATGCATATCTCGATTAATCCATTTGTTGGTTCGGTCAAAGCAGACCATCCACGCCGGGACTAAGATATTTACGAAAGATAAAAATCTCTTATGACTTGATCTCAAGAGATTATAAACTTAGAATATTTGAGTTTACAACCTATTTTTATTACTACTTGAACTACTTGGGATTAATGCGGTGGTTTTTATATAGATCACAAAAGTTTCAAACTGATTTGATGAAGAATTATTGGTTCAAGAATTACATAATAACATTTACCCATGAAAAACTGAAGAACAGAAACTTCTTCTTCCTTCCATTTTCAGGTAACCTCCCAGCTATGCATAACTATGCAGTTCAAAAAAAATACAAAAAAAAAAAAGCTAAGCATTACTGTTTCCATACAGTATCATACTAATTTTTTTTAAATTAGGTCAAATTTTGCCAATAACATTACCCATGACTAGAATCTGAAGTGATTACTGTACTTGCCTTCCATCTCCAAAGCAGACATCCTACATGTGGAGGACATCACTACATGTTTCCATTGCCAATGACAAACAAGGTCCTAGGGTTGCCCATGAGTACTTTTGTCTATTGTACTGTCTATCAGACAAAATAATTTTTGCTTTCTTTGTAGTATAAGATAGTAAAGTCAATTGAATTTCATAAATAACTAGATATAATAAAATGGGCTAAGGGTTAAATTAGTAATTTACTTTTCAACTCCCCCAATCAGAGCCCAAGTATTATATAAGTCTGTCAATTGTGTCAGGTGAAGCAGATTCGTGTTGGGTCTTAACGAGTTCAGATAAAAAAAATATTCTACACATATCCGATTCGTTTATTAATCCGTGTTTAATGAGTCGTGTCATATCGAGTTTGTGTCGTGTATGAATCGCATCTAATTGTTATATAAATGAATCATGTCGTGTATTTTTTTTGATTGACTTTATCAATACCAGATTTGTTTATTAATCATGTCAGGTTGGATCTACTCGTTTATAAAATGAGTGACTAAAAAAAACTCAACTCCTCAAATTTTGTGTCGTATTAACGAACCGTGTCATATTTTAACACCCTTAAGTTTCATATACACCCTCAAAATGAAGGATCTTTTATAGTCCATTTTATTTCTATCTTTCCAAATGTGACCATAGAAATAGAAATAATCCAATGGTTAAAAAACTACTCTTCAAGGGTCCATTTGGTGAGGACTAAATAAAAAAAAAGTGGAAATTTGGCTTGGCAAGTTTGTCCATTTTCTTGTATCTCTTGATGGTGTGGGTTTGGGCCTCAATCTTCATTTTGGGCATAGGGTTTCCTCCAATAGACCATTTATGTAGTTTTGTTAATGGGTTATGTCATATTGAGATTGTGGCGTGTGTATCTTATTATATCATGTAAAGATTTACTAAATTTCCTACACAATCTATGTAATATAGTCATTGTATAGCTAGGTTCATTTCATGTTGAGTTCAAATCGACTATAAGTCATGTATAAGTCATGTCGAGAGTATCTGATAGGTTTAACAGATCCAACGATTTTTCACTTTTAGTCAACAACACTAAACTCCAATCCATTAATTTCGTATGAATATTATATCAAATTCATAAAATCGTATCTAGAATTATCAAACAAGTTCCAAGTGCACGTTTGGTTTGTCCAAGTTTGTCCCATTCGCTGCCAACCAATCCCACAATCTCTTGCTAGTATTTGATTGGTTTGGGCTTCAATCTTCTTGTTGTACACAGTTTTCGTCTCTAGGGCCTTGTATCCGGCTCTATGGATTATTACAACTGGTTTCGTCTCAAGTTTTTTTTTTGATCAAAGGTTTCCTCTCAAGTTGAACAAGGACATTTTCATCAAATACATTTGCATACTAATCAATACATTTATTATTTATCTTCCAAAAGACCTTATTTACTTTGTATCTTAAAAAATAATATTCAAAAATTATTTTTTATAT
>CM042202.1:17176739-17206205 GCA_023539305.1 Ilex asprella
TTTACTTTGTATCTTAAAAAATAATATTCAAAAATTATTTTTTATATCGCAGAACTTGTTTAACAGTTTTACGGAATAGAAAACAGTAAAACTTATTTGAATAACAACAAAAAAAAAAAAAAACAATAAAAATAAAAATGTGATGGTGATGTTAATAATGAGAGGGTGGTGGTGGTGGAAGTGTAGTAGACGTGGTAGTGGTGGTTGGTGATGGTAGTGGTGGTTGTGATGGAATTATGGTCGTGGTGGTATTATCTAAATTCTAAAAAAATTATTTAAAAAAAAACATTCAAAACTGCTCTAACTTATTCTCTAAATTTACCAAATTTTTATTCTCAGTTTTTAAAAAACAAAAACAAAAACAACTGGTCAAAAGCTTTTCTCTCAGAAACTACTTTCGAAAACAAAAAACAGTTTTTGAAATGTAAATCAAACAAGATCATACTAATAGTCGAAACTAAATTCGAAGAAGAAAATAAAACTAACATCATTTAGCCTAAACAAGATGTGAAACAAAAAGAAATAACACAATACTCCTGTTAGTTTATTTGACTCAATCACCTAACTAAAAAAAATTCAACGTTATTTCATGTCCCAAAAATTATATATTGATTCCCTTTGCAAAGCTTCTCATCACTTTCCTTTTGATACGCATAATCAAGGAAAGTGATGAATTCAGTAATGGCAGGGGCCACCGAGCCACCTTTGGCCTAAGTATGGCTGCAGCACTAGGTGCAGAGCCTTTTTTTTTTTTTTTATCAAAGCAGAGCCTCTTCAATAAAGGCCTCTTTTTCTTGTTCTTTTATTTCTATTCCATTCTCTCATTTTGGTGATTGAAAGAGAGTAAGTGTTACAGTGATTCGGATGGTTGGTGGTCCATTTGAGAGTTGCGGGTTCTTGCCGCTTCATTACTGATAACTCACTTAAAACTCTTTCGACACGCACAGAAGATTGTCCAATGGTAATAAGCGACTTTCTTGCCTAATCCTCGGATGCAAGGTTCGAGTTTTCATCCACACTCTCCCCTATAAAATGCTTAGGCGAGTTGTACTTTGCAAGCTGAAATATTTAAGAATTTTTATTTTACACTCTTAAACATTAGATTTTTTACATTACAGTTTTAATATATTAAAAATGTTGTAATGTTAATGAGATAATTTTTGACAGAATAAACAACAAAAACTAATGAAAGAGTTACATTATAACATTTTTAATACATTAAAGTATAATATGAAAAATTTAATATTTGAAATTGTAAAATAAAAATTCTTGAAACTTCGAGGTATAAAGTGAGATTCCCCCTAAATACTTTAACTACAAGAGAAAAAAAATCACAACAGACACACACACAAAATGAGTAGATAAGGAAGAAGCATATGAGGATTTATATTTCTACAGAGTCACCAGATGGAACAAGTGCACTATATTCTCTTAGTCCCGTTTTGATAGCTATAATCTTTATTAGAAATGAGATTCATAGATTATCATATTTAGATAGTTAATTATTTAAAATTTTAAATTAATAAAAAAAATTGCTATCGATGATGGGTATACTAATTTAATGATCAATTAGAGTAATCTCATACGTACATTGATTGGACATTTTTAAAAAAAGATAAAAATTTCAAAATAATTTTTTTTCCTAAAATTAACTTTATTATAAAAGTTCAGTTCTTTCTTCCTAAAATTCAGTTCTTTCCTAAAAAAATGAAAAAAAATATTACTCCTAACACTAGATTAGTGATAATAATCAAACACTTAAATATGAGATTATTATATTAATTGAAATTCAAATATGAATGATATATTCATTCTCAATTAAGATTATTGTCATTCAGACACACTTTAAGAGTAATGTTATGTTACTAGACTTAAAAATTTTACGTAATTTGTTGGTCTGATGCCCTGATAAATAACATATAAGGTGATCCTCTAAAACCTATCACACTTATTTTTGAAGAAAACCAATTTATGATGATTCATCTTAAAACTCGGGGAATAGTCTCTGAAGTCGAGAGAATAGTCTCAAAGTATGTATCTCGCATAACAAAAAAATAAAATTGCCTCAATAGAATTTTCAAATGATTGTAACAGCACCCCTATTTGACGAGTAAATATTGAATACAACGGTGATACCATGTTATTATTGATGACATGGTATCACCAATTAATAATAAAACCTTAAATGGGAAAGGTGAACCCCACTTGGACTTATATGGTAAGAGAGTGGAAAGTCATTTGCTTACATAGCAGATTAGTTATTAATTTTTGTGGAGTATATGTGTATATTTATTTTAATATTATTAGTTAATGATACCACACCACTTTATCACGTGATATCACACCGTTGTAAAGAATATTTTTTCCTATTTGACCAAGAGCCGGTTCTCCACACTACTTGCAGCTCTTAAACCCTCCAAAACCTTGACTTGTTTGTCTATTTAGCAGTCCCAAAACCCTAACCCATTTATGCCATTCCTTTTGCACATACAACCGCATACGCCCTCTCTCTGCCCCACCTCCCTCCCCTCTACCCCCCCCCCCCCCACACACTGGGGTTTTAGTTCATCAGAATAAATTAGGGATAGTTCTCAGGGTTCTCTAAAATGGTGGCAGACAAGGGAAAGAAACAGAAGGTAGGAGAGAAAGTCGGAGAGGAAAACAACCACAACGCAGAGCGCATTGATGGAGAACTCGTTCTCTCCATTGAGAAGGTGCAGGAAATTCAAGACGAGCTTGAAAAAGTAATTTCTTTTCTCTTATCTTATTTTCTTTCCCTTTCTGTTTGGTTCCGGGAAAACAAGAGAAAATGCATAGGATGTAAAGGTAAAAACTTTGTGAATCTTTTCCCTAGTGTTGATTTGGGATGGTCTAAAAGAACGAAACTTAACCTCAATTATGCCTTTCATATTGATTCCATTGTGCTTAGTTCAGTGGAGGTCTTTGAGTTGTTCCCATTGTTTGGGGAAACATAGTGGTACCTGAAGTTGTGGCTCATTGCATTAAGTCATGACTCAATAGGGTTGATTTTGATTGATCCAACAGACTAAGATTCGTCAAAAAAAAAAAAAAAATTAACCCCGACTGAGTTGTAACTTGCATTTTTCTCAATTCTTTCCCATTTGTTTGTTTGTCATGTCTTCTTTATATAAAATTATTCCGTGTGAGTTTGAATGGTTTGTGTTTATTTTTATTTTATTTTTTTGTTCCCAACGTAAGCTTGTGTAAGGAACAGGATAATTAAACCACCCTTTGTAATTAACATGTGCGCGAGAATTGAAAATATAAATGGGTTCATCTCTTTGTGCCTCACTTTTAGCTGTTTATTACATGTAGATGTATGTATGTGTGTGTAATTTGGGTTTTTATCTTTTTTTTTGTGTATGAGTATCTATATTAGGTTTATACATATACCCAAATTTTTGTATGTGCATGCATGTATCAATTATTTCATGTTTATTTATGCATATTACTCCATTTGCATAGGTAGGCAAGCAAATATTTGTTTCTGTGTAGGTTTAAAAATTCGATGGTTTTATTTAGCAGAACCAAATTGGTTGAGTTTTTTCAATTGGATGGTCCGTGTCCTTATCAAATTTTAATGATTCCTTAAGTTTGCATTTGGAAGTTATATCTATAGGATCTCGTTTGGTAAAAACCCATATTAGTTATATAGCGATTTTAATACAAGCAAATACTTGAAAAAAAAGCAGTGCAGCTCCCTTGTAATAAATTTATGAACCATTAGTCAAATTATGTCTAGGATCTGATCTATATTTGTGTTAATTGTGTTACTGTATAGGGCTTTTCACACTTTGCACCCTAAAAGATTTAAAGTTTTTCATTTTGCACCGTAAAAAATTAAATTTTTTTTATTGCATCATCAATATATCAAAAGTGTTACAATGTGCCCTTTTTGTTAGCTTTTGTTATTTTTTTCGTAAAAAATAACCCATTGACATTGTTGGAAAAACTAACGAAAAGCTAACAGAAGGGTCACATTGCAATACTTTTGAATATTGAGAATGCAATGTGGAAATTTAATCTTTGTTGGTGCAAAATGAAAATCTTGAAATTTTTCAGGGTGAAAAGTCCCATTTGTCCTAATGTATATGACACTGAATTTTCTTAATAATATTCATATTAAATTTGGGTTTTTGTCATTTATTTGATTTATTAAATAGTAGATATATGGTAGAGAAATTTAACCTTAAGGGAAATAACCCTGTAGGCATAGGGAGATAGCTTCTTACTCAAACGACAGGTAGACATGATATATCACCACCAAACTCCAGGAAACATGGAAATAGATATGGGGTACAAATGCTGCATTGTATGAAGAGTTGTAGACACCGAGTATCACATTTATTTTAGATTTTAAATCTTCTAATAAGGCGTTTATTTGAATCTTGTATTCCTTTCCCTCAAAACATGGAAAAAATATAGTGAAATCGTGACCTAACCAAAATAAATATGAGGTAAGGGAAGCAGCATTCCAAAAAATTCAGTGGGCAACAGAGTTGCCCTGTTTTCCAAGGTGACAAGAAGCTGGACAAAAACCTCTCGAAATGTTATGATTATCTTGCAGAGCATGCCCTAAATCAGAAAACTCCGTACCCTGATTGTTCACATCTTGATAATCCTCATCTCCCTTTTTTCCCTTGTCAAAATTATGAGATTAATTGACACAATTATTATGCGTTCCTTTCATTGCAGTAATGTCATGTCTGGCTGTTAACGGCATCTTAAACATTTTTAGGAAGTATTAATGTGTATAATTTGTGTTTCAAATTAAAAGTATCGTGTTCTTAATTGATATACCTCTCGGATGTATCAGACTTGTATCTGGCAGTATCCAAGAATAATATTGACAGTAATTAACCTGATAATACCTTTTGACGATGCTGAGTACTAGCTGTTCAGTGGAGTATTCCATCAAAGGAGCAAAAGATACATGATTTTTATGGGGACTCTTTCCAATAGGACAAAGCTGTAGGAAGGGATTTATTTTATTTCACTTTATATAGCGAAAATTACTGCATTGTTAAATTTACCAGTAGTTAATTTACATCCATGGGTAAATATATATGAGCTGTGTTCCTGTTATTGGCATAAACATGGTCATCATTGTCCTTTGTATTTACAGATCAATGAAGAAGCAAGTGATAAAGTCTTGGAAGTAGAGCAGAAGTACAATGAGATACGGAAACCCATCTATGATAAGCGAAGTGATATCATCAAATCTATCCCTGACTTCTGGTTGACTGCTGTTAGTGACACAACTTAAACTCTTACGAACAGAAATAAATTGCTTTCTGTTATGATGTCTTTATTACATTATTCGGTATTATTGATCTCTTACCTGTTCCATGCAGTTTCTGACTCATCCTGCTCTTGCCGACCTCTTGACTGAAGAAGACGAAAAGGTTTAGATTTTTGGTGCCTTTCGCTCTAACTGACTTGAATGTTTCATTCTTCTAATAATCTGAGTTTACTGTTGCCTTTTAAATGCTAGATTTTCAAGTATCTAAGGTCACTTGAAGTTGAAGATTTTAAAGATGTGAAATCTGGTTACTCAATTACATTTGTAAGTCTTGCTTGTTCTGCCCTACTACGCTGGAAACAGTATCTGAAGTACTCTCCTTGATGTTTTTACACGAGAATTGTCAATTTTGATTCTCTTTCTTTTTTCCTCTTTCAGACCTTCAATCCCAACCCTTACTTTGAAGATACAAATCTGACAAAGAGCTTTACATTCCTTGACGAAGGAACAACAAAAATAACTGCTACATCAATCAAATGGAAAGAGGGCATGGTAAGATGTCTGTATCTATGTACCTTTAGGTACATGTAACTTGTTTGTTCTGTACATGTAACTTTTTTGTTCTGCCCTTGTATTATTGAAATATTTCACATTTCAATTTGTGAAGGGCATACCAAATGGAGTTGCTCATGAGAAGAAGGGCAGCAAGCGGCCTCATGCTGATGACAGGTCATTGTTTTTGATCTTTTGGTTCTGTTTAGTCAGACTGTTGTCCTAACAATTTTGTTCCTATACTGAGGTCTTTTTATCTTTCTAATTATTCGAGGTTTTAATAACAGTTTGGAATCCTTGCTCCAGACAACTTGAACATGATTTGATATAGATTGTAGTTTTATTTGATAAGTTTGGTGATTAATCCCCAATGAGAGACCAGACATATCAGAGTTTGTAGCACGTCATATGACCTTCATGGAGAATTCTAGTATAAAAAGACATTTACTGCATCGTCATTCAAAGCAAATAATTCGACTCATGTTACCACTTGGCACCTCTGAGAGAAGGTTCCTGCAAGAAAAGTAATTGGCATGAATGAACAAGAAAAAACCACTTAAAAGTACAGCTACAAGAGCACAGATGGAGTTAATCATCCGTGACATGAAAATATAGTGGGATGTGAATCTTATGTAATGCTCACTGTTCACCTCTGGTGCTCAATCAAAAAAGAGACCAGACACTTATATATAAAGGAAAAGCTTAATGGATCTTGTATTTAATACAAGTAGACAATATATCTCTGACGGATAATATTGTATTTACAGAGAACATAGCTATTAGCATAGAATCGACCCTAAATATCCTTAGTTTTTGTAGATGTGCATATTATTTGAGCTTTGTGCTTGTATTTGCAATGTTCACTTTCCTTGTGTTGCAGAGACTTCTCTTGAAGTCGCTGTTAGGCTTGCTTTGTCTTTGGCTTGTGTTTACTTGCTTGAATTTTTGTCATAGGATCTTTGCATTCTGTTTATGTAATTCTTATTGTTAATAATGTTTGACGCTTTTATTTGAATTGAGAAAAGGGACAGGGGTGGTATAGGGGGTAGGGTGTGGCTGTAGTGTCGGGTGCTCTTGAGTAAGAGGAATAAAATTAGTGATTTCATGCTCACCAATTTTATGTGTTATTGTCAGTTGGTGCTTGTGTCTGCATATTATGTCTCACCATGATCTGCGTTCGGTAGCATAATTAATCTTATTCTAAGAGTTGTCATTTGGATGGGTTGTGTACTTTGCAGACACCACATAGGCATTTTTTGATAGCGTATCAGTGAAAATTTATCATTCATTCTTGTTATGTTCAATTCATTTTTCATTGGACAGTTGTGAATGCAGCTTCTTTAGCTGGTTTAGTGAAACACCACAGAAAGATGACATGGACGAGATTAATGATGAGGTATGGTCCTATTATTTTATCTTTATAATTTTTTTTATTTCCATAATTTTTGTAGAAGATGGTATGTTTTAGATCCTATAAAGATCTTGATGGGGCTTTTTCTTAACCTTATCTTATAGTGGTACATTTTGATTATTTCACTCTCTGCAGGTTGCTGAGATAATCAAGGATGATGTATGGCCCAATCCTCTCACTTATTTCAACTATGTAAGTTCTTTTCCTTGTTCCTTTCCCTCCTGTCTTCCTTCACACATAAGGGGGTAGGGGGCTTACAAGCTAAAATTTTTGTTCCTTAACTTTTAACTTTTTTATTTCCTAATTCACAAAATTTTTACTGAACGTATGACCTCTTTGCTACAGGAGGTGGATGATTTCGATGGGGATGAAAGTGATGATGAGGTAAATGAAGAGTATGTCTTTAATTGCACATGGTGTCATGTTTCTAGTAAATTGTTGATTTCTGTTAACGTGGTGTTTTAGTTTTACATGCTTCTTCTGAGCATGTTTGTAGTTCTTCTTAGGACTGATTATAGTGTTCCTGTTGCTTTATCAAGCCTCTTCACATCCATTTTGGAAAGTCAATATTCAACTAATTTTTTGTTGTTTATCAAAGAGGAAAAAAAATAAAAGAAAAAAATTATGATGTTACAATATTTCATGCTCTTTGTGGTTCACTAATGAGCTTTTAGTTGTTTTCACATTTCTAACGCAACCCTGAGGTTCAAAGGAATATATTTGCTGGGGTCCATGCCGGGAATTCCTTGTAGTTAATTAATAATCGTGTACTGTAAAATGCCTTCTCCATCACATCCAACTTAAGAAACCTGTTATTATGAATAAAAAGCAGAAAATAAAAGGGCATCCCGGTACCCAGACCTCTGTTAATAGGGACTAACTGGCTGTTGTTTTTTAGAACAATTACAAGTGACATGGAACTCTTATAGTCCATAGAATGTTTATTCTTGGTTACGTACTTTGTTGAGAAGATTTTACCCCTTTGCTCAGGTACCAAACTCGATGAATAATGTAGTAACTTTTCATGTTATAGAATTCATGAAAAAATATGCTTGATGAGGTATCTTCTCACACTTAAACTCCAAAGATTGTGTTATTTGGCAGACTTCAATGTTAAAAGGAGTCAATATACCTTGCAACCATAGTTGAGCTTTACTGAATACTTGGTGAAGTTATTTTTGAACTGTGGAGACCAATAGTAGCACAGATTAGTAGCAGATGAGGCCATGCCTAATGGTTTAACTTTCTTAACTTTATACTCTTCTGTTATCTGGGAAAATATTTAATAGGTTTGAATGCTGTTGGAATATCTTTGTTTGCTGATGTGCTTCCTTAACATTATTGATTATACTCTTCTCTTCTCTCTCTCTCTGTTTGTGTGTCTGTGTGTGTGTTGCTAATCTTGATTCTACTGCACAGATCAATAGGAAAACATTTGTAGTAACGATTTTGGATAGCCCAGCTTCTTGCCTTGGAAATTCTCCCTGTGAAACTAGTTCGGGTAATTTCTGAATTAATCTGTGGCAGGAAAAGGGCTGTGACGGTTCTGAAGATGATGATGAGCAAGAAGAAGATGATGATGAAGATGGTGATGAGGATGAGGATGAGGATGAAGGCAATTAAACAGTCTTCATCCATCTGTTTGCATCTCTTGTTCCTCATCGCGGTGTTTACTTGAACCAGAGACCTCGAGTAAATCATCGCAAGTGGTTCTAAGGTTGCAAAAGAATCTGTTTACAGGGCATGGTGACTGTTGACTCTTCCTTTTCTTTTTTTGCTTCAATAGGGGGAATTGTGTGCCTTCTCCTCAGTTGATATGCTCTTTGCTAGTGCTAGGTGATGAGGCCATGAAATATTACTAGCTTTTTACTTGACTAATATTATGATTTCTACAGTGAAACCAGTTAATTAATACTTTGGAATGTAAAGCTATTTGACCATCCTTTTTGTTTGTCTGCGATGGTGATCTTGTAGTTCCATTTTTTTTTTTTTTTAAGTTCCTTATACGATATGTGGTGGAGGTCGAGCTTTTGAGGTGAGTTCAGGTGGAGGGGCAGGCGTGGTAGGATGGGACTAGATGTACGAGTGATAGAATTATAAATTATATACATTACGACAGTTATATTAGCGTCGTAATTGATGCGAGTCTTACATCTTATGATATTACTTCTTTTTATTGAACGTTTTGGAGGACCAATTTTGGACTAAGGATGGCAGCGGGGGCCGGGGGTGTAGTCACCATTCCTGTATCCGTTTAAAAAAATTTTGTTCATCACCGGTTCACTCTCATTAATGAGTATAATTTTTATTCATATTCTCTGCCGATAAATTAATAATCCCTGCCCTCCTGTCCACCTTATCCACCCCAACTCAAGTTTAAGTCCAAGTTCAAATCAATATAATGTTAAATTTTAAATAAATCTAATATTCTAAATGTTCTAACATAATTATAGAATATCATAACATAATTAAAAAATTTGTCATATATAGTATAATATAATTAAATTTTTATCTATAATATAATTAAAAGTTTATCTTCCATGTAAATCTAATACAATATTATGCAATACAACATAATGTAACATAACTTAATCCAGCACATATATATATATATGTGTATATATAACACAAAGATCTACACTTTTACAAACAAAAAAAAATGAAAAGAAAATTAAAAAAAAATTAAAAGAAAAAATTATTCAATAATATGTAGATTTGTCTTCAAAGTAACATGTATACATACATAATAATAAAGGATAAAGAGGGGCAGGGCGGGAGTAAGTGTCCGGTCCAAACATGACGAATTAGATGAATACCCAATTTTATCTAGTCCACTACCATCCCTACTTTGGACAAGCGAGAACGAAATATCAATTACTATAAAAATGTATCTTTCTCTTTTCCTCCCTTATTGCACTTAGCTTACACGTATTAACATAAAATATTGATTCAAAGATTATCATAGAATGATTGACCAGTGTGGATAATCTATTTTTGATCGGATCGGAGAGAGAATTAGTCGAAGTGCATGTAAGCTAGTGTGAACACTTTTAATCATTCAACCCAAAAAAACAATGCACAATACATACTATCGAAATTAAAGTTGTGTAATATTTTTTGATTATAAAGAATATACAATATTGTTATAAAAATGTTTTTATTATTAATTTAATCGAATAGATAATAACTTTTGACTAACTTAATTGCGTTTAAAAATGTATCCAAAATTTATGGGCTTCATTGCAAAACTAGATCCTTCAGGATTCAGAGATACATCATACTTGAGCGGTCGAAGTGTAATTTCCCAATTTGAAAATCGTCGGCAGCCGTACTAGAACATGGGTATAAATACAAGCTGAGTAATAATTTCAAGTCATTTTTTTTGAGGCCAGGCTGAAAGTTCCAGACTCAGTCACTCGCTCGAGACTAGGTGATTACAGTGATGATCACGTAATTCTCAATTTAGCAATGGCTAGGGTTCGGAATTGGTGGAATTGGAATCACTCTAAGACCGTGAGTCTGATCTGGTTAATCTGCGCAATTATATTTTACTGTGTGTTCCGATTGCTTCTCCGAAATTCCTCTCGCACTACTCGCTCCATTTATTCAGGTAATTTTCTACAATTTCTCCTATGTTATTTCTCAATTTCTCAGTTTACGATGTGTTTGGCTACTGAAAATTTGTTAGTTATTGCAGTTTAGTAGGATAATCAATAATCTGAAGATTTTATGCTGTCTTCCGGAAACAGATGATTACTGAATTCATGCTATATACTTGCAACTACAGCACTGTTTATTTGGAAGTATATTTGTTCCATATGTTATACATAATTTGCACATATGAATGTAGAATTTCTTGCAGTTGTAATACTCTCTCTCTGTTGTCTGCTCACAGACACACACAGTTTTTTCATAGAATTACAGTGGTATAGTTGTTCATGCCATGCCGACTTGATTTGATGAGTTTCATTCGTTTATGTTAAACGCTCATTTATCTTAAGTGTGGCTAAGAAGTTTCCTCAATTGAAATTTGTGTTTTAGCCTAGTAGTAGGATTCTGTGGACTGTGTAAGGGATTAATATGGCTAACAATCAAAAATAAAAGGAAAACTTATTTAGCTTTGATGAAAATCTTGGAATCAAGCTTTTTTTTAGAAAAATTGACTTGCTAACTTCTAAGTGTGGTCTATAGAATAGTAGGATTAAATTTTCTTGCGCTTTTAGATGACATGATGTTATCGGGTTTATATGATCATTATGGAATGGTAAGTCAAAATATTCGAAATGGTTAGACATGTACTTTGTATAATGAGACTAACTAAAACAAACTTGGGGAGTTTGCTCAGTGTCAATAGGCTTCCTTCGATGTGCAATCAAGGATCAAAATTTCGTTTCGAAGTACCGTTTCGGTCAGTTAAAAAACGAAAACGTTTCGGAAACACAATGGAAACTCAGAAAAATATGGAAACACGTGAAAATATATAAAAATACAATTACAATCCATTTATTTATAAAGATCAGCTAAATAGTTGATTAATTTAACATATTTATTTGGTTGACATCCATTTATATAAGAATAAATTTAAATTGGAGGGAAAAAAAGGTCTGACATGAGGCGAAAATCATTTAATTAGAATATTATCAAATTAATAATACTAAGTGCAACATATTATTATAATACTAATTTGTGCAGCACATTATTATAATACTAATTTATTAATTTAAATTGTGTCTTCAAATTAATAAATAATATTATTTCATTTATATTAAAATCATTGTGTACACTATGATTAAAACACATAAATTTTTTGTTCTAGATACTGTTTCAACTGAAACGGTCCGACACAATGACATTTCGACCGAAACTTTGAAATTTTGGGATTCAACCCATGTTTCGTGTCGGTGTGTTAAAATTCCGAAACGTTTCGGACGTTTCGACACGACATTTTGATCCTTGTGTGCAATTCTGGTAGTGTTGGTTAACTTGCTTCAAACCACTTTTTCTTTTAAGAAAGAATTTCAGAGTATCCGTAGTAGTTATTTCAAATCTTTTGAGTATCGAGCCCTATAGTCTACTTACCTATACAAAAACAACTATGCTGATTCGATCTTTGCTCAAAAAGTTGCCACAGATTTTCCAACCTCAAATTCAGAACGAAGATCGAGACTGTATGACAATTTGGAAAGGGATTTGGAGGAAAAAGGGGCACTTTTTCTTAAACATGGAGAAACTTCTCAGTCATTGTCCCTTTCAGATCTTTTTACTGTAAAGGATGGAACTGTTACACCTGTACTTCAGGTAAAAGTAGAGTGAGTTCAGTCTTTTTCATATTTTATTGTTATTTTCTGGTTTCTTTGTGATGACAAGGATGACTAGCTTCCTTGGGTGTGTAGGCTGCAAATCCTCCTGTTCGAGCTAATGTTTTGTACCTAAGCACTGAGCACTCGGTTCCTATCTCGTAAGCATTTCTTAATATTTTGCATGTTTGTTTTTGCTTATGGTAAGAAGAGTATGAATTGATACATGATTTGTCCCTAGGAACTGAACTGGCTGTGAAAATTTCTTGTAAGTTGTAGCCAACCTCAAAATTTTTTGCTCTTGCGATAAAACTTTGTTCAGATATGCTCAGACAAACAAAAATATGCACATGTTTTCAAAACAATGGAGACCAACCATGCACCACCATTTCATATACCATTTTTACTGTGTTTTGACAGTTTTAGCATTGATGAAATTGATGTATAAAAATTACTGTAATGACTGAAGTTTAAATGTTGAATTGATGTTATATTTTTCCCGTCAATAATAAGAATATATGACAATAAAATTTCCTTGGAACTTTTGAGGATTGGAATTCTTGAAAAATAATGTAATATGGGAGAGAATAATTTTTTTTTTTTGTGACTTTTTAACCACAGAAAATAGGCCACAAGAGCATATAAACGTTAGGAGGGTGATCAACTGAATGATCAAGACACATCTAATGTTCAAAAACTATTTATTGGGTATGTTAAGTAATACCGAAGCTACAAAATTGCTCACTAATTAGCTTCGATCATACAGCCGCAGCAATGCATTTTTTTGCATGGTTCTTAGGGCGAGCAAGGATTACCATCATGCCTCTTATCATTTCCAGAGGCATAGAGAAAAGGTTCAGAAAATTAGTTAAGCTCTTATGAATCTCCTAACAAAGTTAAAAGATCTGATAGCCGAGAGACATCATGCGCTTTTATACGTGTGTGAGATATCACATGAGGTGCATAATGTGATATATTTTTGGATTTTGGTGTTACAGTATTTCTGGTGCTTGCATACCTAATAAAGCTGAGTGCTGAGATTACACATGCATCTTGTTCTTGCTGCAGGAAGGCTGTGAAGGGTATATTTCTTCCATATTTTGATAGAGGTACACTGTCTTTTTATGTGTCCTATTTGTTGACCCGAACGTTGTGGTTTGAGGCTTCACCTTTGATCAGTTGTTGATTGAAGCAATGCTCGCGAGTTAAAATTTATATAATTAGAAACTTCCATTGTTGTGTGCTTATTATGTCATCCCTTGGCGTGCTTATTTCTTGGTTAGCAATCTGGTTTCAGAACTCTAGCATGTACCATTTTAGCATGTTCCACGCCTCGCACCACATTACACCTGTTCCTGCCTCTGAAGTGGAGGTAATTCCTTTTGAGTCCATTTCATATGCCTTGCTTTCTTGACGTCAGAAGATTCTTTGAAAATACTGAGGTGTCTCGTGATCTGCCAGATTGAAACTGAAGCAAATGATGTTAAAGCAGTTGCCAATGTTCTCTGCCCCTTGAAAATTGTCTTGGATAGGGTGGTTTTGACTTCAACCGGCGTGCTTCTGGGTTGCTGGCAGGTTATTTCTTTTTACTTGCAATTCTGCCTTTCTTTTTCCAAGTGTAGCACTGTTTAGCTGCATCGTAAAAGCTGTCTCTCCTTTTTAGCCTCTTTCTCATCTCTCTGGTTGAGTGTACATTGACAAAGATTTCAAATATACCTTATTCTTTGGGTCAACAAGGACATCTTTTTTATTAAACAATAAATGGACTTCCTTCTCTCATTTGAATTGTATGAAGATTACAATTTTGAAAAGTTCTTGTTATTGCCTTTTATGCCTCGGTTACAGTGTTTAAGTGATCCTGCATAGAAAAGTGTGTAGGGAGGAGCTTGGCTAACCAAGACCCGATCCAATGAAAAAAATTAATTATCCCAGATGAATAATCCTTCCATTATTTTCACTTCAGAAATCCTGAAACTTTTTCCTATACAAAATTTGCGATCTGTTACTTTTGTAACTTCATTCATTGCTACAAAATGGTCAGGTCTAGAGTATGGTTTTCTTGTATATTCTCCTAAGGAATCAACTTATTTTCTCATATTCGTCCTTGCCTTTTTTTCAGTAGAGCTCTTATATTTTAACTTGAATGCTTAGATTGTTTTATCTTTGCTGCTGTCATTTTATGTGGTTGCATATCCATAGTGAAGCTTGACAACTTGAACTCTTATCTTGCATTTAAAACTGATATTATTTCTGAGGCTACCGGTAACCTTTTTCACTCTAGTGGTTGTTTATATAAGTAACCAAGTTGCTATGTCAAATTGGAAGGTGAAGTAAGTTAGTGATCCACTGGTCTTGGGCACCACAGCCTGTGTGGCGGGAGCTAAACTGATTTTTTTGTTCACAATCGAAAATTTTCATGCGATGATCAATTATCAGGGACGCAAACAATTTTTTCTCTCACTGATGTTCATTTTCTTGTGTAGGTGATCTCTGGGTCAGATCCTATTACTGTTCGTGCTAAATTGAAAACCGCCCTTCCAAGTGCTCCCGAAAAACAATTTGTAAGAACCATTTATACCTCTTCTATCATGTTCATCTGTGGAAAGGTGTTTAAACATTAATCCTTGTCAAGTAAATGAATAAGATGTATCATTGGCTTAATGATATGGATTGAACTGGCATGGCTTTGAGACCGAATATCTCATTGACCTGAACTTTACCTTGGCAATTGTAGACATGCAATCATAGTGTTGAGTGCTGTTTTTTAACAAATATATAACCTTATCTTTTGACCTTTCATGATTGCTTAGTGGTTTATTATATGTGTGTCTATTTGGCGTGGGAGCCTGCTCCTCCGTTGGTCTGATCCAGTTTAGTCCTTGTTATTGCACTCTAGAACCGATTGCTTTGATGTTTTTCTGTTGGTGCCTTTCCATGTATTGTTTATTGGTTAACATTAATATGAAAATAATGACTATGGGGCTTTTCTATAATTTGCAGTAGAACTTGTTTAAGTTTCTAGCCCTTTCTAATCTAAGCTTGTTTTTTTCTGCAGTATGATGCTGCTATTTTTCACACATCATTTGCAAGGCTTCTGGGTCACCCTACCACTTTACCCACGGTAGTAACTTAGTACCTTTTAGTTTGCTGCATGCAGTTGTCTCTGTTAGAATTTCTTGAATGACTTGCATGGTAAATGAGCTGCATGCACAACCAATTACCTGTTGCATAATGCAGATATAATTGTGGGGTCTGCTATTCACGTTGTAACTTATGGAAATTAACTTTTAAAGAAGCCTGAAAGCAAATGTCCACAACATTTCTCCTGTATCATTGGAGGCATGTGCATTAAATCCTTATGAGAACTACTAGAGAAACACGTGAAATCATGTTTTCAACAAATCAATGGCTGTTCACTGATTTGATTTACAACGGGAGAAAATAATGACTTAAGCAGATCTAGTACATAGCTGGAATTTTTTGGAATAGAAGTCGTCTTAATCAATGTTAGCTCGAAAAGTTTTTTTTTGTTTCCAGTTCAATGTTTATACTAGGAATTACACTGCTATAAGCCTCTGACTTTTGATTGTTGTCCCCTACAGGAGGTGGATAAAACTTCAGAGATCCACTTTTTCCACCAGCTAGTAGCTAGGCTAAACAACCAAATCCGTGGGATTCAGGTGGTTTTTCTTTTAGCATGGTTCAGATTTAGTACAATATTCATGAGAAGATGAAAACCTAAGGAAATTTTGCTTAAAACTTATCCCCCCACCCCCCCCACCCAAAAAAAAAAAAATAGGTTGGCTGGTAGAAGCTCTGTTTTCCATGCCAGAGAAGATTTTCTCTTGGATCACTTGCATATTTATTTGTTTATTTGTAATATAGTTTGCAAGTTAGGCCATGCTACTACGGTATTTCTTGAGGTGTAACTTAATGCAATATTTGCTTCATCATGTGGTCCCGTTTTAATTGGTAAACATTCTAGGAGTCACTTTGGTAAAACTAGTGCAGTTACTAGTGATGTTAAACAAGTCTTTGCAAGCACTCTTTAGCTTGGAAAATGTTTAGTGTCCTCGCCGTATGATGATACTTGTGGCTTATTACTGTCGTTTTTTTTCTCCCTTGAATTATTTTAGGCTACAGTTTCTGAGCTCTGGTATGTAGAGGAGTATGATCGCTTGGCACTTGCACTGAATGGAAGGATGAAGATCCGCAAGTTCCAACTCGGCTGCTCAAAATCCTGAGGATTCCAAAAGTCACACGTATATACTAAGGAAGTCTAGTACCTTTCAAACAGTCTTGCCACTCATTTCCCCGTATAGCAAAGGCTGGCTCTTTACCATGGTCAGACAAAATACTTTTCTTCTTTCGGTTGTACTTTCATGTTGCAATATTGATCATACATAGGCAGCACGATAATGAAATTCCAGGATCACCCACGAAATTCTTCACCTATATACCTGAGTACTCATCTACCAATCATATTTGCGTGCCAAAATTTGTTCATGTTAACACCACGAGGATAGTGCAAACTTTTTTATTGCGTAAAAAGACGTACATATAGCCCCCACAATGTGTCATGATTTGGTTTCATGAACATCTGCATTGTCACAATTGAATCTCACATGTCACTGCCGGTGGTTTGATCCTTTTTAGCCATATGTTTGATGCATCATTTCATCATGTATGATGCTTACTATCTAGCAAGAATCAAAGATGTAACCTTCACAAGAAAATCATGGAGGTGGACTCATATGACATCGTTTGGCATTGAAAGTTCTTTTGTTATAAATGTGATCTTTCACATTTCACCTTCCGCATGGCCTGTGAGCCAGGCGACCCGGAAGACCATGGGTTGACTTGGCCTACCTAACTTGTGGATAGTGGGCTAATTCGTGAGCTCGGTTAGTAGGTCGAGGGCTTCGTCCTTGATCTGGCCTAATGGCTTGCAAAATGATCCCTCAAGTTAAATTGTGAGCCTAATACGTTAATTTTTTTTAATAATTATAATAACTATGATATTTGAACACAAGGTCTCGCTTCTGATTTCATAGTAAATAATTATTCACTCAAAAAATTTAAACGGTTAAAGAGGTTGTAAATTAAATTACATTTGACATAATTTCTAAAATTAAAAATACATTTTAAAGATGGATTAGTATGTGAGATCACGATCCACAAATTGACACATGAGACTCACTATTTACTTGAGAATAGAGAGGAAAAAACAAAGCATGTCAAAGGAGCGGAGAGAAGTTTGGAACCCTATTGTGAGATGGACGCCTCGCAGACGGGGTTTTTAGAGTTGAGACCTTTATACGAAGTCAAGTTAGTTCCGGGCCACCAAAGCATGGCCGACAACTTGGTCAGTCTATCGAGGGAGCAGGAATGGAAGGTTCGGTAAACTTACGATTAAAAGTTCTTGTTAATGTGGAAGTGCACCAAAATTTTGATATTATATTAAAATTTATTATATTTGTGGGTATTTTTATTTCTGTTATGATATCCAAAAAAATGATAAAAATAATTATTACAAATATGATAAATCACTTACAATTTTTTTTATACTTAAGAAAAGTGGTAAAAATAATGATCACAAATGTTATAAAAATATCCACAACAGTGGTAAATTAACTACAAAAGTGATAATTTTTTTTGTTATAAAATGACCCACAAAAATTACAAAAATATCTGTTAAAACAATAAATTTTAGAGATATGATACCAAATATTTTTGACCGTACCATAGTTAAATCCGAAGTTTACTAGTAAAAGTGGAGATGCGTCTGCCGCCCGTGGAAATCACACGCGTTCCGTCCAGCTAGTACCTTATCCACCAAACTGGTAACATGTGTAATTGATTTTATTATAATAATTAGAAATAAAATAAAAAATTATTTTTTTTATAAATATTAATATTTATAAATAATATAAATATAAATTATATCTCTATTTTCTATCTACAATCTTTTTAAAATTTATTTATCAATATACAACAATTTTGAACTTATTTATTAAACCTTTTGAAAGTATGGTTGTTAACTTTGTTTTCATAATATTTTTAGTAGACTATTATTTTTGTTAAAAAACAGAGTTAGTGGGTTATTGATCCAATTTTTTAAAAAATAATACATTTTAATAAATAAATAAATTTAAAAATAACATAATTTAATAATTTTATTTTAAAATTATGGTATTGTGATACCTAATTCATGACAGGGCAATGTGGTCATTATGTGGAAACGAAACCCATCAACGTGCTTAGGAGGACTGACCCAAAAACGATTGCGTGGCAAAGCGATAGATGTGTCCAGAATCGATGGTTCCCAGAGGCAGCTCTGTTCACCACACTCCCAACACACCTAATTATATACTCCCGCCACACGCCTCTCTCTCTCTCTCTCATACACACACACACTCACACGAGACCCATCGAGAAATCTCTAGCCTCAAGACTTTTGAAAGGTATGCAAGTTTTCCCAATTCCATTCATTTCCTGGAAAATCCGTATATAAATATGTTTGAACATTGAAATTCGTATATAATTACTCAAAAAGATATCTAAAATTCGAAGTTGTGTATGGTAAATTCGTATTGCTGACGATGAGCTGTTTATAGTGAGCTTTTGACCTGAGATTTTAGGGTTCGATTGTGAACTTCATCTTCATGTATTAATCTTAGTTTTTGAACAGTGATCATTCACTCTTTTGGTTTGTTTGTTCATAGCGTAGAGTGTGCTTCTTCCCCTTTTGTAATGATCAATGGTTCACAGCTAATTGATTTAAGTTGGTTTCCCTTGGTAATTTTTTTTCATTAGTTGTTGTTGATTGCGTTAATTTGTTTATCAAAGCATTCTCAAGAGAGATGTATTTAAGTTGACATTGATTTTGTCATTGCTGAGAACTCAGCATTTAGTACCTAATTCATTGATTGAGGCTGAGCATGGAGTCGGAGGTTCCTGTTGCTACAATAGCTGATAAAGTCAACGTGGTGGTAGAGGCATCAACAAAAGGGTCAGTATATATTTCAAGATCCTCTTGTTTTTTTTAACTGTTCATTTGATTGATTGCATCAGTCTTTTCTTTGGAGAATTGAATCTATGGTTCGTGAAATTTACCGAACTTATGGGGAAATTGGGTAAACACGAAGAATCTAATTTGGTAAAGGGACTGTTAGTGATTCAGAAACTGGGGTTTATGGTAATGAAATTTGGCAATTACATTAATGATACAGCTGTTTTGTTGCAATCCAACTTCATGATGCTGTTATATGTACACGTTAAGTTTATATTTTTCACCAGCAAGCAAATATAGACTTAACAAAAAGCAAAGAAGATCCTAGTCATAATTAATCTTAATAATTCAATCTAGTATTATATAGCAAGCAATAGATGCTTTCAAAACTACTTGAAGCGTGATAGTCCATAACACATCCAGCAATACAATAAAGTCCCAGTACACCTTTCTACTGAATAGTTGGCATCCTTTAGCTGGTTTGCAACTAAAGAACTTGGAAAAGACTTGGAACATCCAGAAAGGAAACCATTACTAGAAAGATTCAGAAAATAATCCATGTAAAGTAAGTTGGGCATCTTCCACCTTAAGAATGTATATAATTAAGAAAACATTTGTCTAACACCAGGCTGCAGTAATGTGGTAGAGAATAATATTTAACCGGTCTGGTTGTCCTTTCATTGTCCAGTAGTTCTGAACTAAGGTAAAGGTCCACCAGAATAATGCAGCTTTCTTTATAGCAATATTATATACAGTTTGTGAATAGGTATATTTAATTGTGAGGAGTTTTTCTGTAAGCATGTGTGTTTTTTTTGCCCGAAGTTCTGAATCCCACAAAACTGTCGATTTATTTTTGTAGTACTACTTTGACTTTTCGGTTAGCTTTTCCTCCTGAGCCTTATGTATATTTTAAATTTGAGGCCCAAAAAAGGCATCTGAGACATATGTTCCCCTACCTGATATGGACCATGTAACATGGCTTGTATGTTTATCAGTTCGGTGACCATTATCATTTTTCTTAAAAAAGTAGTTGCCTATTCGTTTGTATTCGTTTCTGGGCTTCAAGTCTCACTTTATCCTGGTTTTCTAATGGATGCCTGTTCAATTTACAGTAAGTGGAATCCCTGTTCTGCGGAAGCAGGTATTTGTTCCTCCCTATTAATTGGAGGGCTAACTAAACATGCACCATTTCTACTAATGTGTTGTGGTATATATAAACTTCACAAATATTTCTCATTCTTTTCCACCAGCAAGAAATTGAGGCTGAATTACTTGTAGATGTTCTTATCACTTGATAAGGAATAATGTTATGATGATTGTTTTGGTAGTTGTTCTTTTGGTTGTCAACAAGAATTTTTAGATTCTCAAAAAAAAAAAAACAATAAGAATAGAATAAAATAAAGATGACAGATTACTAAGCTTTTTACTCTCAATAGCATTTTTGCCCCTGAAAGTTCCAAGTGTGTTCAATATATTCCTTCTGGTATTATATTTTTGTGCTAATAATTCAATTGTAAGCTTCCATTTGAAAATTTAACAAAATATATCTCTTAACTACAGATTTTTTGATGGAATTTAGCATTTGGATCATTTAAATACAAAGCAAAAAGATGAGGAATTGAAATTGGCACAAATGAAACTTTGGGAATCTAAGTGCCTTGTGCTTATATACTTCACGGGTGACAAGATTATTTAATCCAAAAGACGGATCAAAATAGAAAAATGAGCTCATCACACCACGATAGCTTAACAGTCATCTCTTATGAACATTATGCCTAACTATATGCGGGACAAAGTTGATATTTCTTTTTTGAATGTTTGACTCTAAAGCTCTTCTTGGTGCAGCTCACATGCTGGTAAGAAGAATCAGGGAAAAGTTCCAAAAAGAATTCACAAGTCTGAGAGGGAGAAAATGAACCGTGAACATTTGAATGAGCTCTTTCTTGCGTTGGCTAACACTCTTGGTAAAGGATCCTTGTATTGATTAGTTTTTTCAAATTGGTTACGTTTTCCATCTGATGCACTTGATAACTAAACAGTTTTGAGACCTAATACCACGAGTGTCTGACTTTCTTGCAGAATTGACTCACCTGAACAATGGGAAGGCCTCTATATTGTGTGAAGCTACTCGGATTGTAAAGGACATGCTTACTCAGATTGAGTGCCTCAAAAAGGAAAATGCAGCTTTGTTCTCTGAATCTCAATATGTAAGTTCCTACACATCCGTGTATTATGCGTATGCTTATCAGATAGTATAACCAAAAGTTCAGAATTAGTGATGGCTAATTGATCCAGGATTTCTGAGCACTTTCTTGCCAGTAGTCTCATGCATGTTCACAGAAATCAGGACAGTCCTTATTACACTGACATCTTAATCTGTTCCTTTCATCCACAAATTTGGAAATTATTTTATTAATTTCGGTCCTCAACTCCATCTCCTTATCTAATCTCTTCATTTTTCGAGCCTTTTCATATGTTCAAATATATTTGATATTATTTGTTTATTGTTATAACATTTAACCCTTTTCTGGACAGATGGCTATTGAGAAGAATGAGCTACAAGATGAAAATTCTGTGCTAGAGGTTCAGATTGGGGAACTGCAGAGTGAGATAAAAAAGACATCGGTCCAACCAAATCTTGACCTAAATGTAGCTCCTCCGGAATGTCATCAATTAGAGTTAGTATCACATTCCTTGGAGGACTGTCTCAGATTGCCTGATGTTGAGCCTGCACAGCAGCAAGCAGCATTAGTAAGCCCCGTTTTTGTCCTCCCCCTCCATTCTGATCTTGCAGTTTATCGGGAGCCTGATACCATGCAGCATGCTCCTCAGCCAATCTCAAATGTGAGCAAACCACACGCCAGGTATCCCACTCCGGCTGATTCATGGCCGTCCCAAGTTCTTGAAAGATAGTTATAATTAAGGAAGGATTTTCAATGTATTGGTAGCAAGCAGCGGATGTAATGGTAGTTATAGTGTGTAAACTTTGTTATTACATAAAGATTGTAAGTGTAATTTAGTCGAATTCTGCATGTTGTACCCTTTGCATATGGTGAGCTGTCAGTTGCACCTCTAGGCGTTTAACTTTGTTAAATTAAGGATGTAGTGGTTGCGAGTGTTAGGGCTACATTTTAAGATAGGGATAGGGGTGAGTTAGAAAAAATGTTCTAGGGTGGACATTTTAACACGGTTTATCCTAATCGGTAAAAAGAATATTGCACATTTATAGTTTTATTTTATCAATAGTCCTTAAATTTTTTTATGCATACGTGTGTGAGTGTGTTTTGATGTATTAGTGTGTGTGAGTCCAAGCAGTGGTGGCCCATGCACTAGGCTATCAAGGGCATTGTCTAGGGCCCCAAATTATTATGTTATTATACTAAATTTTTGGATTGAATTTAAGAAATTAATGCATTTTGAGCATTAAATTAGTAATAGAGACTAACATTGAAAAAATTCACCAACAATCAAATAACCACAATTTATTAGGTATCAAAATTAATTAAATCTCTAGATTAAATACAATTACTAGTCTTCTTCACTTCCATAATGTTGACATAGCAACTGCAACCCATTACTTTTAAACTTAAAAATAAATTTACCAATACTGCTAGATGCTCCTTTGATGTCAGAGCTGTCAACAACGTTAGTTTTTGTCCCAGGCAGATCTTCAGAAACCTTTGATGTTTTCCCACTGTCTCTGAAATCCTCATCATCACTTAAATCTTTATCATCAATCCTTCGGACAACTTTCGATCTCCGAAATATAATAAGAGCTTCATCCTCTTCTTCCAACTCCTTTTCCTTTTCCTTCTCCTTCTCCTTCTCCTTCTGGTTCAGGGCCCCAAGCATTGCATCCACACTTATAACTGCGTGTCTTGACTTCATGGACTTTAGTTCGTCCAATGCACCAAGGATGTCCATCTCTCTTTTTGATTCCAAACTTCTATTCTCCAAAGATCTCATTACATCTCCCATCTCTTCATTATCTCTTTTGCGTTTCTTATTCTCTACTCCCTCATCCTCTCCATGCTGTGTTGCACCAGTCTCAACAATATAATCTGAGTTTTGCGGATCTGTTTTTATAGTAATTTCAACCGAACAACTAGAACACTTGAAATAAAATCTAAATATCGGAATACTCCCTAAATATGTCTCGCCAATGACGTTTTCTTTGCGCGAATTGAACTTGGTTCCTTTATAGATATAATTACCACAGGTGTTGCATCGAATACTCATGGGAAGCATCATCCGAACATTAATCTGTTGGTTCTTAGGTTGTCTTCGTCTCGGTATCTTTGCCGGATCAAAATCCGCCGGATAGTACTTGTTCAACACTTTCCTCTCTCCCATGTCTTCTTAACAATAAACAATCAATCTAACAATTTCAAACAAACAAAAAAGATTCACAAAATATATATATATATATATCGAAACTTCTCTGGAATCAATGGTAGATTTTCTTCTTCTTCTTCCTCCTGCAGAACTTCAATTGAAAAACTTTCACTGATTCAGTCGTTTAGTATTCGTACCTGGAGCTTGAGGAGGCTTTGAATTTGGGTTGGAAATCTCTGGTTCGGTTTGCTTGGGAGATTGGGAGGCCAAACGAAAAAGACGACGACGACCAAACGAAACAACGAGACGTTGAAACTTAACGTCAAAGCGAAAACGAAGGAAAAACAAAAGGAATCAAAGCTTCCGCCGACTGTTCTACAAAGCAAAAACCTATTCTTTAGTTCTTATATAATATAATAATAAACCTACTTTCATATGATTTAAGAAAGCTAAGAAGTTTTATCCAACAACGATTACTAATTTAAATAATAAACTAACTCTAATTAAGTAGTAATATTCTATTTGGATTAGGATTAGGATTAATTAAGAAATAAATAATTAATTAATGAGAGTTGTCTATTAAAAAATAGAAATAAAATAAAGTTTTATAATAAAAAGACTAAATTACCCCTAAAACAGTTGTTACTCCTAATTAAAACAGGTTTAAAAGTTAAAAACTTGTAAATTTTAGGTTATTCAATATGAACAATGCTATATATCTCAAATTTATATATCAAATATGTATCCCAAATCAATAGGAACCATTAGATGAGTGGATCCTATCAACTTTTTTCATTGGGACCCACTCATCCAATGGTTCCCATTGATTTGGGATACATATTTGGGATACAAAGCATTCCTCATTCAATATAGTGCTTTTGGTGTTATATTTACCCATAGATCAATGTGGTGTAATCGTTACCCATAGATTTGTAAGGTTTGGTTCAGCTCTCATATTCATGGAGGAATTAGCCACAGAATGATGTTTACCACAAACAAACCTGAGTTGCAACTCGGTTATATTGGTAAAACCTGACTGTAAAGTGCAATGCAACATGAAATCAAAAAGGTACAATACAACGTCTAAACCCGTGGAAAGAAGTTCAAATATGCTTCTGCGTCATCGGAAAAAAGAGTTGGGGAAAAGGAGGAAGTGGCCCAAACCCCTTCTAGTGTGCAGGTGGGGGAGGTTAAGGAAGAATATCAACCTCATTGAACTGTGCTCAAAATGAAGTGTATGCGTAGTGTTTTTACCTAAATGATACCCGAAAAGCTTTAGTTGATGAAATATCACCCAAGATGTCTCTTATCCTCATCGGCAAGAACCTGCACCATTTCAGTTGGACTCAGTACCCACATCAGTTTGATCACCATTCATCAACTGAATTATGATTTCTTGAGCTTCTGCAAGTGCAGACTCCTTTTCATCTACAGCATATAATATCTTCTTAATTGCCACAGCTATCTGCAGGAAATTGCAAATTGAGTTCACGTTATAAGACAGTGTTGATTATGGTTCATACAAAATTAAAAACCAAGTTAAAAAAAACAAACCTATTTGATAATTTACACCTGAGGGGACTTTTCCATATAACCAAGGGAGGAACAACGAGGCTAACAAACAATTTACACATGCAGCACTTATAAACCCTGAAGGGTGTTTTGGAGTATGTTTCGTCTAAATAGTTTTGGTTGACTGGATAACTTAAAATGATGAAAAGCAGTTTATTTTGGGGAAATACAAGACTCCTAAATCAACACGAGAGTGGTCATATCTGAGTAATGCAAATAAGCCAGTAAAATATCCAGTTGTGAGGCAACCAATTATTAAACAAAGGGCATTTACAATGGAAACCACGAATCTTGAAATGTAGATATATTGATTTTTTTTGGATAATGCTCTTTGACGGACGACAGTGACAACAGAATTGAACCCTCGACCCAACCCTGCACTTCAGATTTCTTACATGCTCAAAATGCATTGATGGCTCTCTAAAGAAGGGGAAACCACCACCAAAAAAATAGGCATACAATCTAAAGAAGCACGTTTGATGAAAAAAATGCAAAGAAATAAAGATTTCCATGATAATTAACATCTTTTAAATGAGTAAAAAGAAAATCAGAATCAAAACCATGCAGATCAATCAAGAAAGACCAAACAAGGACACACAAGCCGTAGAAACCATGGAAGTAAAGTCAAAAGCAATAAGAACTCTTACTGGCAGATGCTCCAATTCAGGAGTCTGGCAAAGAATTTCAACATCCCGTAATTTCGCAAAATAGAGATCTCTTTCTTTTTCCAAAAAGTCCACAGAAAGCTTGAGATCTGTAATCTGGATGATTATATCAAAAAACAAATCACAGACATATATTGTCATTAAAGGAGATGGATCAAAAAAGACCAAATTTTCCAATATTTAGGATGATTCAGAACAGAAAGCAATGGGAAAACTAAAAGGAATCGATGAAACTAGTATATACACCTACTTAACAGCAATATGCATTCAGAGCTAAGTCCTAAATGTTTCAGATTCTCAGTAATTCATGATTCAAACTCATCAAACATTGTCACGTGTAATTGTATAAATTACATACCCTCCAAAATGAAGTACATTGATTTCATCACTGAGATGCACGAAAGAATCAAACTTCACAGAACTCTAAATGCCGTTACCTCAGTGGACAAAGCTTGAATTTCCTCTGATGAATCAGCCCCCACACCTACAGTGTCTGCTCTGCCTTGTTTGGTCCCTGCAGCAATAGATACCAACCAGCCATGCTAAGGATTGATAAATACATGAAAATACAGGAAACACTATAAGAAAAAAAATCATGGTATAAGCTAACCAGAAATTTTATTAATGCATACTGCATCACCCAAGCCAGGGTTATAACAGATGTTTGCTCGCAGTGACTTCGAGGTCTTAAGAGAACCCTTGGGATTTCGTTCCTTATTGCCCTTACTTCTACGGTCCACGGGATTATAATTCCTGGAAGACTCAAAAACCATAAGAAGCAGATAGAATGCAAATAAAATTCAGTCAGACTGATAGAATGATGTCTAAAGCATTTAAGAGGCAGTCTTATACTCATTCATAATGCCACCATTTACAGAATCACAATAGCGTTTCAGCCATTGCAAAAACTCCAAGTTGTCTAAAGGTCGACCCTTTACAAGTCTGTTGACTTCAATATGCTGCCATCCAAAAAAAAAATTAAATCAAAGTAAGAAGACATTTCCAGATATCCCCTATCTGGTTTCCATAAATATGTCAAGGTAAATATTAACAAAACTACTTGCTGCTAATCAGTAATCACTTGACAATATGCTCCATGCACATGGATGTAGCATTGTGTTCGTGACAAGCTTATTTTAAATGCATTGCTCCCGAGAAGGCAACAAAACAGCTTAACTAACAAAAGTAGCATCAACCAATCAAAAATAATATATAACCAAGAAAACCGCTTAATGCACATTGCACACCCTACCTATCAATGTTTTTAATGTGCTTTTTCTTTTTGGCTGGGGATCAGGGGAATGTACTTGACAAGTTATTGTGGCAAATGGCAATGATAACAAAAGCTTCTATTATCAGATACCTAAATTGACAGATATCTAGCTAAATCACCATATTCTTGCTCCTAACATGGCCTCATATTCCGTGCGACCAGCCAAACATTAGACCTGAATTCACAAAAATCCTCTTTGTTGAGAATTGCCATTGAGCAATATTTCAACAAAACCATACCATTCAAACTGAGCATTTGCAGCCACAAGAAGAGAAGCACAAGATCAACACTGCCATAAACAGGACTAATTTTCCTGAAGTCAAATGACATATTTGGATAAGAGGAAGGTAAATATTAGTACGCAAACTATGACAGGAGAAAGACTTCAGCTGGCACGGAAGTAAAAGAGCAGTGTCAAGAAAAAAGATTTTGCACTCGGCGGGATGTTGACAAATTTTCTGGTTGCAGACCATTTTTTGGAAGCAGCAGTGAATTGTTTGTCATAGAAGATCACGAAGAAGAAGAAGACGACAACTGGGTGAATCCAGCCCTCATGTAGTTCCTATTTTTTTTTTTTATCTTAGTCCCTATTCATCTGTCCCTAATTCTCAATCAATTTTGTTGAAGAAATTTTAGGGTTAAATATAAATATGGATCAAGTGACAATCGATTATTATTGGCATATCCAATTGATCAAATATAACATCCTATGATAGATCCAAAATGCAAAATTTCACTAAAGCGTTCCGCTTCTGGCTTAAGCGAGAAGCGCTCACCTTGGACGCTTAATATTTGCTTTGCTGGGACACTCCAGGTGACCTGGGCTTGCTTCTTGCCTAGGCGATCACCTATCGCGCTTTTAATAACACTACGTGAGGACTTCATAATGTAATAGACAATACCTCTAATGAGATCATAGTTATAGAAGCATAACATGCAGATGTCATCAAACTGGCCACTCACTAAGATTGCTTTGGCAAATACCAAGTGGTTATCTTTTAAAGTTTTCATCAGTCGAGCCGAAAAAATAACTGATACAAGAAACCTCTCCCTCAATTAGCACAGGAGCATGTTATAAAGTACCACCGAACAAAATATAAGGTTTATCTAAATGACCGATACTGGTCAATTTGGGAAAAAATCAATGATAACAAAGTCGAAGCAAAAGCCAGGCATTTCCTACAAACATGAAGCAGGGTAGAAAGGCAAAAAGCGTTGCAGTAACTTCATGAAACTGGGTCATTATTTCAAAACTACTTGCAGTTGTAAACGATAATGGTGGCACTCAGGCCAAGGGAATGGACCCTATCATCAACCATGGCACTGGAGTTTCAACTGAAGGCTGAGAAGCTATTACAAGAATCCAACTAGAAATCAGTTATAACTTAATTTCAAGGAATTCCACAAAACCATACCAGAAGTAGGAATTCTAGGTCAAACAATAAATTACCTATTTAAATAAGGCATATCCCATCAAATATGAAAATAACAATGCTAAAAGAAGAGGGGGGTGGAGGGGATGGAACCAACATTTTTGTGTCCATGAATGATATGAAACACATGTGTTGAAGGATAGACGTACCTTGTCAATTTTGAGTTTGTTAAAGACTTCCTGCAGAACTTTGTAATTTTGGATCATATCGTATTCGGTTTTTGCATCAAAATTCACCTATGGTAAACCACATCAGGTCAGAAATACCATTGCACAAATAACAATATAAAAGATGCACACATATGAAACATTAACAAACAAAGACAAGAAATCACCTTCTGCATTGGAACAATTCCTGGATGGGTCATGTCCATCATCTGACATTGCACAGCACCAGATGCAGCCTGAACAGAGGTTTCCAAATGCAAAAATTAAGAAGTTAGTATTTTCTTTGTCAAAAGAAAAGATGAGAGAGGCTGCACAATGTGCATTTTGCTTTCCATTTACAAAAAGTTGCTAATCCATTGATTAATGAACTCAAATAAGTGACTGATATGGAACATAAATAATAACACTTGGAGGACGTATTCTCTTTTGTGCTCAAGTTTAGAAGAAGTTATCATATGCCAAAGAATCAGCATGATTGCTGCAATC
>CM042202.1:17221205-17242667 GCA_023539305.1 Ilex asprella
ATAAAACTAGTAAGGCGAAAAACGAGGAACACGTAATTTGTAATTCTTGAAAAGCCAAAAAGGCATGTTTCTTGAATAATAAAAAACTATTAGCTTTTATACTATTGCTCTAAGAACTTACAATAAAAAATAAAAAATTTGGAGGTATCTTTTCAAGACTTAAGTCCGTTAAAAAAATTTATTTGTTATGAAGTTTATTTTTTGTTAATTTTATGAGACTAGTCACTCTCTTTAAAATTGAAGTAAAATTAAAAATTAAAAACTCTAAAATTTTAGGAATTTGACTAATAATAATAATATAATATTCAGCAAAAATAGTAGCATGTTCAACAAAAATAATAACTTGCTTAATAAAAACATAAACATGCTTAACAAAAATAGTAAAATGTTCAACTAAAAAATTTGCAATATAGAATATTAAACAAAATTGAAAATAAAAATAGTAGCATTCAAACTTATAACTAGAGGAATAAGTCTCTAATTCTTTAGCATAAAAAAAATAACACTGAAAAAATAATAATATGCTCAATAAAAAATAGTAACATGGTCAACAAAAAACGTAATAACATGAAACATTGAAAAAAATTGGGAATTATTTATCAAAAAAATTAAAAACAAAATTGGGGATCAAAATAATAATACATTGAACAAATTTTTCAACCTTTTTTTTCTGAAAATCAACGACATAGAAGTTCATGATTACCAGACCACAGTAGAAGATATAGTAATTGTTGATAATGTTCGAAATCCTACTGATTTTGATGCTATAAAGGAAGAAATAATATTTAAAGAGAAAGATTTGTTGTACTGGAGTGATGATTTTCTTCTAATGAGAGAGAGAGAGTGAATTAAGGGATAATAATTTATAATTTAAGAAATTAATTTAAAATTACTTTCAAGGTCTTTAAAATTTCTATAATTGAAAAGAATAACACTATTAAATGATATTTTTGGAATTTAAAAAAATAATAGACTTAAGTACTTATTAGTAAGATAAAAAACATATTTTTTACCAAATAAATTTTCTTAGTGAATTCAAATCATTATAAATTTATCCAAGAAGACTCAACCTAACTTTCGCTTAAAAATTTTGTTCTAATAACTAGTGTCCTATGTAATAAGAACTCTTAATGCCGGGCTAACTAATAAAATAAGATTTGGGTCAACCTTCAACATTATAACACTAGAAACATCAACCATCTTGATATAGAGGAGGATGGAGAGAGTTAGTGAGGCAAGTTGAATCGCCTACCCCAACATCACTAGTAACTTTTAGGTATGATAGAGATACCACGTTATTATTAATATATAATGTCACTACTTAATAATAAACTTACAAATAAAAAAGGTAAATTTCATTTGCGTGATTATAAAATGACACAACTAATAGTTACTAGATTATGTAAGATCCGCCTTCCCGTATGTTATATTTTCATTGGACAGTTACATAATGCCAGTAGGATGACATGGTGTAACATATACGCCCAATATTTTTTTCAACATCACAATAGAGAGAAAATATTGAACGCAACCGATATACCATGTTAGCTGTGATATCATATTAGTGCCGACCTTGTATCACAATATCTACAATAAATAATAAAACACAAAGTGGGTAAGATGAACTTCCACTTAAATAGTTATTGACTTACATAGAGGAATACTGAATAATTATTTACTTGCATAGAAAGTTGGTTATTAATTTTTGTGGAGTCCATTTATTTATTTATTTTGATATTATTGATTGATGATACAAAATTAATATTATTACGTAATATCACCGTTATAATGAATATTTTTTCCACAATAAGACCATAGTCATGTATTACTATCTTTTTAAAATACCAAAATAAAAAGAGAAGTCATTAATACAGAAATTAATACCGTAATCAAATTTATAATTTTTTAAAATGAGGTTATATCTATTTTATATAAACATTATGACTCAAAAAGTGATAATTTCAAAAGATAAAAAATTACTATTTTTTATCGTCAAATTTAAAATTTTGAAGGTAAAGTTATAAAATGAAAAAATTCAGTCATATCCTTTCTAGTTTATAATATTTTCAAAGACACCTCATCTAATTTTTGAATATTTACTAACACTCCCAATCAGATTAAAGACTTTAACTACTTTTAGATAGACACATATATTCAATAAGACCCCCTCTATTTTATAATTTTTCTTACTTATTAAAATTCGGACTGATTAAAATTCGATCCGAGCCGAATAAATTTAGTTTTTAATTAGCTCGAGTCAAATTTTAATCAACTCATATTGAATTTTAATCGGTCAAAATTTTAATACATAAAAAATATAAATTTTAATCGATTCAAATTTTAATACGTATAAAATGAATTTTAATCAAATTGAATCGAATTTTAATTGACACAAATTTTAATAAGTAAAAAAAAGATAAATTTTAATCAACTAGAAATTGAATTTTAGTAAAAAAAATATAAATTTTAATCGACTAGAAATTAAATTTTAATATGTAAAAAGATAAATTTTAATCGACTCGAATTTTAATCGAATTTTATGTAAAAAAAATTGTTTGGAGTTTATGTAGAGACAATTTTGATATTTTTGATAATTTTTTTATTAAAAATAATGGTTTAATGACAATGATGTTAGTGATGTTTAAATATAAATTAAAAAAAAATATCAGTGATATTTTACATAATAAAAAAATATGTTTGAAGATATAATAAACTAAAAAAATATGACCGAGATTTTCTCAAATAAAACTGATCAAGAATATTTATAATTGATTAGAAAATTATTTTAAATAAAAATATTATTAGAGTACATATTGAGAAAATAATTTATCATTTTATTTTATATAGTCACGTCAGATTCACCGTCTCAACCAAGTTAAAGTTCCGAGTCAGAGTCAATATCAAAATCAAACCACTCTCCTTCCTCGATCCTCACATGCTTATACAGATGAGTTGTTCTTTTCTTTGGCTCTCCCAAAACCACCTTACCAAAACATTCATCAAACACTTCAGGTCCGCCATTGAAAAAGCTCCAAAAATCACACAGATGGAATCAATTAACATCGTCAAAGGCTACAGCAAAGTAGACACCTTGGGAGATCAAACCTCTCACCACCACAACAGAACAACCCAAAATCGTCGTACCACCATAGCCATCTCTCTGATTATCTTATTAACTGTTGTCATCGGTGCAGTGATCGGTGCTTTAATCTATGAATCCATCACTGAACCACCCGATGACGATGATCTGTCTTCCAACTCGGCCGAGTCACTCAAAACTATCTGTTCCGTGACGCGGTATCCCAACTCATGCTTCACTTCCATATCTTCCTTCAACCCAAATTTTGGATCCAAAATCGACCCTGAATGCGTTTTCAAGCTTTCTGTCCAAGTCGCCGTGACAGAATTCATGAAACTCGAGTCAGTACCAAAAACCCTCATCTCGAAATTGAACGATCCTTCAACTGAATCGGCGTTAAAGGACTGCACGAGTTTGTTTGATGATGGACTGAGTCAACTTAACAGGTCTTTGGAGTTGATGGAAGTAGACCCAGGTGAGAAGGTTTTGACAGAGGCGAAAATTGGGGATCTGAATTCATGGATTAGCGGTGCGATGACTGATCAACAGACATGCTTGGATGGATTGGAGGAGATGGGATCAACGGTGGTCGATGAGGTGAGAGTGAAGGTGCAGAAGTCGAAGGAGTACATGAGCAACAGCTTAGCCATTCTAGCTAATATTCAAAGTCTTCTAGATAAGTATGATCTCAAGATGCACTGAGAGTTGTTCTGAATCGACTTCTGAAAATAACTCACACTTTTCTGTATCAATATGTAATATTTTTTTTTTCAAAATTTCTGATTTTGATTTGTAGATTTTGTTTGGTGTTACTTAAGTTTATGCAACTATGATTAGCTGGGAGGGGTAGTTACTTGTGTATTTACCCTTTCCCCACCTTTTTTTTCTAATCTTTTGTATGATTCTTTCAGTTCGTATGTTTGCTTGTTGTTATGGGTGTCGGAAAAGTTTGTATCTTGTGAAAAGCATGATCAAGAACATGTAATTTGTAACTACTCTAACATTATTAAAAAACTGTCGTACGCCGTGCATAAAACTCCTGCAAATGAAATTTTTTGGGAGGCAGCTTTACCCTTATTTGTAGTATTTAGTGACAATACTATGTATTAATGGATAATAATCAACTCCTTGGGGGTGCCTTGTAGATCCTCTACTGCATATTAATTGGAGTGTAACCTTACTTATTAGTTCTTGTAGCTTTTGGGAAGTGAGTGGAATAGGGTATTTCATATGGAGATCAATATGCAACCTCATAAGGGTATTTCGACGCTCAAGATGCAACCTCAAATGCTTTGCTAATCACATTTTATTTCACATTTGCTTGACATACATTTTGAATATGTACAACCGTTACGCCTTTCCTAACCATTTGTTATTTTAAATTTGTTTGACATACATTTGTGAATATATGAGCTCACTCAATGCAACTCAAGAAGCCTGCCCCTACCTGTATTTGGGATTGGATGCATAGATCAGTCTTCTCCAGTTGGTTCTTTGTAAAACCCTATTCTCGGTCAGATTGAAATGAAATAACTCAAATGTGCAATGATTTTCTTGGAGCTACCATAAAACAGCCATGACACTTTCTATTGGGATCTTGAAATGGATGAAGCACCACCACTGATGGGGTACGTATTCTCTTTAAATTTTTTGTCTGAAGTATTTCCATTAAGCCGTGTTTGAAGTATCTTCTGTGGTTTTACTTGGGCAGTGCTACAACGGAACTCTTAAGCGATTTAGCATCCCTCATTCTATGCGTCATAAATATTGGATTCTACAAGACATAACAATGGTCTGTTTTTACACGTTTTATGCAATTAGTTTAAGTGCATCTATCATGCACCTGTCTTACTAGAATAATTATAATTTATCACTCTCATAGACATTCGCTTCAAATAAAAATAATTTTGTATGCTCATCGTAGACACAGTTTGAAGGTGAATGAAATTTCCTCTTAAGAGATTGCTTTCTGTTTCTATGCTCATATAGCCTTTGTTTCAATGGAAAATATAATCGCTGAGAAGAGTTCCCATTAGAATAAGAATAAGAACATACAAAAAGAAGATAAGAGCAATATCATCATTAGACTTTAGTCATTCCCTTTTGGAAACTTTGGGGTTGTAGTGCAATGTGTCCAGGATTTTCCTGCTTAATTTGGCCTGTTAGAGAATTCATTCAGCTTTCTTTCTTCTCTCTTCTTTTTTACTGCAATTTGCAGCAGCATGGAACAAGACCTCATATGCTAGGGAAAGCAAAATGATTTCCTCTTTTTGGCAAATCAATTGCCTGTTGTTTAGGTGAGCTGGTACATATTTCTTTCATTGTTTATTCGATGTTTTCCATTCTATTATTTCTTCTATTTTTTGGGGGATTTTGTTTTTTGTTTTTTTTGTGGGGGGGTGGGGATGGGGACGGGGATGATTATTTTGAGCCATTGTTGATATATTCTCTTTCAATTGTTCTGAACATTTAAGAATTCACAAACTATTTCTCTAGTTGGTGGATGCATACTCAGTTTCAATTCACCAGTAATCTGGTATTGCTGTCATGAGCATTGGCTCCTTTTCCAACCTTCAACGCATTGGAAGTGTCTCTTAGAAAGTTTGATCGTTAACTGAACATTCAAAACAAATTGGAAAAGAAAGAAAACTATTATACATTTAGCCAGCGAGAATGTCAATGTTATGTATTATCAAATGGATTATATGAGCAACAATAAAAAATGTTCACGGGTGTACATAAATGCATTGGTATATGTATCTGTGCAGACGCTGAATATTGGCATATGTCCCCCTATATTTGATTTATACAAAGTTGCAAATAAGTATGCATTGTTGTATAAAATTGCTGCAAATTGATACTTGCTTTAATGAATGCAGGTATGCTGAGGTTTACCATCCTTTTAAGGAGAAAGTGCCAACTTGTCTCTTATATGGCTTCCACCTAAAAAAACAGTTAACCATCGTTTTCTGGGCGAGATGGATCCAGTACATAATCATCTGGTTTATCAACAAAATTTCTGCCGACCAGTTCCTCTTCCTACTGTTCCCATGAGGTAGAGCTACCGCTGGTATATGGGCTGCATTAACCCGAAGGGGATTTGACCAATAGCTAAATACTCCTCTCCAGTTGTGGAAGAACAGGATTTGTTTTTGGGCTGATGAGAGTTGAAACTGAGGCTTGTGCATAATATGCCAGAGAGTTCTATATGTGACTAAGCTAACCAGCTTTTGGGTATCATGACCAGCAACTAAAAGCTGAATGGCATTGAGTTGTTTAAGGGGGAAGTGCAGCAAGCATTGAGTTTCTGAGTTTGACATCGGTCTATGTTACTTGAAAATTTTGAGTTTCACGCATATTGGCCAATCGTTCGAGACGTCTCTAAGTCAAATCTTGGGTCATCTGACCTTGCTTTGATTAAATCGTAAGATATTTGATCCGAGGCTTCATTATCCTTCGCTGATTTATCCTATGCTAGGCATGTAGTTCAATAGAGTAGGCTAGTTCTCATTCAGCAAGAAGTAGGAAATCAATCGCGGCATGATCGATGACTTAGTCTCCTCCTCCGCTTTGACTCAACCACGTGTGAAATTTTGTTAAAGCAAATTCATTACTATATCTAGGAACCTTAGGACAATAGCGAAAGGAACCTTCTAGCTAATCGGGTCAATTAGTGTCTTTGAATCGGTGGTTACCAATTTGCATTTTCACGGTGTAGCCTGAAACTCGAGTCATGGTTAACTTCTTCTATGAAGCATTCTGTGTACAAGTTTTTGCGACACTTCATACACAAAAAAGCAAACAAGACTACCTATAGGACTGAAAGTTAGGTTACAATGAGACACTACACGATTGTCATATCGTATTGGTATCACTATCTAACAACAAATAGCCACATGTGCATAGTGAAACACAAAGGATTCAATTATTGCCACATTCAACTTAATCTATTAACTGCCACATGTATACATGTTAGGTTTCTATGCCATGGTTTTCTATTAGACGATATATTAGATAATAATATCATGTATTTGCATATGCACCTTGGGATCCACTATGCAGCTGAGATCAAGATTCGCAAGGAATGTCTTTTAGGTTGGTGTTGTTGGTGGATTGTTTGTTTTTTTGATCATGTTGGTGGATTGTTCAAAATGCCTTCATTCCATTAAACAAAAAAGACGATACTTTACTACATGTTGTAAGTTTTTATTGTCATGATTGAATTATTATTCTATGGGCAAATATTTAAACTTTTGTAGCGCTCCTATTCCATATTTGGGTATGGGTTACTCCAAAATCTGTCGAGATCGATGGAAGAATCTTAATCAGCAGACAATTTTCAGACGATTGTTTGTGAGGAGTTCAAATGTCTTGTTTCATGATTTTTTTGGATGAATTTAATTGATAAGTATACAATGTAAGAAATTAATAAAAGAGAATTATTTTATTAATTCAATCATAGGGACTCCAGTTATAGAAAAAACTAAATAAATAATCTTGATTGCAGTAATAACTGTTTCCTAAAACTAATCTAAAATTACTCTTAAAAATGCCTAGATTGTGGGTTTTGTAGGGGTTTAAATGTATATTTCATTTTATCTATTACACGCCCCTTTTATAGTCTTTGTCTTTGATAGTTTTTACTGTCATCAACGGTTATCTGACTGGTAACTTTCAATTAACTATTCTTCTTTTCAAATATGTCCGTGGGTGATTATCTCTCGTTTTTCTTCAATTTCTATCACGTGACATCTTCTCAGTGAGTTCAAATTGCTCAATGTCAATATATTGAATATTCCTAAGATTTTATATTTTAATTCCAACTAATATGATAATATCTACATACCTATCAAATAACAAGAAGGATTGTGTATTTCATTGAAAGAATTCTAGTCTTAGAATTGTAATTCAAGCACCAACTCGTTACATTAATGCATGAATATTTGACATAATTAATTAAATGGGTCATGTTAGGGTTTATTAAACATGAACTCAACATAATATGAATTAAATATAATCATAATACAACTCGATCTACACCACTAACAATGACATGACCTTATTCTACAATTACATCCCTTTCTTAGGTGGGTTTCTTTCAACTAAAAAAAAAAAAAGAGAAGAATAAAAAGAAGAAAAACCAGTGGTATCTTGTTGGATGGTAACGACACTACAAATAAGTAAACATCACCAAGAATATTTAAAAGTATCATGAGCGGATGACATGGGAAACGACTTGTCGAATTGTAGTTTAGAGCTTATAGATAAAGAAACAATGATGTTACTTGTGGGTCTCTCAATTATGTTAGGTGATGCACATTCATGTTGGTTTTTAATGGATTTATGACAAAAAATATTATTTTTCGTATACTTAATTTGTTTATTAATTCGCATCTAACGAATTATGTTAAATCAAGTTCGTGTCGTGTATGAATCGTGTATATTTGGTATACAAATAAGTCGTGTCGAATATTTTTTTTTTTGATTGATTTTACTCATACACGATTAGTTTATTATTAATTGTGTCATATCAAGTCCACTTATTTACGAAACGAATATCTTAAAGAAGATTCAAACTCTCTAATTTCATGTTGTGTTCATGACTTGTTAACGAGTCGTACCATATGTTGACACCTCTAGTTATTTGAAGTTAATTTGTTGGTCTAATTTATTATAACCATTGAATTGTTTGTGGATCTCAATAAATACTGAAATTCACTATCAATCCAATAATTATAAATGATTGTAGCATCTTCGACTTTAACTCAAATCTATAATCAAATTTAAATTTGAGTCAAAATGACCTAAAAAATAAATTTATATCAAATTAAGGCAAAATTTATTTTGGACTTAAATTGAAAAAGACCTCTCCTGCCTTTATCTTCAAAGTCACTGCCATTGTCGTCGACCACACCACCTCTCCTTGCATTCTCTCTCTCGTCTCACATGTGGAATTGCTCTAGATATAAGGTTTAAACGTAATTAAAGACAAAAAATTTTAAATTTTTTCTAAAGCTCAGGAATCTATCACTCAAAGAGGTTGTTATTCTTAAATTTTCTTGTGGTTAATATTGGTAAATCTTGTAAGAAATAAGTTTTAATATTGGAAAGTCTTTTCTTTTCTATTTTAATATTAGCGAGAGAATGAAGACAAGAAAATTTAAAAAAAAACATGCTTTGAGACATTAAGGATATTTTTTAAAAGATTTGAATAGATATTTAAGTTTATTCATTGGAGTATTCTATACCAAATTAAACCTTTTAATCAAATTTAAACTAAAATTTAAATTTAAATTTGAGTCATCATCAGATATGTTATTAGGTTAATAAATTAAATATAAATAATATTGCTCATAAAGAAATAGCATGAATTAGTACATCCTAGTGATTAGTAAGACAAAAATTCCAAAAGTGATAAGGTCAATGTTACCTCTATTAATGGGTCTATAAAGGAAAGGCCAAAAACCACTTAAAATTTCAGAAAAGACAATAAATAAAAAAAGTCTGAGTAGATACCAATGTGATGGGATAAGTCCAGCAACGAAGGACAGAGAAGCTAATGGTAGTAAAAGCATTAAGAAATATATCATGGAGCTAAAAAGTAACTCGGTAATTAGAGCTCATTATGTTATGCTAAACCGTAGCGTTTAAAAGTTGAGTGACGCTTTGTATTCTAAATTTATATTTTAAATATGTATTTTAAATCAATGAGAATCATTAGATGAGTGGGTCTCAATAAAAAAAGTTGATAAGACCCACTCATTTAATGGTTCTCATTGATTTGAGATGCATATTTAGAATATAAATTTGAGATACATAACATTGCTCTTAAAAAGTTATATTCTAAATCTACGATGGAAATCAATTGAAGTGATCCTATAAGACTCGTTTTTGTTTTAGGGTCAATCTATACCTTTTGGTACCATTCGAGCTAATAGTCGAGTGATAAGTTATATCCATTTAAAGTTGTTCTTAATTCTCGTAGGATTATTAAGTAGGGTTTGATTCACGGGAATAACGCAGTTTGCTACTTGATTTTAGTGGTGATGTGATAATGGGATGTCCTTCCGAGTTTATAGATATGACTCAAATTGAACATTTCATAGTAAGAGAATCCTCATAGTCACGCACCAAGAAATTATTATCCACTCTTTTTAACTTTGTTCAGAAAAATTCTTTACTTTTTGGCGGTGTTGTGGCCAGCACAAGGCTTTTGAGGTTCTCCTTGAATAGATGTGTGTGTTTTTTGGGTGGACATTTTGAAAAAGAAAAATTATACACCAATGAGATGCATAAACATGCATATGGGTAGAAGTTTGACATGAATCATTAAGATGATACAAAATTAGAAGATATAGATCTTCCTTAAATTATTTGTTTCTTAAAAGAATCGACTATAAACCAATTAAAAAAAATATACGACACAACTAGTTTATATATTGATTATATATAATTCATACACAACGCAAACTTAATATGACACGATTCATTAAACATAAATTAATAATCAAATCGAGTATGAGTAAAATATTTTTTTTAAACGAACCATACACGAATCAGTTTTACATGACACAATTGACATTCTTACGTACGAGTATGAATGAAGCCCCATTTTCTTGGCTTCAAAACATATATAATTTTTTTTTTTTTGGGGGGGTGGGGTAAGTACAAAAGATATATAATTACATTAACATGAAATCATGTATTTATTAGTTCGCATGTGCATGTGTCTAAGCTGTTTGAAAGCCTATGTTGTTTTCAGGATTTACAAGTGACACGACAAAGAACATAATCTGCACTAAAATCACTTGGCAAAAGAGTGAATGATGGTTAAAGGCTGAAGCAGAAACTTTCCACAAGGCTATCAGTAATCTGCTAGAATGGAGGATTTGCATTTTCACCCACAGCATTGAGAGAAAACAAACAAATGTAATCAAGAATATCAACTGTAATTCCTCAGATGCAATTGCAACAGTACAATGATAATCGAGGATTATACGAGCTTAATACGAACCTAAGCGACGTTCTACCAATGTCAAGAAGGTAATTAATAAGTTTTAAATTTTGCTAGGCTTACTATAAAGTATGTACAACAACTAGACATAAATCATTCTTTGCTCAGATAAGGAACAAAATGTTAATGAAGGGGGTGATCAACACATCTCATAAAAAAGGGTGTATTTCTGCCAAAAATAGCTAACAAACAATAGAGTGTTCTTCACTACTGCCAACAAATCCTATTTTTCCTTTAACACATCACCATGTTATCCGAAATAGATCAAGAGAACTGGTAATGGCTATAGGTGGGCGAGTGCCATTCAGATAGAGAGTTCTGGATGATAAAGAGGAGAAGAAAACTAGGGTAATTATGGATATTTCATGTGGAGTGGATGCCAAACCCCCCTCTCCCCTTATTAACAATCAGCAAAGGGGATAAAGAGAATGCATTATCAAGCTAAGAATCTACAAGACCTCCATAAATGAAATACACTTATGTAAGCGAATAGGACATAGAAGATGTGTACAAAAGAGCCACTTCTAAATCATAAAAAAAAAAAAAACCATTTTAAATAACTCATAAAACCACAAGAGAATTTTATTTATTCTTCAAAAAAAAAAAAGGTTCTGGCAAATATTCCTAACTGATGCTTCAAATTATTAACCTATGCCTGTTCCACAGATGCATATTCTGGACAGTCTCAAGAGGAACTGAGAATGGTTGAAGATATAAATTGTACGACAATTATACAAGGAGAAAACAGATAAAACCTCCAGACCTCTTTATGAGAATGTTTAGGAATAAACTTTCCCCGCAGGAACTAAGGCAGAGATAAATAGCCTGAATTTCATGTCCTTGTAAAATGCAAATGATGTAAATCCACATTCAGAAAGGAACTCATACAGTGGATAGGGCGTCACCAAAATAAGACGCATCAACAACCCATCACGGCACAATTATAGACGAAACTTCCTGAATGCTTTCTGGCCAGCAAATTCCACTGTGGAGGGCCTTGATCTGGCACCCAGGAATTAAGCTCTATAATCCCTCCAAAGGAAGCTCTTGGTCCACCTATAACAATAAGCTGATCTCCACATGCCCTAAATGCTAACCCCCAACCATTCATTGAGGTCGCCTGTTCTGGTAGTCTAGCCACCGTAGCCCATGAGTTCCTCACCTTGTCATATTTTCTCACTTCCTTTTCTGCATAATATGCTGCATACAGCTCATTTTTAACAACTGCAAGCAGTGGAGGTGCCTTGGCAGTTGCAGGGGCCTCCCCAGCCCCTCCATTCCGTGCAGGGAACATATCAGAAATCTCATGCCAAGTCCTTGTCTCCAAATCGTACACCTCCCCGCAAGTGAGCTCACTTGGATTGCCTACCCCAATTCCCCCAATAACATAAAACTTCCCATCCATAAACACCCCTGAACACATTTTTCTTGGCTTATGCATACTTGGGAGAGTCACCCAAGTTCCAGTCTCTGAGTTATAAAGCTCTGCACAGCTCAAGATGTTCCCCGCTGAATCACAACCACCGGCTACAATTGCAATTTCCCCGAGACTTGCAGATGCAAACAAGCATCTAGGTGTGTTTGTCCTCGTACCAGCGGACCATGAATTAGTCAATATGCTATATTTGCAGATTACATGTGAATCTATTTCCTTTCCAAAGACAAGAAGATCAGTACCGACAGCCAATGACTCCTTGTCTGAACACATGAAGCATTCATTACAATCCATTGTAGGCAAATGCATCCATCGACGGCGGATGGGATCAAAAGCCTCCCATTCAAGAAGTTTGCATGAAAAGTAAATCCAATGTTCAACAATGCCCATCTGCCTTCTCAGCCTATAAAGCTCCCCAGTACGAATTAGAGACCGAAAGCTCCGATTCAAAGAAGCAACCAATCCATAATCTGACCTTGAGCAGCATAGTAGGCAATTAATTGAGATGTCCCGACCAAGCTGGTAGATTAGCGAACTTGAGTCCGAATGATTTCCCTGGTGACGCTGGTTATCTGAGTGGTCCATCTGAGAAAGCGAAAGATCATGAAAACTCTGCATTGTTTCATCTCCCTGAAGGGCATCCAATGGTGTGGAAGACTTTCTCCACATCATCTGTTCTTCATCTTCCAGACATTGCTTACCATTTGAAATTTCGATAACACAAAACGCATTGTAGATCCACTTGCTTTCTTGCTCACAGGCACTTGGCAAGTCCCGGGCGACAAGATAGGAAGGACCCTCCAGCATGATGCCAAAATTTTCTCAGAAATGGTGAGGAATGCACAGAGCCAACCAATGAGTGCAACACCTTGTGTATCTTCATTGTTAACAAAATTCCAACAAGAAATCAGCCAACATTGCAATTTTTTTTTTTTTGAGATTTTTAATCACTCGAAACATACATCATTAATTCAGCTAACGTAGCATGATTCTTAAATAGCAGGAAAATTAACAATCTGAATGCCCCATTTACAAAGCAGAGGAATAGCACACAATGCCAGAGACAAAATTGAAGGGAAAAAAAGATGTTGGGACTAGTAATTCCCGAATCAGTCTCAACCAAAAACTTACGGAACAGATTTGAAACAAATTAAATGAAATATGACAAAACTTATTATAAACTCTCTTTTTTGTTTCATCACTTGCGATTCCTGCAATATTTTGTACAGAAACAATCCAAATCTGTAGGAAATTGTCTTATTTTTAGAGGTAAGGTGTCAGAAATAGATCAGAATGAATTTTGACAGAAGAAACACAAGGTATTGCATCCATTGATCTGATTTGTACATCCTCTCAATTTATAACAGAACTAGTTATGATCAACTTTTAAAGTAATCTGACAAACGCATCCAAGGCCTCATGTCTCTTCTTCATCAAAAAAAAAAAACTTGAAATGAACAAGACATTAATACAAATTTTAGATTCTCAATCACTCCCAATAGAAAATCATTAATTCTGGTAAAAACTGTGATCTTTAAGTAGAAAGAATATCATCAGCACATTTATACAATTTACAAGCAAAAGAACACCACAAAATGCTACCACAGATAAGGCTGAGGAAACAAAGATCTTCCACCAACTATTATTTTTTCAATGCTCTCAGTTTACTTACAGAGTTTGCAATATAGCAAAGGTGCAAAAGAATATATGGCTGCATAGAAACAAGACTACATTTGATCAACATCCTAGCTTCTAGACCAAATTTGATAAATAAACATCCCAGTTAAAACAGAAAGAAAGAAACAAGGCATGCATGGAAATTTGCCGACAATTTATATGCATCTAGATGAAAATATACAGATTTGATTTGTAAATACCCTCATTTTACACCAGAACTTGTTATGATCAACTTTTAAAGTAATCTGACAAACAAATACAAGGCTTCATGTTTCTTCCTCATCAAAACAAATCTTGAAATCCACAACTGTGAAATCAAAACAAATCTTGAAATCCACAATTTTTAGATTCCTAATCACTCCTGCAAAAAATCACTAATTCTGCTAAAAAAATTGTGATCTTTATGGTAGAAAGAAAATCAACAGCACATGTAAACAATTTACAAGCAAAGCAAAGGAAATAATATATTTCAACTATTAATTTTTCAACGATGGAGTACAAAAGAATATACACATGGATAAAATCAAAATCACATTTGATCAAAAGCCTATCTTCTAGCCCAAATTTGACGGCATAAACGTTCCAGTTAAAAAAAAGAAAAGAAACAAACAAACAAGAAACAAATACGAAATTGCTTACAATATGTACGCATCTAGTAAAAATATGCAGATCAAAAGAGCCTATCTTGGTAACCAAATTTAACAGTAGACCAATAAGAAAGTTTACGTGTATAGTTTCACTCATGTAAAAAAGATTAGTATGAAAATGACAACCAAGCAATTTCAATCAAAAAGACATAAGCCACAAAAAATCCCTAAAATGGAAAATTCCCCCCAAAAAACTGCTGGGTTGCCACCAAAAGAAAGAAGACAATTATAGAGCAAATGAGACACACACACCACACTCCATTCAGCGACCCACACACAAATAAATTATTTGCTACAATCACTAAATTTCCAACTACTCAAAGAAATGGAAGAAAAGAAAATTCCACATGTAAGGAAAGATCTATACCCATATAAGAACAGTCCTTAAAAATGCAAACTTTAATCCCATCTATTCACATACCTATTTAGTTACAATCACTAAATTTCCTACTACAAAAAGAATTAAAGAAAAGAAAGATCCCATATCCATATAAAACAGTCCCCAAAATGCAAATTTTAGCCCCAACTATTCACTATTTTTTTCTCTCAAACAAAACAGAACTAAATAATATATAAACAGCTATATGAAAAAAAAACTGAAATCTATCCAAAACCCAAAGTAAACAAAAAGATTAAGAACTTACAAGATCGAAAAAGCAAGAAAGCCGATTGAAATTATATACCCATATACATATACATGTATCAGTTGCTAGTCCCTTCTGATTCTCTCTCTCCCCCTTTAGATACAGCTCAGGCCATCTCAAATCTCAGAGCTGCAAGCACTTTCTCTTCTTTCTCTCCTTTCTCTCCATTTATTCCCACCTCCATATCCAAGTTTTTTTTATTATTCATGAAGGGCGAGGTGTATAAATAAATAATATAACGGGAAAAGGAGAGAGGTGGTGGGTGGGGCCCAAAACGGCTTAGAGACTTGATAGTGAGATACAAAGTGGCGTGTTTGGTTGTGGGTAAAGTCGCCGTATAGGATTTGACGGCCGGTCCCATGGTAAACGAAACCCACTAACGCCCGTTACTGTGCACGTGTAAACTAGGCTGTTTTTTCACACGCTGGAACGGTTACCTTTTTTGCGGGATTTTTTTTTCCCCTTCCTAAGCGGAGTTACCGTTTCCCGTACGGATCTGCGTTCCGTAGCATTTCCTCGTGCATTTCCTCCGCCTTTTTCTTTTCTTTTCTTTTCTCGTGTGTCCTCTGCCTTTTTCTTTTCTCTTGTTTTCTTTTCTCGTGTGTATTTTTTTTCCCTGGAGAATGCTAATTTTGATCCAAATGATCTATAATTATTGATAAAAAAAATTAGAAAATAATAGAAGATAAAAAAACAAATTTTTTTACACATAATATGTCTTTATTGAATTAAAAATAGAGATACAATATTAAAAAATAATATTTCAGTACTGTAATTAATATTTTTTTCCTCGTTCAATTTTTTTACTCTTTTGTGACCAATTCTTAAATTTACCTAGAATGAGGTCCAATTTTTTCTTTCCTTGATTGGATCCAACTTTTAAAGGAAGATAATATAAATCGTAAGAAAATATAGATAAATTAAGTACTGATGGTGCAAATTCACGTGAATGAGTAGAAGATATGAATGAGGCAAGACAATATGAATCTGAGCTTCAAATCTCAAGTTAGTAATCAAGTTATATCAAGGGAGTTTTCTGGGGAGGGGGATGAATGCGAGAGAAATATAGTGGTTTAGCGGCGTGGGAGTTTGGCTAATCCATTCTTTAATGGAGACTCTTGCTCTATGTTTCTTTATTGATTGTGTGGAGGCTTTACAGTGTAATATAGAGAAGAATAGAGTTCTGCCTTCCCTGTGGAGGCGTCACACAATATTTAAAGAGCTGTCTTTTCTTTTTTCGGGATTTTTCGCGGTGATTCATGTCTTTCATACTTGGAGTCCTCCTTGATTTTAGAAGAGAATATTGGTTGATTGAGAGTCTTGTGCCTTGATTGTAGCTTAGCCCTTGTTTCAAGATTATCTTATGTTATCCGACTGTTTGTCTCTCAATAATTTATTTACGGACCAAGAAGGAAGCTTGAGATCTGAGCTCGGAGCTCAACATGTCCGAGCTGACCTCCTGGCCTTAATTGAGCTTGTGCCCGAAATTTATCCCAGATATTATCAAGTACGAATCTATTCATAATCATTCACAATCTAATAATAAAGTAATAATACAGACAAACGATCTTTAATCCGGTCTATTAACCAGGCATTACTAAATATGGACTTAGACTTAACTTATTTAATACACGTGGTATAGGTTTACGCCTAAAAACTTTGGGTCGTTTGATAAATGAGTTAAACGTAAACGTTATCCTTGAACATGTGTATATCCTAATTAGGCATGCAAGACAAGACAACACTATGGAGTGCCTGCCAACCTTCAATAATAGCACTTGTGATAATGTTGGTTCATATTGTTGACTTTGAAAGGGTTTAATATCAGCAAATAATAAATGGTCTCCCAAATAGGCAAAGGAGTAGCATTGTCTCTCAAACTGTCTAATCAATTGAGGCACACAAAAGAATTTGTACCAATACTAGTTAACTCACTTCTTTCTTTGATAATTATGGAATTTAAAAGGAATCTAAATTGCAATAAAATTTTCTATATATACAAAAAAGTAAGTTGTCTTATTTAACGTCCAAATAATAGGTACAATAACACATAATTGCTAATTGAAGACAAGCAAAAATAGGCTAATAAATTTTAAAAGATAATTTAAGTGGTAATAGAGACGAGGTATAAATTTAGATGTTTTGAGTTCAAATCTTGATAATTTATTGGGGTCAGGTCATGATGAATTTATCTCTTATGAATACTCTAATCCCAATATAGATTGCCTACCTTTGATCGAATTAAAAAATGAATTAGTCAAGGTGCATGTAAGTTGGTTTAGACACCCCTAACTATTAAACAAACAAAAATAAAAAAATAGGCTAATAGAATTTTGGTCCTTTGCCCTTTTTTTTAGTCATTTTTCCAAATTTACGTCAAAAAAAGGATAAAAAGGTTCACAAAAATTTACGTAGATTGCGATGTGAGATTTTTCATCTTTGATAGAGGCAAATTTGAGATTTCAAAATATTTTGGACATGAAAGTGTTATTTATCAAAAAAAATGTCTATAAAATCTCTATGAATTACTATAAGCAAGTTTGAACTAATTTATAAGCAAAGGTACATAGACAATAGACCTATTTGGAGCTGCCTAAAAATTTCAGTTTTTGGAATATTTAGATGAAAATAAGTTTGGTTTGTTTACACCCGGGTTTATTGGGTGACTTTTTCATTAGTTTATTCAAAAAAAAATAGTTTTTTATCAATATTAAAGAAAAGCTAAAACAAAATGTTTATCTAAAGAAAAATCGATTTTTTAAGAACATTCTATACAGTTCTTAGATCTTTTTTAAATCTAACTTTTTTATTTCATTTTAAACATCTTTTTCGCACCCAAAAAATTAACTCCAAACGGACCCAATGTAAATACCTTTGAAATAGTCCATCTGAAATGGCTAATGCCTAAAATGTAAAAAACCAAAAAAAAAATGTATGAAATCTTCAAAATTACAAGCGGGACATGTCAAATGTAGTTTTACCTCTTATGCATGGACTAAAATTTTATTTTGGTGGATTGTTCTGGTCACCTAAGAAACATAAATGTGTCGACGTATTTTAGAAATGTTTTGAAAACAAATTGAATAAAAAAAAATTAAGAGTTATTTTTTTAAAATATACCAAAATTTCTTGAAATACTTTAAAATATTTTGAAATAATTGTGTAAATGCATTATAACATTACCAAACCTCTCGAAAATATTATTAAATACCTCGTAGTATTAAAATTTTAATTTCGTCACTGATTCGTTTCGGTCTCCTTTAAAACATGAACATTTTGGATATTTTGACCATTTTATTGATTCATCGTACTTACTCCTATGCTCATATATATTGCTCAAATGCCATTTTTTAGCCTCTATATTTTCGAAATTATGCAAGTTATCCACTAAGAAATTTACGTACATAAAAGGAACTCTAATTGGGGATTTAAGTTGGTTGAAATGATAAAGAGGTAGTCCCCCACAATTCTGATCCATAGTACATTCCTATCCCCAAAATAAGTAAACAACTATCTTGAACAAAGTTATATTTTAATTTGTTATAAGTCCTTTCTCATGAAAGTGGAGAAGTAGAAAGAAAAATAAAAGAAAAATAGAAAAAATTGTAATTGCAATGGAAAAGAGTGATCTCTTTTTTAATTCTCTCTCTCCCCTATGTAAGTGTTTGGCCTTAAAATATAAAATTTCAAGAATATTAAATGTATTGACATCTGACAATGTGAAGGTATTAAGAAGATGTCATGTGACAGAATATGAAGAAATGCAGGAGATAATCAACTACAACCAAATTTGAAAAGAATAATAATTAATTAGAAGTTATCAGTCAATAATTGTCGATGGAGACAAACTTGTCAAGAACAATGACTATAAAAAGACATGTAATGGAGAAGATAAATGATACATTCAAATTCTCACAAAACTCACGATCTGAGCATTTTTAGGGGTAATTTTAGATTAGTTTTTTAGGAAGTAGTTATTGTTGCAATGAAGATTGTTTATTCAGTATTTTTTGAAACTGAAATCCATTCGATTGAATTAATAAAGAAAAACTATTTTATTAGTTCTATGGACTGTGTGTTTGTCCATTAAATTCATCCAATGAAGTTTTGAAACAAGACGTTTAAACTCATCACAAATAATCGTCTGAAAACTATTTGTCGATTGTGATTCTTTCATTGAATCATAACAGATTTTGGAGCAACGATAAAATAAAGACTCGGGGAGATAGAATTATTGTGGTGATTCAGGAGAAAATCCAAGGCCAAATTCGTGGTTGTGATCGAAAGTAGCAGGCTAAAAAACATTTTATTCAAGGGTTGTACTATTCATCAATGGAGAAACTGGGTTACTAACAGGTAATATCAATGTTATGCCTTATAGGAATTCTTACAAAAATTTAATTTGAGAGGGGGAAAAGTTAGAGAGTGTTCGTCATTAATATGGTTTTGCACTGGGGTACTATATATCTCATTGCAGGAGAAGACCCAGAAATCATAAAGGAAGGGATCGGATTGGAGGCATTCCTGCCCTAAATATGGATGGGGGCAGTGGGGATTCGTGAAATATAGTTTATATGTATTTTGATTAATTTTTTATTCAGTTCGATTAAAGACATCTATTCACGCTGAGAATAAGATATTCACGAGAGATGATTTGACCTAAAAAAACTATCAAAACTCGAATTCAAGACGTGAAAATTTACGACTCATTCATATAATCGTTCAAATTTATGATAGTGACTTTTTGTCTTTAGCCGCGTGTAAATCCCACTTTTAACAATCTTGAAGGTTCATCCTTAAATGGGTCGCCACGTGTAACTAATGCTTGTTACATGTTAGGCCCCCACATGGAGAAAATATTCATTACACCGTTGATATTACATAATAGCGTTAGTCTCAAATTATGTCATCGGTGACAACTCATTATGTTCTTAAATTATGTCTTTTACTTATGTCTCAATAGAATTAATGAAATTAATAATCAATCCTACATGTAAGCAAATAACTATTCACTCTTTTTCCATGTAAGAACACCTCTAACACGAATTTGTATTTTAGCTATTCAAAAGTGCATTTTTTTTTATTTTAATTATTCACTTTTTTAATACATATTTCAACAAATATTCTATATTTTTAACTATTTCTTTTAAATATTATTTCTCATTACTTATATACCTTTGTTAGGACTATTAAAAGAAGAGAGAGAAAAAATAAAAAAAAAGAAGACAAAAAGTGGACCAGAGAGATGAGAAATGACGAGAGGAGAGAAAAATATATTACAAAATATTTATACATAATGTTACTGTGATACCTAAATCTAGAGCATCATTATAAAAAAATATATATATTTTAGTAATTCTGAATATCTTTTCTTGGAGCACGTTTTTTTACCTTTAAATAGCTAAATTCTAGTTATTTTGGGGCTTTAGCCATTTTCTTGGAGATACTTTAAGTAAATAACTATTATAATAAAATTTATCTTATTCATTTAATATTTTATTATTAATTTACATTCAATAGTTACTCCCGGACATGGTCTTTCTTGAGTGTTGGGCTTGGACTCTTAGTTTTGGATTCATCTTCATTTCTTTTAATGTTTAGGAGTATTTAAGGGGGTCCATTAAAAAATTTGTTGAAGAGGACGGAATATTTATTTATTTAATATTTCAGTTAGAAAATTAAAATTTTAATTTATAAAGTTTAATAATTGTAAAAATTGATTAAATTTTCATCTCATTTTATACAAACGTACAAAGTTAATCAAACAAAAAAAAAAATTTGCCCAAAAACATTCATTTATCTGCACGACCTCCAATTTCAGACAATATAATCAACATATTCTTTTATGTCAAATAATCTCATCAATTTGCACGTACTTCTCTCTTTATTTTAATTTTAAATTGTATAATTAAAAAAATTAAATTATTATTTAAAATAAAAATACTATAAAAATAATTTAATTTTTG
>CM042202.1:17258442-17287881 GCA_023539305.1 Ilex asprella
TAAATAAGGGGGTTAGGGCGCCCGGAAACAATGCCTAAAGTATTGCAAGAGGTGTCATTTAATGTAAATGAACGTTTCTCTCATTGCCAAGACACAAAAAGTAATAAAAGAAAGAGAAATGCTTTATATATTAAATTTGTATTTTAAATATGCATCTCAATTGAACGGAAATTATTTGATGAATGAGTCTCATCAACTTTTTTAATTAGGACCAACTGATCCAACAATCAATATTAATTTTGGATGTACATTTGGAATACAAATTTAGTATATATAACATTACTCTAAAAGAAATGATAAGAAATGTCCTCCAGGTTCACCACGTGACGTATGTGTTCTAAGAGTAAACGATACTGCATTAAATCTTTGATCATGATTTGATAATTAGACATGGACTCGTGTCAATTAACACACGTTGAAAAGAGTTATTTGAAGTAACTCTACTATGATTGAGTAGATAAAAACTCGATCAAGTAGACTCAAGTTAATTCTAATAGATTGACAAAAAACTTTACCATAACAGAAATTAATTGAAAGTATTTTGTATCTAAACAATATTTGATAGTGGGGCTCTCCTTAGAAACCTGAATCTGTATCACTAGATATTGATAAGGTGCACATTTTAAACATGTGACCTACAAAAATCGATCTACCTGATAGGATTCCAAGTCCAACTAGGTCAAGACAATCAAATAAATACCATATGAGCTTAAGGTACGAACTTCTTTCCCTGCAATCTATGTGCTTAATTTTGGACCCGTATTAACTTAAATATCAAATTGCCTTTAATCGACCAATCTCGAATCCTTAACTGTTTGTTTGTTTGTTTTATAAGAGGATGTGAACTTTGTTCGTTTCTCCCATAAATTAAACACATAAAATCCATATCATCATCATCAATATTATGTGCAAGATTTTTTTTCTCTTACATTAAATATTGTAATTATAGTAATATTTTAACGATGACGAAAATAATAAATAGAAAATGCAGGGATCCATCAAATTGAAGGCAAAGGAAGGATTTGATACCAAGTTAAAAATCTTGGGGCATACATGGAGTTGCCTTTGGTAGAAGGTTGGCCTTTCAACTAATTTGGATTTTGGACTATAGGATGGCTTGGGCTGAGCATGGTAATGGGACTTGTATGGATTAGTTTTGTTGGGGTTATATGTGTGACCCCATCATTAAAGTTTAGCCCAAATTCTATCACATAGTAATGAGTTTCCCAAAAAACAAACTTGGCCCATCAAATTATTGAAAATGGCCTAAAAAGTTTGAAAATAGGGCTGTTAATCAAGCCAAGCTTGAACATTATTTTAAGTTTGTTTAAGAGTAAATAGTTAAACGCGTCAGCTCGTTTATGTGTAAATTAAGCTTAACAAAGGCTCGACAAGGACTCGATTAACACCCCTACTTGAAAGAACATGATCCAGCCCAAATAAGATCTACAAAACCTTCCACGCCCAGAAATTAGAAAACCTCTAATCTGAAGCAACAGATGCAATTTGGAAAGATCGATCTTTCGTGGTGTAAATTAATTTTTTTTTAATCTCTCGGAGGGCAAAGTGCTATTTGCCCTTATATTTTTCTAACTCTCGTAGAAGACATAAACATAAACAAGAAAACATTTTGGGCTTTTTTTTAAACTAAAAATATAGGGCCACAAGAGTAATCCTTGACGAGACACTTTGTTCTAATTTCTCTTTCGTACATCAATCAAAGAAATTTAAAGTGCTAATCCCCTTACTCTTAGAATTAGAACAAGCTGCACACGCTTCAAGTTTCGACTGCGCCGTATCGCCAAACTTGAAACAAATGATTATAAGACGAGTACAATTCAGCGTTTTGGTAAACATATATGTAAGTTGATCTTTAGATCTCACAAATAGAGTTGCAATATCTTCAGCTATTATCTTGTCTTGAATAAAATGACAATTAAGTTCAATATGTTTGATCTTCTTATGAAATACTGGATTAGTAGTAATATGAATAGTTGTTTGATTATCGCATAACAACTGTGAAGGGGCTGAACTGGAAAGTCAATTTCCTGAAAAAAAAATGTAACAGCCATGACAATTCACTAGCTATATGTGTTATAATTATATACACAGTCTCAATACTGAACTTAACTACTACTGTTTATTTTGTACTTTTCTACGTAAAAAAGCATTGAAGAAAAATAAAGCGTGAGGTGGGTCGGAAGGAACCCCAATGTTCCAGACAAGTTTTACCTCCATTTGCTTTGCAAATGTACAATAAAAAAACACCAAAAGAGCTTTTTCGCTGTGGACGTTTCACACTAGTCATTCCATTGTGGAGGTTTCACACTAGTCATTCGATTCCTTTAGACTTTGTTTGGTTAGCGAGAGAATGGTAAAAAAAGAGAAAAAGAGAAAAAAAAAAATAATTTATCGTTTGTTTAGTAGGAAACGAATGATTCTCGGGAAAATTTTTTTTTTCGCATTATCAAATTTTCCTGTATCTGATGGTTTTTGATTTCTCACAAAACATGCATGAAATTTTTTTTTCCCGTGAAACTTGCCAATCTGTTTCACTGTTACCACCTTGCCCCTATTTTAACACACCACAACTCTTCTCAGCCCTCATCTTCTCAACCACTTTTGAATAATTATACATAAGGGTAATTCAGACAATTAAATAAAATTTCTTGTAACTTTCTTGTTTTTCAAACTACAGAATGAATTTTTTTAAAACTTTCTTACAAAAATTTTCATCATAATCAAACAAATACAAGAAAATATATTTTTTTTCACTTTCCTTTCTTTCACTTCACTTTCTATCACTTTTACTTTCTATCATCTTTTTCTTTTTAACCAAACGAACTCTTAGGATTACCTAAAAGAAATGAGCAATGCTATTGGGACCTAATTTACTGACCAATTCATTAGGGATTTGAGAGACAAGTTCTAAGAGGTTGTCAAGTTTTAAATTTAGAACGTTTGAATTTATAATTCGTCTATATTATTACTTGAACTATCCCTTTGAATTTAATAAAAAAAAACCAGAACACTTAATCAAAGACCAGATGTTATAAACTTATAATAATGAAGTCTCTCTCTCCTGGCGATTTGAATCCAGTTGGTATTGGTCAGCAACTCAGCATGGATCACGGAGCACATGACCTTGATCCAATGAACAGCGAGGACTGTACTAGAGGTCACGAGGAACCCTTATTTGTTTACCTTCTTTCAAATCCAGTGGGCTAGCTGATCTTTCAGAAAGAGCTTAGAAGAAGAGTTTTTGAGACTCCGAGAAAGATTGCATCGTGATTTTCTGAGAATATGGTCTGTGCTATCTACTTAATTATTATAAACAAGTGATCATTTTTTCATGCAGTATTTAATTCTGCATGAACATGTAGTCGCTTCGCTCCACCCATTAGCCATTGGTTTTTTCTGTGTGGATGAAAGAGAAAGCAAAGCGAATGAATTAATAGAAAGGTAGTGGGTGCACTAAGCATGCATCGATTTTTAGGATGAGGAATTCTATGTTTAGTTTTTTTCCATTCTTTCCTTGTCCGTTGGGTTGGTTCATTCGCCGGCGAAAGAGCACGGGTTGCAACAGTCGGACTAAGCCTAGACGCAACAAGCCAAGTTGAACCGCCATTTTGTTTAGTCGAGAGTTGCATAAATTGATCTAAAATTCGGTTTGAATTTGATCTATTGAAAGGATTACCTTTGTTTAGAAATGGCATTGGATCAAGAAAAAATGAGCATTCGTCCAAACTTGTTCCGTTTAAAGCAGAGATGGATCACACGTATTAATCGGTGAACGTATACAAAAATATCCATATAAACACGTGCGAGAATAAATAAAGGGATGAACTGAAGCTCAACTCCACCCACTCACTCACTTGCCCACTTATTAATACATTTATATAATATCTCAAATCCCACCTACCCATACACTCATCTAAAAAAAAATATTTTACATTCTCTTCTTTTTTTTTAATCCATTTATTATATAATGAGGTTTATCTTTCTTGCATAACTATTTGTAAGATTTTATAGTTTTTTTAATAGTTTTTTTAATTATAAAAATTAATTGTTATAAGCAGTAGTGGACACGTGAATAAGAATGGGGATTAAAATTTATCTACGAAGCGAAAAACGGGAATTAAAATTTTGGTACGAGCCGAAGACTTCCCCCTTGCCCTCGCACCCGCCCCTGTCGACTGTCTTCGCTACTTCTGTTTGTTCGGTTAGGCTCTGGTAGTACAATAATTATATTAACAACCATATATGTCATCTTACTGGGTGGGTGAGATTAAAGTCACTTTACATCTAAAAATTGGTAGTTGTGATTGAAAATGTAATGCAAGTTGCATTTTCGATACTGCATTAAATGATTTTAAGCCTGACACTTCAATCAGATTGGTTCTGCTGAATCTCATATTAAGAGTTCCCAGAGTTTAATTAATACAAAGAGTAATGCTACATATCCCAAATTTATATCCCAAAAGTGCATCCCAAATCAATGAGAACTGTTGGATGAGTGGGTCCCAATGAAAAAAGTTGATAGGATCCACTCATCCAACGGTTCCCATTGATTTGGAATGCACTTTTGTTAATGCCTCGTTTGGGGAAACATTCATTGCATCCATCTCATGATTATGAAACAGTGATATAATTACGGGTGTAATTTGGAAGAGTTGAGAGACTAATTTTAACCCAGCTTTAAGTATATAATTTTCAACCCTAATTCTATCCCAACCCGAGTACTGCCTGAGTTTAATTCGAGCAGACTCGGATTGAATTTGTGTTGATTTCGAGTTAAAAATCGGGTTGGACTAGAGTTATTTAATTCGGGTTGATTTTTTGAAGTGTAGATTTGATTTTTTCAAGTGATCTGATATGAAGGATCAGGCACAGATGAAGAGAGAGAGAGTGAGAGAGGGAGGAGTGACGAGTGAGAGAGATATATGAAAGTGATAAAGACGCAGATGTGAAGACTTCAAGTAAAGTGAAAGTCTGAACTCTAAAAAATAAAGATAAATATTAATCCTAGTTAAATATATTTAAATATTTATGTATTTTTGGGTTCAACTCGACAACCTTAAACTTGTCCAAATTCAATTAAAGTTAAAGTTTTTTGGCCCAAGTCCAACCAAAGTATTAAAAATTCTAACCCAAACTCTATTTTTTCAAGTTTGGCTCAGGCTGAATTCGGGTTGACGCGTCTAAGTTACACCCCTAGATATACTAATGCATGCTACATCACACGAAAAAAAAAAACTAGCCTCAACTCGAGCAAAAATGCGATATATCCAAAAAATCGGGATCATAAATGGATTTGAGTTTCATTCTAATCACCTCTTTCCTGCACTATTTCTTTTGAGTAATACTATTTGGACCTAAAATACTGACCTAATTTGTTAACATAATGATGTGGCTGCAGTAGAACCATTGGATCAACACCAAGTTTCAATGTTTGATAGCTCCCACAGCCAATCCAAAGGCTTCATCAACTGCATTTACAATAATACCCCACTATCTTTTTTCTTTTTTCTTTTTTCTTTTTTGTAAAAATATATTTGGGCTTGTGTTGATTATACCCACGAGCTCGACAACTGGTTATCATGGCTTGAGCATACCCCATTGTCTTTACTACACAATGTAACTTTAAAAAATACAAAGACTCAATTTCCGGAGAATTAACATACTACTACACTCTTGTCTTCTACTATTGGCTTATTGAATGTGATGAGCCAGATTTTACTAGGTCAAGCCTAATCTAAATAAATCAAGAAAGCCCAATTGAGCTGGGTCAACCCAAGAAGTCCAAAGCACCAGAGGCCCACGCCGAAGAGAGAAGGCAAAAGGGGCGCCGCCTAGGAGTAAATATTGAATGCAACGGTGATACCATGTTACAATTGATGATATGATATTACCAACCAATAATAAAAACCCTATATGAAAAAGGTGAACCCGACTTGGGCTTACATGACAGGAGGGTGAGAAGTTATTTGTTTACATGACATGTTAGTTATTAATTTTTGTAGAGTCTATATGCTTATTTGTTTTAATATTATTAGTTGGTGATACCACGTCACCTTGCCACGTGATATCACCGTTGTAATGAATATTTTTTCGCTGCCTAGGGGTCACCCAAGCCAGGCGCCGCCCAAAGCTCCCTTGGTTTCTCCTTACTCCTCATTTGACTCCAACACAAGTCTAGTCACTCCAACTCAGGTCCAGGCTCAGATACCCGTCTAATCCAGACTCCTCTGACGGAATAGGGACACGAGTAAGAAAACATCGGGATACGGAGATCTATTCTTACTTTAACTATGCTTACTAAAGAGGTCTACTCCTACCAAAATTGTACTTACCATAACAGTGGAAGACCTCTTCTCACACCGCCTTGTTGAGCGTATATAATATAAACCCCTCTCCATATGAAAGGGCATGATGACGATAATGATGATCACCTCCTTGAGACCTCTACACCATGAACTCTCTACACACACTACATTTTCGTACACACATTGCTCTTTTTGTCTTTCTCTTCTTCTCAAAACACTGTAACTCTCCGGAGACTATTATTCATTAATAAAGAATATCAGACCACCGCTGCCATTCGTGAGAATGGACGTAGGTCACCCGGACCGAACCACTATAAATCTTTGTGTTTGTTCCATGTTTACTGTTTTATTGTTAATCTGCTATTGATTGTTTATTTACTTTTCATTGATCACATTTTTACACATTTTTTACTGTTGATCTTGCACGAAGACCGATTTATGCATCATCAGATTTCCCACAGACAAATAAACTAAACTCAAAAAATATAATTTCCAAATAAAATAATAATAAAGAAGTTTATTTCTCAACACTTTGGCCATCTATGATATTTATCCAAATTCAATTATTCTTTTTTTTTCTTTTTCTTTTTCTTTTTTGGGAGTATGGTGCCCGGAAAGAAATGGAGAGGAAGCATTTATACTCTGCGCATAGCAATGAAATTGTCTGTCAGGCTTCTTCACTGTTGGAAAAGACACATTTCTCATAATTTACTCCAAAAAATAATAGATTTTGAAAAAGAGAGAAGTACTCATATGAAAATTTATAGATGCCATATTTTAAACTATTTACTGGTTACTCTAAATTTTATTTAAAAGGTGATTTAAAACTTCAAAAAAAATGGTAATTAAATATGTAAATTATCAACTATTTGAAGAAAAATAATAACATAAACGAACTATAAATCTCCATAATAATTTAAGTGATAACAAAAATAAACTAAAAACCATGACATCCTCACTTCTTAGCCCACAAGAATTGTAAACTTCAATTTCATTACTTTGTCTGTACCAAAAATCAAATCCTTTAACTGTAGAACACATCATGACCACGTGAATATGAAAACAATGTTTACCGTAAAGAATCACTTTATAATACAATTGACCTTCAAAATCTCGTAAAGTCATTACGTCTTAAATCAGCCTTATAGAAATGAATATGATTATCACATGCTAACTTAGTTGTCATACATTTCTGTGTACTTAATAAATATGAAATAAAAGATTCCAATATCAAAAGTGCCTAAAAACATTAGCAGGTGGCCAAGTCAAGAAGACAATAAACATTGCTTTGGGTTATGTACTAATTTGATTAGTTCATAGGATTCCTAATTTAGTATTCTTAAAGAGAAAGATTAATATAATGGCAGATCCAATGATAATCAGTGAAAACATATCCACAACGACCAACACTGCAAAGCTTCTCAATTTAGGAGAAAGAAATACCTTGATGGGTATTTCTTTCTCTAAAAGTTAATGAAAAACGGAAAGTTCTTTTATCCTTTAAATGGGTTTCTTCAGCGTAATTGTATGTTCACAATATGCATATATTCCCTTGTGTGTGTTCATAATAAAAAAAGTGTTATGTTCCTCAATGAAAGCCCAAAAGCATTTTTTCTCCAATGTATTGCAAACTTTGTAATGGTTATGAAATTCGTTGTTCATTCCTTTTGATCAAATAACAAATTCTTACTATTAATGTAAGGAGAGAATGGAATTTTGATGTCTACTCTTAAAATGTCTACAACAAGGGGTAACTCCTACCTGATTACACGATGCAATGTGAATGATTTTAAAAAGAATGTTAGTAGTTGTTAAATAAGTATATTTAAGACTGTCATATGAATTTCTTGAAGTATGTCATATTTTATATTATAGATACCATTGTATTATTATTTCTTAACCATCTATAACTATCTTTAACCGCACTTACCCATAGTAAAGCGCCAACACAGCCACTATGATTTTATCTCTCTTATAGTCTATTTTCATTTTTATATATGTCCTTCCCCCCTCTCTTTTCCTATCTCACTCCGGGCAATCATGCACAGGGTTGGTTTGTTTGTATTTCATCGTGAAAGTCTACATGTGCTTAGTCATATTTTGCAATTCTGATAACGTGCAATGAAAGAACGCATGTCACGAGTGAGTCTGTAGAAGACTTGCCACATCGCAAACATCCAAGCAACGCAGGAAAACAAATAAGTCAAGTCAGTTATCATGGCCTTTGAAATTCAAAAGACAACAGTTACATACATGATAAGAGTTATCCATGGGAAACCAACCAAATTGTATGGCTTTCTATTTTAGAAGATAGTAATTAGCGGAGATGGAATTAGGGTTCGTTAATGTGACTTTTGGAATTCAAAAGATAACAGTTAAATACTAAGGTACTATAACCGTTGATGGAATGTGGCTATAAAAAAGGACATCAATGACAAAAAGTGAACACAATCAAACTCAATAAAGATCCACAATTCGTGTATCATTAAGAATAGTTTTTAGGTTAATTAAGAATATGATTTAGCGTTGTAACTGAGACTATTTCTTCACTCTTCTATAACCAAAGTCTCTTTTCAAATTAATAAGAACATTTTTTTTTATAATCTTTGTTGAATCATCTTTATTTTGAGTCTGTCGATTAATTTCATCTAAAGACGTCTTGAAACAAGACAAATAAACCCTATTTCAAATATCGCCTGAAGACTCCATTGCAAGAGAAGTACACTTTAGTCACAGGAGATTTGGCATCAACAAATAGTGATTTTTTTTTACAGGGTGTCTAAATTTACATCAACTACTCTTTCGAGTTTAGCAGTTGCTAGCGTGGCTTGAAATTAGTTAGAGTATATTCTTGAAGAAAAAGAGTGACCGACCTGTACGGAGTATGAAAAGAAATTAAACTTAAGATATCTGAGTTATCAAATATCAACCTCAACCACCAAACTACCTTTAAAGATTAACAAATAGTGATTCACCGACCATTATTTCGTTTAAAAACTACATATTTTTTGGTTTAGGGAAAAAAAAAAGAGGAGGGTCGATAATGAGGCAAGATTTATTATTGCATGTAGGGCTGACAATCAAATAAGTTCGAGCTGAACCTAAAAAACTTGTTTTCTTAATTAAGTTTGAAATATTATTCAAGTTTTGTTTGTTTAGAAAACGAGTCGAACTCGAATATTTGCGCATAAATAAGTTGACTCGAGTACGTTATGCTCGTTTTACAAGCAAGTATAAAAATTATTCAAGTTAAGCTCAATTTTTAAACAAATCAAACCTGAATCAAACTGGTGTCACTCCTTTTAATTAACCTTCCTAATTGCATGTCATACTTGTCCACTTGAGTATAACTAGAAAATATGGGTTGACTGAGGCCAAGGATAAATCACTCGTCAATTGAAATCGGATCTGAGGCCAAAGGCTGAGGTGAGTGGATTTATTTCCGCAATAACCGCTTGAAGTTGACTTCATTACAACATTAAAAAAACATATGAAAAACAGTAGAGATTGGAAAATTAATCATTCACTGCTTAGAAACTGGGTGACTTTTGAACATAAAATATTTATCCCATTGGTCATCACGGTGTCATGTAATATAATCACTTGTATAAAATATTCTATATTATTTAATCAACTATTATCATCTGTTAAATTGTCATATTTTTTTTTAAAAAAAACTCATCTTATGACTAAGAGTGTTAATCGAGACGAGTTACTCGGGTTCGGCTCGAATTCAGATTCAACTCGTGTTCTAAAAAGGCTGATGTTGGACAATTTTGTTTTGAAAAACGAGTTCGAGAGTTTGGATAAGATTCGACTCGAGTTGGACTTGTGTTCTAAACGAGCTGAATTTGAACAATTTTTAAAAATTTCAGCTGAAGTTCGCAAAATTTGACTCATTTATAGGTAAAATAGTCAGACTATTCGAGTTCAACTTAAGTTAGTGCCCAACTTATTTTTTAAACAAATCAAGCTTGAATATTTTTTTAAATTCATTTAAAAAAATGAGTTCGAATGACTCAAGTTTATGTTTATAAAGTTCGGCGAGATTTACACCTTAGTCGTGAGTCCGACTCTCACGCCGCTTAAAAAGCACCAAAAAATTTCTCCGGTTCGTTTGACGATTGGACTACCGAAGGAAGACGTGTCGGGCTGAGCTTTTCTATTCCAGGCAAGAGCATGCTGTAGGAATAGTATTGACTAGCCAACCCCTTCACTGGATGTTGCCTTTCTGAACTTCGTTTTACATGTTTTGCTCTCTCTCTCTCTCTCTCTCTCTCTCTCTATCTAAGGAGGACTAGGAGGAAATGAAATAGCATATGGTATAACGTGTATAATCTGACATGCGTACACAGAGACTTCGTTGCTTTGTCAACATGAACAAAGCTAGCACTAGCACAGTTTTCCCTCTCTCACGGCGGTGACTGGAAATAATCTTTTTTATGTATTGAATGCATACACAAATTTTAATTTACATAAAAAACAAAAAGAACTTATATATATGTGTGTGTGTGTGTGTGATAGTATTAAATAAATAAATAATGCTTAGACACAATTTTTAAGTGATAGTGTAAACTAAAGGTATGAGAGAAAGGTGATTGTAAAGGGATCCGAAGGTCATTGGGAAAATGTGTTCGTGTTTATGTTTATGTGAGTGAAAGATTTCGGATGGAGCTGAAGAGCACTTTGACGTTGCAGAGAAAATAATTACTTACGGAAATAAAATAACGTAGATGATTCAGTAGTTCACCAAACTGAAGAGTTTGATTAGTTATACTCTAATGGAGTTTCTTTCTCTCTGATTCTATTGCTTGCGGAAAAGGTTTATAACAATGAAATTTCAGATATCTTTAAGTAGAGTACATCCTCTTATTTGTACAGGAACTAGTTTTTGTCTTCTTTTCAGATTGTGTGGTCCCTTCAATTGGTTAGATTTGTTTTTTTTTTTTTTAGAGAAATGATGGATTTTCTTTAATTAGAGATATCCAATAGAAGAAAGGCACTATGAACTCCAGTGTTATTTCTTCCCATACGTCAGACTCAGTGAGACATCTTGCTTACCTAGCTAACTGGTGTGCCACAAAAAATTGCCATTGTGCCTTACATTGGATAAGGAAATAGATCTTAAGCCATTCATGGTTGTTTTAGTCATTCAATTGGTAAGAATCTTGAGGAGAATATTTTTCCATTAAAATATCTCTTTCTAAAATTAATGAGACGTCATCTGGAAAGGCTAAGCTTCCATGGTCATTGGTTGAACCGCTTGAGTAGCGTACGGTGAGCTAGGAAGCTCTCTCCACTGGAAGAGGTTGTTGAAAATTGAGGGGTCAGCCTGGGTGGTCTTTATACTCGAGCTGCACTAGATGATGCCGACCTTCGCTGACCCCGTCAAGGAAGTTTACTATTGTTTTGGTAAGAAAATTACACTTAAAATGTGCCACAATTTTTTCATTTCTGAGAAATGATTTACAACCTGTTCTACAGCACTCTTGTCGGAGTGTTTAAGCCCACTCAAGATCAAACGGCAATCAGAACACACAGTAGGAGGACAGCATGGCGTACACCTAGAAGCTTGATTCTCTCTCTCTCTCTCTCTCTTCCCATAACCCTATTTAAATACAAGCTTAGCCCACTGCTTTCTCCCATGCACTTGTCTTCTCCACCCCCACAACATCACTACTTGTGTTCGTGTGCACTAACTCTCTCTCTCTCTCTTATCTTCATCTTCACAACAACCACTATCTCTCCCTTTCTCCATAACTTGTCTCTGACACTCTCTTTCTCACCACTCAAAATTGCACATACAATCCCTTTTCGATATCCCATTCTGCTCACTGACAAATTTTACTCTCTTCATTTTTGTGTCTTTACTCTTTAGGGCTCTCTCTCTCTCCTCAGTTCTGTTTTAACTTATTCCTGACACATACCAACTTATATTCATCTTTTTTCAACCATTTTGTAAGATGTCTAACCGAAGGTCACGATCGAGGCAGTCAGGAGGAGGAACTTCAAGGATCAGTGATGATCAAATCAACGATCTTGTTTCCAAATTGCAACAGCTTCTTCCTGAGATTCGTGAGAGGCGCTCCGACAAGGTATCTCTCAATCAAGTGTAACCTCTCTTTTGTAATGTGTAAGGTAATTTTTAAAATCTTTTGAGTTGTAACTTTAATGGCGCCCCGATGATATGAGTTGAAAGCCTGCCAATGCAAAAGGGTTCCAATTCGAGTGAGAGCCCAAACGGAGGAGGCGATAACATCTTGATCGAAAACTCTAGTGTTCTAAATAATGAGAAAGACTTTTTAAATTTTGATCAAATTGATCAATGAAACATCTCATATATACTTTAGAGACTAAAAACGTATTTAGACTTGTGATGTTTTTCAAAGTTAAAGATTTCATCTAAATATAGAATTCTGTACAGGTTTCTGCAGCTAGGGTCTTACAGGAGACATGCAACTACATAAGAAGCTTGCATAGGGAGGTTGATGGCCTAAGTGAGCGGTTATCGGAGTTATTGGAAACAACAGACAGCAACCAAGCTGCCTTAATTAGGAGCTTGCTTATGCAATAGATCACTGTTTAATTCCTCTACTGTACTTACCATTCCTCTCTCTAAGGTTTTATTAGTTGAGCAGCAACTGAGTTGTGCGTGGATGATCAGAAAAATCAATATGCAAAGGTCTGTATGGGGTAAGGAATTAGGACAATAAGAGGAGGCTTGATGTTGCAGAAAGGCTCCCATTTTGTGATGTGTACTTATTCTATTTCAGCTTGTCAAAGACTTTCAATACATTATTGTGTCAAGCATTTATTGTATGTTCGAGTTTGGGGATCCATCTCTCGAATACTAGAAGTAAGGTTGTCAATCACTTGTCTCTCTCAAATTGTTACAAACGAAAGTCTTATGTACCAAATGCGATCACTATTTGATATATATCAGGGAGATTGGTAAAAATACATCCTTTTGTGTGTGGAATACCTTATGATTGAATCTCCTCTTAATTAATTGTGCAATAATTAGAGGATCTCTAATTATTTTTAAATGGTGAGAGATCTATTGATCCTAGAATATTACCTTGCATTTTTAAATTCAAACTAAACTGAATATGTTAATTTGACATTGGATATCCAAAAGAGGAAGGATGTAAGAGACATATGCACATAAGGATTTAGTTAATGAATAATGCTATTTAAACCTAAAAATTTGATCTAATTTGTTGGCATAATGATGCGACTTCATAGGAATCATTAGATCGACACTAAGTTTCAATGTTTGATAAGATCTATGGTAAATCAAAAAATCACTGTGAATTAGATTAGTAAATTATGTAAGTAAATTTACTAAATTTGGTCTTAATAACATTACTCTGGGTTAATTATGAGCATTTTGTCTAAACCGATTGATTTATTGGTTAATTTGAGTACCACATACCACAAAATCTATGTTTAACTATTGCATGTGGTAAGATGGTGATTTACATTGCAGCCTTTTGAATTTAAAGCACACTTGGTTAGGATAATTCTCGTCACACACACACACAAAAAAAAAATCTTATGAATATTTCATACTGGGAGGTTATTAGTCATTGATATCAATGGAAGATGAAAAAATGGAAGAAGTTAATAGATAAACACTTGCATGTCTACTTTTTTTGAAAAAAGCATAAATTTTTAGAACTAATGGTGCTGATGGTATTCGAGTTCAGAGATTTTGAGTTGAGTAATGTTACATAGACGAAATTTTAGAATCAAATTTAAAGTCCAAGTGACATGACAGCTGAGTTGGGCTTTTTTATTTAATGTTATATCATTTGAGTCCCAATAAAAATTTCAAATAATATGTTGCCACGTCATTTGGGCTCTAAATTTGATCTCAAAATATGGTAAGTGTAACTTTATTGTTTTGAGTTTAAATCAAATTAAGGCCACTCAACATTAAGGGTAACACAAAATTCAAAATGCCCTCTTCCCGCCTTTGCCCCTGCTCCTTTGATCCCTTCTTCTCCTTCAATCGATATTCTCCAAAATCCTTCCTCTTGCAATTATTGATGATGCATAAAATTGTCTTGCGCAAGATCAGCAGTCAAGTATATCAATGAGTGTGATTAACGAGCAATCAATGACAATCAAAAATTAAAATAGTAAGCAATAGATCAACACATGAATTTATAGTGATTCAGTTCGGGTGACCTAGTCCACTCTCGAGAATGGCAGCGGTGGCCGAAGGTATTTTATTGATGACGTCGCCGAGAGAGTAACTCGGGGAGTGTTACAATGCTTTGGGGGAGACAGAGAGAGGGAGAGCAATGTATGTAAGTGTCTGTGTAGGCTATGAATGTAATGCCCCTTATACAGTGAGGGCTTACATTATTAATTTACAAAGGCGATGAGGTGGCCACTATAATTTAGCAAGTACAATTATGGTAGGACTTGATCTCCGTATCATGATATTCTTTCTCTCGTCTCCTATTCACTCGGAGGGAGATCCTAAACTGGATTGGGCTTGATACTCTTCTTAAGCTTAGACTTGACTTGAGCAGGCTTAGACTTGGACCATCATGGAACGAAGAGGAAGCAAGTGAGCAGAATGAGGAGAAGAAGGGAGGAGCCTAGCCCATGGGTGGTGCCCAGGCCTTGAGCGACGCCTAGAGGCATGGGTGACCCCATAGGGCGACGCCCCCTTGGTCCTCCTTGGGCATTGGTCACTTGGTCTCCTTCTAGACTCCCTTTTCTATTATTCAACTCTCTTCTCCACTATTCTACTCCAACCTTACTATTCAACCCGCCATTTCACTATTCAACTCAAACTTTACTATTCAACCTCTCATTTCACCATTCAACTCCCTTTTGATGGGTTGACCCAGCTCTATAGGTTCTGGCGACTTGGGCTCTTTCTTAGGTCTTGAATATTTGAGTCTTTTCTTGGTTCATTTTTACTGGGTCAGGCCCAGCTAATATCGGGCTCATCATTTGCCCCCATGTCCAGAACCTGTGGCTTTTTCTCGGAGAGGAAAGGGTAGAAGGCATGTGCTTTGTTTAATCAGCGTGAGTTGGAATTTTTTTTGCTACCCACTATATATTTTCATCCTCAGGGACTCGCTGAACTTTTCGATATCGAAATAATTTATTTTTTTTGGGCACTGGCTTTGGGCGCCGCCTCTTGATTTTTTGTCTATAGAGGTCACTGTTCATTACAATTTCTTACTGTTCAACACCATATTTTACTATTCAACACCCTTTCTTACTATTCAACACTTTTTTTCACTATTCAACACCCTTTCCCATTATTCAACACCATGTTTGACTATTTAACACCATCTTTTACTATTTAACACCATTTTTTACTATTGAACACCATCTTTCACTACTCAACACTCTTTCTTACTATTCAACACCATTTTTTCTTTGGGCAACGCTTGTTGGCTCCTCTTGGAGGACACCTTCTCTTTTCTTTTTATCACAATAATTTCATGGAAACTATGAGCTCAAAGAGTAGGAGCAAGGAGGAGTCCATTTCCTTGATCTCATAGACTATGTCCATGTGGAGATGCATTGGGCGACGCCCAATGTGGGGGCTTGAGGCAACGCCCATAGAGTTTGGTTCCTTCTTGAGGGTGACATGCCTTGGTGGAGAGAGGAGAGAGCAGTAGTCCCATAGGCGAGACTCAGTGGGCAACGCCCTCATCACGCAGGGCGAGAGGGACTGCTAGGCGAGCTGTTTGGGCACCCTTATGCTTGCTTGGCCGCTGGCAAGACAAGCTAGGTGCTGGGCTGCTAGGCTGCAAAGCTGGGTGCCAAGCTGTAAGGCTGTTATGGGCACCACCCAGAGGCTGGTAGGGTGCTGGGGCAGGTGCCTTTGGCGCTGCCAGGAGGCTAGGCAGGCGTCTTGGGCGACACTAGAAGGCCTTGGTATGGAGACGTCTCTCTGGTGCTTGGTCACTAACCGGCCTTGTCTCTAAGTATAGGCGCCCTATTCATAGGGCAAAGGTGAAGACTTTCGGTGCTTTTAGGTGGTGTTTTTCCTTCTTCCCAAGCGACTGAAGATAAATGCCCCCAATTCTTCTTGGTCAAGGTCCGATGGCCAAGTTGCTTCCCGGGAGATGGGTCCCGGTGATGCCTCCAGTCCTTCTCAAATTGTGACTCATATGTGTACCAGAGCTAGTTGTTGTACCGTTGTAAGAGTTGAGACTCATGTGCGGTCTTCTACGGGAACTGCAGCTCCTCATAGTTGTCCTACTTTAACTTGACTTTGGTTAACGAGCGACTTTGGAGGTATGTGGGCTTTGGAATATCAGAGAGGCAGACACAGGAGCTGTTGAATTACAATTGAAGCTCAGACGACAGGTACGAGAGGATGCCACAGAGCCAGTAAGGATCGGGCAGTAGACACAAAAGAATGTTGCGGAGCAGGTAAGACTCGAGTGACAGACACAAGAGGATGCCACGAAGCAGTAGGGCTCGAGCGGCAGTCACGAGAAGATGTCGCTGAGCAGTTGAGGATAGTGCACGAGATGCTGCCCATACCTTCGAGTAACACTTGAGATAGCTACTAGGGAAAAAGCTCACTCTATGGAGATGAGGAGGGCACTGATGAGTTGGGCACCTGGTGAGAGGGGGCGAGACTCATCGTCTAGGCGACATCGAAAGAAGCACCATCATAGAGAGGGCAAGGCCATCATGGGGGTTCCCAAGATGGATAGGGTGAGACCCCTCGTCTGGTCGTCTTTTGACTTTTTGTCTACCTTGTTGTTGTTAGACCGTAGGTTGTTTGAGATGAAAACAAAACAATTAATAATCTTGTAAAATTTTATTTCATAAAATAATCAACTAAAACTATAAAAGATAGATAAAATCTTCAGGTGTGTCCCATATATGGACCAATGTTTCCTTGACAGAGTTGTAGCCTTCAAGAGATTGTCTGAATGTTTTAGAGGGATTGTTGGCGTTCTCTGTCATCCTAGTCCAGACCAGGTGGCGGGGCTTGTCCTCTGCCAGCAACGTACTGCCTCAACTGGCCACGCTGCATGAGCTCCTCGATCTGCTTCTTGAGCTCATAGCAGTCATTAATGTCGTGGTAATGGTCATGGTGGAAGCGACAGTACCTGCTATGATTTCTGTAGTTTGGGGCAGACTTCATTTTTCTAGGCCAGCGGAGTGTGGGGTCATCCTATATTTGAAATAGGAATTCTTTTCTACTGGTAAGCTCCTCAAAGAGCTTAATGCCACCAGTCTGACCCTTGTTCCTAAAATTCGCAACCCAAGCACCATGAGCGAGTTTAGGCCTATTTCCTGTTGTAACACCATTTACAAGGTTATTTCCATTTCCAAAATCATTGCATCTAAAATCAAAAGGATTTTACCTGAGATTATCAATCCTAACCAAGCTGCATTTATTCAAGGTAGAAGTATTGGGGATAACATACTTTTAGCCCAAGAGCTGCTAAGGAACTACCATAACGACAAAGGTTCATCAAGATGTGCCATCAAAATTAACCTCATGAAAGCATTTGATACTTTTGACTGAAACTTCTCACTTGAGACACTTGAAGCCTTTAATTTTCCTAGTAGGTTAAGGAAGTAGATTCTTGCTTACTTATCATCTCCAAGATTCTCTGTTTGTGTTAATGATGAGCTGGTTGGTTTCTTTCCTAGCAAAAAAAGGGTTAGGCAAGGGGACCCCATGTCTCCTTACTTATTTGTCATTGTAATGGAGGTGCTTACTCTTATTGTGCAAAAGAATATATCTCTCCATCCTTTTAAGTTCCATTGGAGATGCAAGAAAATCAAACTCAGCCACCTTACTTTTGTTGACGATCTTCTGATGTTTAGTCATGGGGACCTTACCTCTGTTAAGGTTCTCCATCTTTCATTATAGCAGTTTCAAGCCATCTCTGGATGCAGATTAATCTAGGAAAAAGCTTTATCTATCACTGTGGGTCTCTACCTAATATCAAATCCCAAATCTCTCATCTTCTGGGTCTGTTAGAAGGGGTCCTTCCTGTTACATATCTGGGCATTCCCCCCATCACATCTAGACTCAAAAAACAACAATGTGAAGGTATTATAGAGAGAATTTGAAAGATGATTAGTTCCTGGACTAATAGATTGCTATCTTATGCAGGTAGGCTCTAACTCGTGACTTCTATCATCAGCTCCATTCAAGTCTTCTGGTCCTCCCATCTTGCATTTCTGCAGTCTATAATTGATAAAATTGAGCAGCTCATAACGGTTTTTTTATGGAAGGGTAATGATTTGAAGAACACTAGTGCTAAAATGGCATGGACTGAGGTTTGCAAACCTAAAGATGAGGGTGGATTGGGTATCAAGAGGCTTAAGGATTGGAATGTTGCCTTGTTTATAAAGCACAGTTTGAAGTTATTCACTGACAAGCAGGCCTTATGGTCAAGGTGGATTCACTCTTACCACCTAAGAGGGAGAAGCCTTTGGAAAATCAGAGCTACCCCCAACGAGCTCTTGGATATGGCAGAATATTTTAAAGCTAAGGGAAGTTATCTGACCTCTTTTGACTCAAAAAATTGGAAATGGTTATGATACTTTTTTGTGGCTTGATAGTTGGCATCCTAGTGGTCCTCTATTCCAAAGATGTTGTCATATTCCCATGCTTGCCTCTACACTCAATTTGTGTTCCAAAGTTAGCTGAATCATCTCTAGGTCTCAATGGTGCTGGCCCAACTCCTCTCCTCTTGTTCTGGCTAGGATTGTTGATTATATGCTTGCTTATTCCCCCAACCATCTTGCTGCTGACAGTGTCCTATGGTCTCTCGCTGCAAATGGTTGTTTTACCACCACTTCTGCTTGGCACTACATCAGAGTTTCTAGGCAAAAAATTCCTTGGTCGAAGCCACACATCTCATTCCCAGGATACGCTTTATCTTATGGCTTGCCATTAGGCAAAGATTATATACCAAAGGCATAGCTCTCTCTCTTGCCAATCAAGTGGACTTGGGATGCATCCTTTGCAGGCAACTCCCTAAGACTCATGCTCATCTCTTTTTTGAATGCACCTTCTCCCATAGTGTATGGGAATCCATTCTCATCTGCAGCCAAATTTAGTGGTCTCCTTCTCCTTGGCACTCCTTCATCAAATGGGCTGCTACCCATTGGAAGGAAAAATCTATGCTCTCTGTCATACTTTTTTTTTTTTTGAATGACTCAACTTTAAGAGGCCCAATATCAAATTCTGTTTTACGCAAAATCCTCAAAAACTAGCAATAGAAGTTGACAGCAAAACATGGGGGTGGAAAAACTCAAAGTTAAGCAACATGACTTATTCCTATAATCCCCCGCAACCAAAAAAGAAAATAAAACTCCTTCATTTCAGCAAAATAACAAACCAAATTAGACAAAATAGGTCCTAATAGAGTTTCATACTTAAACTTAGTCTTACTTCCACAAATTATCATTTATGGATGGAGAGGAACTCTAGAGTGTTCTCAAACAAATTCAAGGACCACAACTCTCTGATTAGAATAATCAAACAAGCAATCAGGGACAAGCTCATGTGTACTAAATTCAAATACTCCACCCATAATCTAAGGATGCTACATCTATGGGTTCTTCCTCTCAACTGCATAGTATGAACCCTGGTCTTCCTTTCCTTTTGATGGACAACATTTGTTGTTCTTTTTTATTGAATGGGCTATTTTGGTGTGGAACTCCATAACATGTGCTTGATGTTTGTTGCTTGATGTTGGGATGTGTTGCTGGTGCAGTTTTTTGTCTTTTGAGCTGGTTGCTGGTGCTTGATGTATGGGGTTGTGTTGGGGGTTGTCTGTTGGATGTTTGTTGTTGTGTTGGGCTGGTTGCTAGTGCTGTTTTTTGTCTTTTGTGCTGGCTGTTGATGCTTGATAAGGTAGCATTTTCCAAAGCCAATTTATTCCACAATCTGGCATAATCGTTGTTGCTGCTGTGGAGCTGGACTATTTTTGTTTTGTTCTAGGATGTGTTTGCTTGTTATGTGGCTATCCGTTTGATGTTTGCTACTGCTATGTTAAGATGGGCTGCTCTGCTTTGTTCTGATTTCTTGCTAGTGCAAATGGTTTGCTATGGACTCACAAGATCTCTTGTCGTAATTAGTCTGCCCCCTTGCATTTCAGTGGTGTTTAGGGGCAGAATTGGTTTCATGCTCTGTTTTCTTTTTGTCTTCCAACGTATTCTTGTCATCAATTCTCTGGTAGATGCTCTTACTCAGGGCATCTCTTACAGAATTGTGTCTTGAACCCTAGATTTTTGGGTTTTCTTGTTTTGTCTTTGGGTCCTATGTGACTTCATTGCACATTTTGCGGGTGATTACCCTTGTATATCCATTTTATCTTAATACACTTTACCTTCTGAAAAAAAAACATTAAGGGTAATTCAAGTAATAATATGTGTGAGTTATAAATTCAGATGTCTTGAGTTCAAATTTTGACAATTCTTTGGGGTCAGGTCATAAGGGATTTATCCCTTGTGAATATACTAGTTTTGACGTAGATAACCTATTTTTTACCGAATCAGAGAGCAAATTAGTCAAGATATGCGTGAGATGATCAAACACCCATGATCGTTAAACTAAAAAAGAACCTAGGCCCACTCACTTATTTTTAAATTCAAACCCGTTGACGTGGAAGGACCTCTCAAGACCAGTCACATATAATAGGGAAAAATAAATAAATATTTATGTTTCACCATTCTCTAATAACTTAAAAATTTAAAGTAGGTAACAAAAGTTTGTAAAGAGAGTGTGAATACTCTAATAACCCTTTTGGAGCTCTTCACCAACAATAACTCTATGACTGAAGATAGTTTGCATATTAAAAATTAAACATTGATTTTATAATATTCATATTTTAAATATAAATTTATTTTTTCTTTCATTTTTTAATAATATAATTTAAAATTAAAGTGAGCAGAAAAAAAATAAGAGAGAGGTAATGGAGAGAGTAAAAGAAACGTAAGTGTGGATTAATGAGATTGTTTGGCATTAAAAAATATGTTGGTAGAGTTATCTGACATTGAGAGTCGTGCAAAAAAAGATAATATTTTTGAGCGGTAATAAAAATTTTGAGATGAATTTTCTACCAGTAGATCAAAATAAATAAAAATTGAATCAATCTTGACCATTAGCTGTATTTTTATAAATTTGGATGGTGAAACGATGGAATTCATGGTTTTCGCCATCCCAACACGTAGACATATGAGTGAGAAATTTATCCATTATGAATATTATAATCTTAGCATGGATAGTGTGTCTATAACCGAACTGGAAAATAAATTAGTTAAGATGCAAGTAAGTTAACCTAAACACTCCGACCATAAAACAAAAAAAAAAATAGAAACCCACCTCCCACCATGGGTTTGCTCAAGCCTACATAGTGGGTTTGAATATGCTATTGTCTTCGGGTCAATAGTATATTCCGGGCTTTACATATCCAACCAAACAAAGGATTTAAAAGTCCATTACACTATTTTAGCAGATCTCATCTTCTAAATCCCACTCAACCCCACAAATCAAACAGAGCACAGTGCTGTCGAAATCAACACTGGTGCGAATGAGGACTAGGCTCCATAAAGGGCACTTGAGGCATGACGAAAAGTAGAATACTAGGATGCTTCATTCACTTCATGGCTGAGAGTTGTTTACATTATCAATCGCCGCACGAAGAGAATAGCAACGAGGTGTTGCTCTGTTGGTAGTATGGGCACTCCTGGTTCATGCACTTAAAAAGAAGCACAATAGCTGCAATGGATAACCAACAAGATTGACTTTCTTCCTCCACTAACACACATACGCAATACACTTTTGTTCAAAATAGTCTATATAGTTCATGTGTTTTGGGAGGACATGTCATCTACAATAGAGCAATAAATGGCATAGGTAGCCGTACACGTATGCATATATATAAATATTTTATTTATTTATAGAGATGCATAGTTTTTACATTTTAGAAAAATAGCCATAAAACATGCTTACTTCTTTTTATAATGAAAAAGAATTCTTCTTCAAGTACCAATTGATTTATGATCATACCCAAAAATGACATCAGAAATAAGTCAAAGGTTATTTAGGACACGGGTTTTGAGAAAGCCTACCAATAAGGTCTATCCCCTGATCTTATGGTTGTACACTCATGCTCAGATAAAAAATCAAAGTTGTTTGCACGCATCCTCAATTAAAAGAGTCCAAGTCGCCCAAGAACGACCTTAAGTATATGTGTTTAGGTCGTCCATGCTACACCTCAAGGGAAATCATCGATCATCTCTAGTTCAGCACAGGTGTTTGGACTGAGCTCATTTACTCACAAACTAGCTAAAGGAACGGAGGGCCGTCCTAAAGCAAAACGACCTCACAAAAGATTTTTCTAGAAATATGGAGGACCACAATACATTCAAGCTTAAAGACGGGTCATAAAATCACTTCAACATGTTTTTAAAAGTTACGTCACACTTAGAGAATGTAGCCTCTAACAGTCCTTTATTCCCTCAACAAAATCCTAATAATTTTGGGGACCATGTGATAATAACGTAAGGACCACCACACCTGTGAGTATAAATACAAGGGTTTTTTCCCATGTATAGGCATCTAAAAGATCGAACAATTTTATAGCCTTATTTTCTTCTCCAAGCAACATACAATTTTTCCAAAAAACAAGAGATTCCATTAGAGTGGATTATCTAAGTTTTTCAACTGTTGAACCACTATAATGTATGTGTTATTACTCTTCTTAACTCGTACTATAATCACTAATTTTATTGTAAAATTGGGTGGAGCTACTAGGCTCCATCTCAAATCATCTTCTCCTCCACTAAATCACTTGCATATTATTGTTTAGAAACCTTGAACTCTTCAACTTAAGCATCCTCTCATGTTTCGAGTTCATACATCATCAAATTATATCTTTCGCATTCGTGTCAAATATTAATTAATCATATAGTGTTAGACACCCTATGAATTAAAAATTCATTATGCCGACAAAAACAAGTGAAAAAACTAATGGTGCTAAAATGTTAAAATTTGGCTTTTCATAAGAGACACTAACTCAGCTAATTTATTAATTTTTTTTTTCGGGAAGGTAAAATGTACTGAAATAAAATAGGAATACACTGGTAATAATCCACAAATTGTACAATGAAGTCACGTAGGACTCAAAAACAAACATAAAAAAAAAAAATCAAAAAGTCAAGGCTCAAAACACAAGTCTATAAAAAATGCCTAGAGTAAGGCATCTACCAGAGACTTGTAGACAAGAATACATTGGTAGAAAAAAAAAAAGAGAATGAACTCAATAACTCAGCCCCCTTAACACCTTTGATAAGCCACAACACATATACCTGCACCCATAATTCAGCCCCTTATTAATGTTATTTATACGATTATATTGAGAACTAGGACACCCCATCAAAGAACTAGTGAATGTTTAAAATATTTATTATGTTTAAAATACAAATTTTATGGTTACTTGTTAGATGTAAACGAGGTCTTTCTTTCTTTGTGGAAAGGAAGTTTTACTAAAAAAATGTTTAGTGGGATAAAGAGATTCGAATGTTGAGCGGTGGCCTAGAGTTAAACATCGGCTTTTCTCTTATTTCTTGCAATGACTTTATGCATTAACTATTCATAACTCATAAATTTTGTGTGGAATACATAAAGTTTCAACATGAATATAAAATTAACAATGTTATTTTGATTTAATTTAAAAACTTAATTAATCACAGACCTAATTTGATAGTCACTAAATTAGTTATAAGTAGACCCATCAATCATGTTGAATGAAGTGAGTTTGTAACGGGTCTTAGCGGGTTTGTGTCAAAAAAAATAATCCACTCATACCCTATTCATTTATTAATTCGTGTCTAACGAATTATGTCATATCGAATTCGCATCGTGTATGAATTGTGTATAACTTGTATATAAACGAGTTGTATAATATATTTATTTTGATTGATTTCACCTATGCCCGATTCATTTATTAATTGTGCATGTCGAGTCCACTTGTTTACGAAATAGATGGTTTAAAGAAGACTCAAAACTCTCTAATTTCGTGAGTCATGTTATATTTTATCACCCCTAGTTGTGAATTCTAATATTAAATAAAACTTACTTTCAATTTAACAGTTGTAATTCAATAAGTCTCTATATTAAATCTCAAATTAAGTTAAAATAATATTTATTTCATACAAAATTTACAAAAAAAAAAAAACAGATTCAGGCAAGGATGTGAAAAGAAAAGAAAGAAGAAAGACGGTGAGAGGTGAATCGGCGTTGGTGTATTGGATCTGGGTCCAACAGCTGGACAGAGGGCAATACTTAACCGAATAGGAGAACTCTGGACAAAACTACGATGACAAAAGAAGTCGTAAATCTTAGTTTGGTTTGATGCCTTTATAATTAATAATTATAAAAATATAACATATAATAAATTAAAGGATTAATAACACTTTTTATCTCTAAAAAATATTTTTTTTGTCAGTTTAGTTTTTGTTATATCAATTTTGTCAATTTAGTTCTTTAAGGTATTTAATCCGTATCACTTTAATCCCTATTCAGATAACTCGTCAATTTTTTTGATAAAAGTTACCACGCGTCATTTTTTTGAACACTGATGGTATTACGTCCAAGACGTGATCATTCCATTTAAAAATTTAATGGTCTGCCTATATAGAAACCAAAAAATATAATAAAGATTAATAAATATTAAACTGACAAAAAATATATATTTTTAAAATTAAACATGTTATTAACCCTAATTAAAACAATTTTATTCGTGTGATATTTTTATTCAATAAAAAAAGGGAGATATGGGTAGGCACTCAGAGTCTTACCAAATCACCCTTCTTCTCGAACTCGAATACATTGGGAGGTCTGGCCTTCAAAGTTCAAATCAAGACCTTTGCAGTCATAACCTTCTCCTTTCCTAAACTTATTTTCAAATCTTTACAAATTGAGGTCTCCATGGATATTAACTTCTTGTCAAGGGCGGCCCAAAGCAAATTGAGGCCTAAAGCAAAAATTTTACATGAGACTTCATTTAATATTTTAAAAAAAATAATAATTTTTTTTAACTATTATTAGAAGTTTTATATATAGAGTAGCGGTATGATTTATTTTCATATTTTCGTGCTTTTGGGATTTGGCGGGATTAGATAAAAAAAATTGAGTGCAATTATGAAGTCAAGATCTTGTAGATGAATAAATTGAATAAAATTTTAAACAAACAACAAGAGAGTTAGAGATAAGGAGAAAGAACCGGAGCAAGACAATGAGAGTTTGAGGGAGAGAAAAAGTTGAAAATAGATGGTGAGAGTAAAGGAAAAAATACTGAAAAAGAATTTGAGAAAGATTGTTACTTTTAATGTTAGAAATCATTATTTTTAAATTTTTTTAGAAGATTTTGTTATATTTTAGGATTTTATATATATAAGGCATTATATAGACCTTTGAAAATATTGTTATATTTTAGAACTTTCTATAAAATTTTAGATAGATTTCTAAAATATATTAGCCTTATATGGACAGGATTCATCATATTTGGAGGATTTTTAGGAAGTTCATCATTTTAGAATTGTCGATTATTTTATTTCCATGTAATTATCATGCATTAGCATTTGTTAATTCCTTAATTATTATAATTAGATTGCATCGAGAGGTGAAGTACATTCCCCCTAACTATGTATAATTTAATTTTTAATCAATAAAATTCTCTCGTACCATCGAGGTTTGCCAAAAAAAAAAAAATTTGGTTCATTCAAATGGGTCTTAAAACATGTAGCTGACCTAATGTCTGAAAATTAAATTAGGGCTCTAGGAGACTATTTTAATGGTTAGGCCTACTATGTCTTCTCCCATTCAAATAATCGAAGTATTTGTGCATCTCATAACAATTGTAGTATCTGTTTGCATCTCATTATCGAGTCTTTGTCAATAGAACCGATTAACTGAGACAACTTAATTAATGGATGATGTGTAAGGAATAAAGGTAATATGTGTTACTCCATATTTTATGTATTTTTAAAATTTGTCAAAAATAATGTGTGGATCGTTACAAGGGATATTGTCATAGTAAAGATGTTCAATGTTATAACGTGGTGTCGCATAATTTTTATTTTTAATAATTTTGATATTTAATATATAATAAACATTAGATATGTGTTATTTCATAATTATACTATATGAGTGCATTTGTTGAATGGTAAAATCCATAGGAATTGAAAATATACAGAGATCATCATGTCTATAAGTACATTTTTTTTAACAAACAGATCCGCAAATCTATTTGTCTCTCTCGTCTCTTGCTTGAACTGCACTTTTCGAAACATAATATATTATTTCATTACTATTTTTATGTTCTTCTTATTTGTTTTGTATATTCTTCATGAAAATTGTGGTATTAGATTATCGACTATCAGTATATATTCATAATTTTTTGTTATCTTGTTATTGAATTATTTTATTATTTTTTATTTTTTTATGATCCATAACTTATTTATATATATAACACTCATCTACTGTTTTATTGTGTTTTACTTTCTCTGATAATAACTTTATCGAATTGTTTTTTATATTAATTAGTTTTTATTGTGGATCCTTGAGAATGGACAATTTAATTAGTTGATGTTTTTATATTGAAATGAGAACAAAATCGAGTTTAAGATAAATAGAAAATGTGTTTGATTTATTTTAATTTGTGGAAGAGAGAGATTTATTATATTTTTTTCATTAAAGTGTTGATATTTTTTTGTCCTTTAATAAATATGTATGTATAATATATATTTGTGAGGTGGACTGCCCTTTTAAACCTAAATTCTAAATTTTATTTTGACTTAATCTTTTAGAATTTTTTTTTGTTAAACTAAATTATAATAAGTTTTAATTTTTAATCTATACTAAATTATTGAACTTTAAAATTTGGGACTTTTTATGTGTGGGCCTGAAGCCCATACTTTTTCCGCTCCATTGTTGAGCCGGCCATGCTTCTTGTACCGCCTACTGTTTTTCATAACCCCCCCCCCCCCCCTCTCTCTCTCTCTCTCTCTCTCTCTCTTCAAGTTCAAGATGTCTTACACTACCCCAATTGATGACTACTGTGATGCATGGCAGGCTGACTATACCATCATCCCCAACACCCAACCCAACACATCACGAACACAGTTTTACACTAAAGTTCAGGTTGAATTTACCTATCCAGTACTTGCCCAAGAAGAAGATGAAGAATACGAAGAAGATTCTCTGCTACTCAACAATGGCGTAGAGGGTATCAATCACGTTATGGAGTTTTGGACACCAGAGGACCAACTTGTCTCTAACTCTTCTCAGTCCACCATATCCGCCATGCTTTCTCAGGTGGGAGTCCCATTAGAGAGGCAACCATTCATGATTCATCGTATCTCTGATTGTGCTCAAAAGATGGCTTCTGCGGCACATAACTTGGGTCGCAAGGTACTGCCTATGATGGTTGATATTAGTGTGGTGGTAGACAATGGGCAGTATGAGGAAGATGATGCAGAAATTACGGTTTTAAGGCAATCCATGGAAGGTGTAGAATGAATGCGAGTGCCTCTAGGGGTTTAGAAGGGTTTTTGAGGTTGATGTGAATATGTAAACCATGGGGATTCAATTGTTATTTGGATTAGGGTAGATCTAATTTTGTCTACTTTAGGTTAGTCAATGGATGTTCTATATGGTATGCTCTTATAGTTTAGTTTATACACAATATTCAAGGTTTATTCCCATTGAAATTGAGATTATTTGTTTTTGTCTTCCTTCACATTGCATGATTTTTTATATAATTTTTGCGTGATAATCAAGGTTGATTGATGTTATTTTTAACGATTTACATCAATTGTACCCGATAAAATATTTGTCCCATTTATTTAAGATCGATTATGTAAATTATATTTCGTTCGGGTCAAGGATTAGTGTAAACCTTGCATGATCATCAATGCTGAGTGAAAAGATCAATTGATATGCTTTAGGATGTATATATAATCGGCAAATGTTGTGGGCTAGGGTTTATCAATTCGTAGTGTCGAAGGAGATAAGATATACACAACAGCCTTAGCAAACTGATTTTTTTTGTGAAAACGTGGTCAGTTAACTCGGCTCAAAAGTCACAAAGTACTTATCAATTAAGGTTTGCCAGCCAAACTCCGCGTAAGTTTCCTTGGTAGCTGGCTAAGTGCCCCAGTAGAATTAACAAGCATAACCAATTTTGATTGAAGTAGGAAACCAGAGCAATTGTCTCGTGTCAAAATCTATTAAACCTATTTTTAATAGTATATTAAAAATACATATTTTTATTGTCATATCGAGCATTAAATACATATTTGATAGTTCCGTGTCAATTAAATAGTAAGATTACGAATTATGTTAAAAATTATCAACCATACATCTTTTATTGTAATTTTTTTTAATGGAACGCACAAAGAAAATAACATGCAAATTGTCCGACATAGAATCAATAATTTCTTCTATTAGATTACGAATAATAAAACGAAAGGAAAGATAAATCAGATTGTTCACTAATCTCAAAAAAAAAAAAAAAAACAGGTTGTTCCCTATCTGCATGGAACTACCATAAAACAGTAAGAAAAGCTCAGTAGCATAATAGAGCAATGCCCTAATCTAATGAGCTGTGAACCTATAGACCATAACGTTCTCATAAATCTCTCCTGGATTAACAATCTGTGATGGAAAATTCGGGTGATTTACAGAGTCTGGAAAACCTTGTGTCTCCAAGCATAATGCACCATATTTTGAGTAAACATACCCTCCTTTTCCCTCAACATTATCCAACATGTTACTTGTATAGAATTGCACACCAATCTGATTAGTCCATAGCTCCATTTTCCGACCCGATTTGCTCTCGTGCACAACGGCCACCTTCTTGAAATGCACGCTGCTCGTGCTGTCGAGGACATAGTTAATATCATACCCATCTGGAAGATCATTCAACTTGCTTCCAATCGAACGGGGTTGGAGAAAATCGTAGGGTGTCCCATGAATGGGAAAGATTTCTCCGGTGGGGATGAGTTCATCGTTGACTGGCGTGACATGGGATCCGAATATTTGAATGTTGTGGGAGAGGATATCACCACTGTTGTGGCCAGCAAG
>CM042202.1:17293254-17311466 GCA_023539305.1 Ilex asprella
TGCTCCTAAATGGCATATATGTGTGTGCGTCGATATATACATACCATCTTTATTTTTTCTTCTACAAAGTTAAATTTAAACGATAGTTTCATAACTATACTATTAATAATAAAAACGAAATAATACCAAACCATAATTCTAAGTAAATTAATTGAGAAAAAATAAATATTCGTATGCTGGGTATACAAGAAAATTTCATATTATAATACAAGATACATATTTTATTTATTATATAAAGAATACAAGTGCACAACATCTAAACCAGCTATGAATCCATGATTGTACAAAACTATCAGAAATGTCGATCCTTACAAAATAATATTACTAAGGGGATTAGAACAACGACAAAAAAACCTAGGATTGGCGACAATCATGAGAGAACGTTGAATGCCTGTGCACTACGTGCGACCTTGATAAAGACATCCTCCAAAGTTGTGTCCGCCAGACCCCACGCATGAACAGTAAACTTGCTTTTTGCCTTCTCAACAGCTTGGAAAACCTCTGCAATTCTGACCTCATTTTTCGGCAGCTCAAACTTTTGCGTCCCGGATATTTGGTATATTCTGTTAGCATTTGGAGAGAGACGTCGTACCAAGTTCTCCACCTCCTCCTCATGATTTGCCGACGTTGTCATTGTAAACACATAAGAGCCTCCGTATCTACCCTTAAGCTGCATTCAATATAGAGTACCATTTGTCACACATTCAATAAAGAAATTCATCATCAAGTCTGTTAAGAATATAAATGCAGGTTGGTTGAAATTCAGGAAATTTTTTCTTTTATTGATGAGTCGAAATTTGGGAATGAGTAATGAAAATATCATGGGAAGGTTGGGATGTTAGTGCTGAAAATAGAAATTAGTTGGCACAGCATGGCGGAGGACGTGTGCGCATTATATTTATATAAAAAATTTGAAGTGCAGAATGCTGCTTGCTGCCATCAAAGGGTGCATGGTTGAATGCAGATACAATATCGAATTCATTGGAACTCTGGAACAATTATCAGTGAACATTAAGGTAACGTGCAATTGTAAGAAATTCACATATTTAAAAGAATTTTTTCAACTTTTTTGAAATAGAGGAATGGTCATAGTATTGAGCCCCAGGAACTTTAAGCAGCAGCTAGCATGTTGGTGCTTCCTATATAGCAAAACGAGCATGCAAGTTGGGCTCCATTCATATGATTAGGGGTTCAAATGAAACTAAGTTTACATAGAAAATTTCATCCAGAGAAGGGCGTTTTATGAGAAATATGATTGAGCTTTGTTTCTGTTGTCCGTCTCAATAAGAAAGATGCACCAACATTATATCCCATGTATTGAAGGATATGTGTCAACTAAAACGGCATGCCTAGAGCACAAATCTGGAAAAAGAAAATTCTCAAAATACCTCTTTTGGATTTCCTATACATTGCAAGCTTCCATCCACGAAAATTCCTAATCGATCACATAGATGCTCTGCCTCTTCCATTGAATGTGCTGAAACCATTTTGGTATGCTACATAAGTGAAATGATGAGGAAATAATCCCTATGATCTCTTGTCTAACAACTTAAGTTGCAAAACTACACCTATGGCTGAAAATATGTACAATTACAAGACAGAGACAAACAACTTTAAGGTGATGAAGGTCACCAGCAGTAAAGGTGTTTGTGTATGTAAATATATCTAGAAAGAGAGATTACTGGTGAGAATAATTGCTCTGTTTTGCTTTGCACGCTTCACGACATTCCATAAACTATTTCTTGAAGCTGGATCCAGTCCAGTGCTGGGCTCATCCATATAGACAACCTTGCATAATTTTCAAAAATACCAAATTGCAACTATGTCAAGAGTATATATACATGCATATGAATATTTTACGCATATATGTAGGTATTCAAGAATGTTTAAAAGCAGGGTGAGTGTATGAAGATATAGACATACTTTGGGATCCCCAATTAACGAGATAGCGACACTAAGCCTCCTTTTCATTCCTCCACTGTATTTCCCAGCTTGTTTGTCGGCAACACCACCATAAAATAGATTGACACCCTTCAGAGATTCTTCCACTGCCTGCAGCAAGAGATAGAGGGAACAATAATTAAAAACATTTCTTGTTCGAGATGACCAACAAACAAAAGCATTGCTCACTTTACTAAGGAAGGATGGGAACCAGCAAATATACATATCTCAACATGGACATCCTTTATGTTCCTTGTTCTCTCAGTTCTACCTCATACTCAGCAACTTAAGGTCACCAAGTCTTCATAAGTTTATATTATTAGAAAAAATAATATGAATGAACAGGGGTTTCGGAGTCAAATGTTCAAATCATAAAAACAGTCTCTTCTCATGTGTGCGTAAGGCTGCATACATTAGAACTTCCTCAGACCACACAGTGGCAGGACTCAGGAGCCTCGTGCAGGACCGCCTTTTTAATGTTACTAAAAAAATCTGAGTTTTATAACAAGCAAATTTTAGCTCCTATCTTTGTACATCAGTATTTTATACTCATCCATTCCGAAATTGAAAAGTTTCTGTGACATACAGAGAGGAAGGGTATCTCTCTCCAACTACAAAATCCTCCCACAAGCACCAATGACTCCCAAATGAAGATAAAATATAAAAAGATGATTTCAGAAGTGAACAGAATGCAGCCTTACTTGGATTAAGGCAGCACCTTTAAGGTTTTTAAGCCTTCCATAAAAAAGTAAGTGTTCTCTTCCAGTTAGCGTTTCCCACAGCAAGCTGCATGATTGTTTAATAAAAGAAAACAAAACATGAGAAAATAAAGAAGACTTCTATTATTGGAGGAAACAGAGAAATGGACATGGAAGAATATGCGTGCTTACTCATGCTGAGGACATACACCCATGTTGGCATAGATTCCATCCATATGCTTTTTTATATCTAGACCCTGAACATATGCCGTACCAGAACTTGGTTTTATGAGCCCAATCATCTGTCAACAAAGAACATGTTACCTTTCTTTGCAGAGATAATACGACCATTTATATTTCTACAATTGGAAGGGAAGAAACCAGCACTCCAAAGAATATCGTGTTTAGAAAGACTTCCTGCAGTGAGCCTAATGATATGCAAATCACATGCAGCATAAAACAAGAACCAGAAAGTTGACAAATCAAGAAACTACTTCATTGAGTAGCAACATTTGCAACTTATTCACAAGATGGTAAAACGGACAAGAATAGAGAGCCAAGACACATTTTTAACTGACCATATTAATGAAAGAGGTTTTGCCTGCACCATTTGGACCAAGCATACCAAAGCATTCTCCTTGAGACAAAGCAAGTGACAACCCTCTAACTGCAAATTTCTCTGGGTTTCCATCCCTCCCAGGATATACCTTTTTGAGGTCATCACAGAGAATGGCTTCACTTGCGCTTGGTTCAAGTAGCAACTGTTCAACCTTCTCTCTCTGAAAAAAAACAGAAGGGTATAAAATTTACACCAATACTAAATACAAATATATAATCATAATGAATGAGGAAAAAGTCAATTTAAAATGGAAGATGAGCAAACCAGATGCAAATAGTAGATAAAGATATATAATTGCCATCAGTCCAAATTGACACATCAATAACACGAAAGGAAAATCCTACTCAAGTTTCCGTTAAAATTGTGTTGTACGATAAACAAATAAGCAATCATTCTTTCACATAGTTTTGGCAAGCACACCTAGACAGACTTCGATCAAATAATCAAATAAGTCAGATGTCCATTGATATTACTTTGACAAAGTGTAATAGTAACTCGAGGGTTTAATATTCTGACACAAAGAACCCCCAAGTAGTGACAAACACTCAACCGGTGCACCAGGTAACCAGCTTTTTGATGTTCAATTAGCAGTTACCATTCCCATTAAAAGAACATTTTATCAACTAAAACTAGGAACATAAATCATAAGCAAGATATCCTTACCTCTTGGGCAACATCAGGTTTCTCCATTTGTACAAACACTTTTGATTCCTGCCTCCGCAAACTAGGTCTCCGGAAAGAGGATAAAGGTTTTCTTCTGAAGTTTTCCAAGAAAAATAGATACCCTTTTCCAGATGATACAACTTGGTCTACATAATATGCAACAACAACAACCAGCAACCATTCCACAGACATGATGATTAAGATCTCTCTCATCCCATTAGTGCCATCACTTAGGTTTTTCCATTGCATTCCATCAGTTCCAATAGCGTTTCCCGTGAAGGAATAATCTCCCAACTCATATAACCCACGATAAAGAGAAAATCCAGGGTATAACTCCATAACAACAATCCAAGCCTCTACAGAATCAAGAGGTAAATCTCAATGATGATAGAGTAAAAAAAATAGAAATGCTAAGGCAAACACGAGGGCAAGGACAAGATCATGTGTACTAAATACAAATTGGCATATGGTAATGTCAGCAAAACAAAGTACTTACACAATTATGACCCATAACTTGAGTTGGATTAAACCAAAAAAGCTTAACCTGAGCAGATGATGGTTACAATCTAGTCCCTCAAATCCATTTGGACAATCACATCACAATTGTGGCAATGAAAGTCATACAACACAAATATCTACATGGTGTAAAGCATCTACCAAGTCACTGTCGGTTGGATATCCCTAAAGAGTAATAAAATGTACTCATGCAGACATCTCTCTGCCGTAACCTCATTTAAATTTTAATGTCAGGAAGAAATGATAGCATTTGCAAATAATCTTATCAGAACTAGTAATAACAACATCGTCATAAAATTAACTTCTTGAAAAGGTAGCCAATTGCAACACGCAATTAAAGACAATGATTCTGCTCCAGGGAGAGTCAAGGCAAACTACATATGCAAGACTCGGCAAACAAGAACTAATTCTGTAAGACATTCTTGAACTTACTTGGGAAGGATGTATCTTGAAGAAAGAACTGGAAAAGAAAGCCTCCCAAGAGCCCAGTTCCAAAGACCAATATGTACCCCAACACTGTGATAGCATTCCGAAAATGAGGGCATGACCCATTATTTACACAATAATCCATCAGAGAAATAAAATATTTACTCAGTACTGTAATAGCATCAATTAGCTGAAGATCAAACCTGTAGCAGTCTTCACATTGGAGAAAAATGCAGCAGCCAGAAAGGCCACTGCAATTTGTAAGTTTATGTAGATGAAATAAAACACAAACTGGATGCTGTAATCATTCAACGTGAAAAATTTTATCCCTGCAAGTAATTAAACTGCATTAAAGTAACTTGAATGGAAGTCAAACGAAAGGAAGCAACATATTGGCTGAATTATTACCTACAATTGCGCCAAATAACACGAAACCAAACATGTATATTGAGGATACGACAAGAAAATAAGCATAAGAAATCATCCAATAAGGGCCATCGCCAAGCCCATGCATTTTCATCATAATTCTCAGATTCTGTTGCTTCTCATAAACCAGAGATGCCAACACAACCTGCACCAAATAGAATAAGGATCATGATACAGACTTAAAGAAGTATATAATAAAACATATTTTTGATAAAATGAACTATCGTATCTTTTTGCAATTATTTCCTTGCCTGTAGGCCGCTTACCAGCTTTTGATCTTCTTAAAAGGGGTAATCATAATTACACAAATTATTAAGGACCTGATACCAATATCATCAATCTAAAAAACATCTATCTGGACTCTGTTACTGAGAATAGACAGGTCAACATGACTCTAAAGGACTCTAGCTGGAAACTGAAAACAAATCTGGGTCATTAGATGTTATGTTTGAGATTAGTTGTGAAAGAAGCAGTAGCCAATAATATTGTTCAATAGTAAATACCTCCATGAGAAAAAAATGTGGCTGATAAATATGGATAATTGTGTTTTGATTTGAGGATGATAAATATGGATCATTGTGTTTTGACTTGAGGATGATAAATATGGATCAATTAGCTACTTTCATGCCATTATCATATATGCTGAATGCTGAACAATTGCCACTAAATGCAATGTTTTTACTTTTTTTATGCATAGGTCTTTATCACTTTTTCTTCTCTTTTCTTTTTTGGGACATGCATATAAAGATCGATTATATTCCTAGCGCAGCTTTTCCTATCTGCTATTATAATTTGCTTGGATTTCATATCATGAGTTCTTAGTGGTTTCCAAAATTCGAGCACCCATTACTAAATTCGGTCACTGATATAATTAGGACAGGTAGTTAATGATTAGCAGAGTTCAGTTGCTATGAGGAGGAAAGACAAACAGGTATATTGAGAGCAACTAAGGACAGTTACTGTAATAAGCTTCCTAACAAATTGCATAGCTCCAAAACTTTAACTCAAACAAATTTCAGCATTAGTGAATTAAGTTCACTTACAGGAAATAGTTGTATTATGACCCATGTAAAAAAGAGCGGTCCAAGAAGAGAAGAAAAATCCAGCTTGACTTGTGTTGCTGGCTTGGGCATTTCCTTGACAAATTCAAAAACCATTTTTGTAGCAGGCCCAAGCAAAAACTGGAGGTAGGCATTTGACACCTGTATATGTATGCATGGTAGAAGTCAGCATTTCTCATTCATAAATCCAGAAGTTTGCTATTTGGCAGAGTCATGTACATTTGAATAAAGTCGGCCATCGATAACGCCAATAAGGAAAACAATTTTGTTTGGCTGAAAACAATACGAATGACCAGGTGCCCATACAAATATCTTCTATGACTGAAAACTCTTAAAAGTATCCGAATTCAGATAATTAAAAGGCATTAAATAAATAAAATGGAAAACATGCATCGAGGCAAATAACAACGGCACATTATTATCACAAGCCATCAATGGCATATTGATGATGATATTCACCGATTCATGATGTTCTATGCCTTGATTTACCAACAACATTGTCCTAGGGGCACCCAGATAACCTTTGCTTACTGGTGTGAGTGAATTTGGAGAAAACAAAATTCCATCTTACAAGATAAACACTGTGTTAATGGACATGGGATACTACAAGGTACAAGTACAGAACCGATCACTCTAAAGCACCTGAAATCTCTATCTATAATCTTTTTGTTTCTTCTAAAACTATATATTTTACTTGAGAAGTTGGTAATGCATGACATTGAGAGTGCAATAAGTAGGAAACAACCACTGTTTAATGACCAAACATGATTAACATTTTCCCCTTATCCATTTCATCGTGTTGCCTCGCTTTGTCCATCGCTTTCATCAATCATAATTATATCCTCACTTTTCCCTTGATTAGTAGTCTTATCATACCCTATATGAATGATTGTCCACTGTCCTACTGACTAATGAAAGTTCTCTCGTTTCTACAAGCTATAATCATATCAAGGACAGTTTCTTCCGAAAAGCCCACATATATGAAAACTTAAAACTGAAGTTAATGCAACAACAAGAAATTCAAAGTCATTACCAAAACAACCAGCATATTGAACACTAAAAAACGAAGTAACAACAATGGATTTAGATTTTGAGTTTGATAAAGGTTCAGTAGTTAGAGAAACTAGTATGGAGGTTACAAAGTTGAGAATAGATACCAAATTCACAGAGCGAGGAATCCGCATCAGTGCGAGAGGAGCATTACCCGTGTCATTCTTGTATGTAGAATTGTACCATATGCTGACGTTATAACTACTCCCGTTTGAGTTCAAGAAATCATAAGCTGTGCAAATAATTCATTAGTAAGGTAATTCACATACTATTATTTTTTAGCACAAAAGATACATAAGCTAGCATCCAATATACCAACCTGCTATTATCTCATTAATCTGTCTCTGTGAATTCCCCTTCCTATAACCCTTATATAGCTCATCATTAATGTCAGTAGAACTATTGCGCCACAAATGTAAACCTTGAACACAGCTTGCCTCTAGAATTATGAAAATAAACAATGGTTAAGCATAAGCTGGAAAATGGTAATATAACAAGAGAGAGAGAAAGACTTGTGAACATGATACATGGAACTGTCTGACCAATATCAAACGAGCCCCTTTTAAAACTTTAAATTATAGGCACAGTTTCAATGAAAATCTTTAGTTAGAGACGTTCAGATGTTTAATTTCTCATGCAAAATAACCTCAAGAATTAGAAGGTAGGATGACATCACTCAGATGATAGGATAACATCACTTAGCGGAATTTGACCATAGAACCTCAAAGGGAAAGGTAAGACCATAAAATGGAAGATACCCTGACTATATTTCCATGCCAACCAAATTCTTGTCTTATTTCCTATGGCACTGTTATAACATTTCGAGTCTATGACTCTGATCATGTCCATGCAAACTACAGATGTGAACTTAAATTATCAAAGAACACAAATAACATATATGAAAATTTGGAGAAGTTATAACCAAAAATATTACCCTGCTGTACTTGTGTGGAACCGAGTTGAAGGGGAAAAGTAAGCACTGAGTTTGCAGCACACTGGGGTTGAAGATCATAGACTGGCTCGTTCGAAAAGAAAGCCGGCTCAAGAAAATTGGTTAACTCAGTCTTTGATGCTGACCCCTGAAATATTTCAAAAGTCACTTGGCATCAAAACCAAAAAAAAAAAAAGAATAAGAAACAATAGTAAAGATTAAATTGTTATCAATGATGAAAGCAAAGAAATAAATAAAAGGAAAATTAGTTCAGAAAGAAGGACAACTGACCAAGACATTATTGGCTAAACTGTACAAAATATCAGAGGAATTCAGAGTGGATGAACTTGAGAACATATTTCCAGCCACACCTATCAAGTTGTAGACCAAGCATAAACTAATGTAAAATTTGACATTAATATTTAACACTGTGTTGGATAAAGCAAAGCAAAAGCATAAAGGGTCAAGTGAGAAGAAATGGGGCACCTAGTCCAAGAGTTTGATTAATCCCAGTCAGAAGTACAGTTGCTGGACAGGACCCTGTATTCTTGCATGATCCATCAGGAAAGTCTGCATTTGATAAGAAATCAGTTCTTACTGCACGATATTGTGGAGCAGGAATTTGCAACAAGGGAGGCCATTCTGGTGGGCTAGGAATGGGGCAGGTGGTGCCTTGGTCCAAAGTTGAGTATTCAATCCCACAAACTCTCCTAGTACAACCACCATTCGCATTAGTTTCAACACAAGTGCAGCCACACCTGTTTGATGGTTTATCCAATTCTCTGTTGACCAAAGTTTGGATGTTAACAAGTAACAAAATGAGTATGAATGGGAACAAGATGAGTCGAACATTTGTCCTCATATTCCGTTTCTGCAACAAAGAAGGGGGAAGGGGAAAAAAGAACAAAAGAAAAACAACTGTTAACAATATCATTAATTTCAAAAACACATAATGCTTATAACTCCCTACGTCCCAATAAAACAAAATAATAATAATTTTGACAATTAAGCTAGTTCCTTTCTAGCCCAAACTGTCGAAATACCAATCTACTCAGTACGAATTATCATGGGAATACAAAAATTTAAGTGTTAAAAAAAAAAGGCATGGTAATATTTATTAGAAAATTAAACGAAACCCAAAAGCAAATACTTGGAGATGTTAGCATACAAAAAAATCAAGTAGTCATTGAGCCCCACAATTCCCAGCATGTTGTTCATTGAACTCACAATCGATTGTTCATGTGTCTAGAATTAATTAACAACTAAATTTGCAGGATAACAATAAGTTAACTAATTGTCTATCGTTTCCTTCAAAAAAAATAAGTTAAGTAATTGCAAAACAATAAAGCCAAAGTTCAAGTCTCGACGGAAATAGTCAAATCAAGTCCCTACCAGCAACTATAACCGAAATCCCATCTTCTCTCTCTCTCTCTCTCTCTCGTAAGAGTATTACATCATTCAATATCTTTTTTTATAAGGCAAATCGACTTTGATTCTTGAACCAAACAAGAGACGGATCTACTTTTTCTTCGTTGTTTTTGCTCTGCGAGTTTTCTAATTGGATTACTGTTAGTAGATATATTAATACTTTGCCTTCTAATATTGAGAATCCATTGAACAGACTCACAAAGCAAAACATTATTCAATCGTAAACCCAAAAAAAAAAAAAGATCGAACTGACATACAGAGAGAGAGAGAGAGAGAGAGACCCAACCTGAAAAGTCAAATTCTTTCTGAGCAAAGCGTTTGCCTGAGTCCAGAAGCTGGATGGCTCAAGCGATGTATCCGCCATTGTTAGGCACTTTCTCAGTTCTCTCTCTCTCTCTCTCTCTGGAAATGGGACCTTTGGAATGGTAATTCGCGCCAAATGGAGCTTAAGTTCGTTTCAGCTGTTCTCTGCCTGAGGTTTAGCAGTGAGAAAACTCAAGACAGGAGGAGCAGAAGATTCTTCATACCATTCGTCGTTATATACGGATATAGTTACAAAGTTTAAGCCGGCTGAGGTGACGAAATTACCCTTTTTGCATGACTAAAATACCCTTCACGCGCTTATCACGTGTGAAAGTTATTTTTGTTTCTTCTTGCAGCCTCTGAGTAGACGAAATTGCCCTTTCATTTCCCCACTTGTCGACGTCGGGTCTTTTTTGAATGACTCTAATACCCTTCATGCGTTGGATATCTACGAGAGCTTTCCTTCTCTTTTACTTTTGGAATCAGGCTTTTGTGAAAGTTCGAAACTGCCATTCAATAATTCAAAATGGGGTTTGACTAGGCCTGTCATTTTTAACCTGGAATACGAATCCGACACGAATTCGAAAAAAATATGATTAGTTGACACGGTAATAAATGGGTCAAATTCAGGTTCGACACGAATAACACGATTAATGGGTACTGTAGATAGAAAATAATTATTTAACGAGTATTATATTCTTAAATAAGAATTTTATAATTTTTTATAATTTTTAAATAATATTATATTAGTTGTTGTCAAATTAAATAATTTTTTATTAACACGAATATTGACCCAAACCCGACACGTGCCGAAATGGCACGACACGAAAAAAATACGGCAAAAAGTGACACGACACGCAACTGACCCGATCCGACACGTTTGACACCCCTAGGTTTGACTAGGGTGCCAAAAAAAATAGTATCACTTATTAATTTTTCTGTATTTATACTATTTTTTTTAGGTTCATTTACCACTTTTTGGATAGAATTTATCACGTTTTTTAATATTTTATTTTGTTTTTGCGGTATTTTATGGTACCGAAATTTATTTTTTGATGCCACAATGTTTTCCTTCAAATTTGTGGTGGTCGTTTATAATAAGTTATTTTTTAAAGTCCTATTGACTGAATTTTTTTATTTGTTTTTGTAATATAACGATCAAGAGTGTCTGAATCAATTTACGCGTACTCACTCAATGACTATTATTAAGTTTGATTCTTTATTATTTTTTTTCTTTTGGTCGGATCTTCAATGTTGAGTGTTCTTGAAGGAATAAATTGAATACAATTATTAATTATTATAATTTTTATTGTTTTGATATTTGACTTTTAGATGAGTCTCGATGGTTGAACATAAAATTCAACGTTTTGATTGAAGGAATTATAAAAATTATAACACAAATAAAAAAATTATTATTTTTTTCAAAAGTAAAGATATTATATTATTTTGATTTATGATGCAAAGATATTCACATTTCCCTTTGCAAATTATGGAAAAGGTTCTATCACGATTCTTTTTTTCTTTGTTGGATAATGTCCCACTGCAATTTCAAATGGTGTTCTAAATTTAAATTTTTTGAGTTCGAATATTTGTAATCTTTTAAAATCAGGTCGTGAGAAATTTATTCCTCATGACTATCCTAGTCTCAGTGCATAGATGACCTATTTTTTAATTGAACCGAAGAGATAATTAATTGAAGTGCACATAAGTTGTCCCGAACACTTCTTACCGTTAAATAAAAAAATAAAGATAATGTCCCACTACCTCGATTGAAATAATTGTTGTGCCCTCTAAGACTTCTAGTTGATCTTGCAATAATGCAATCCCACCATACAAGGAAGATATTTTTTTTTAAATAATATATTGATGGATCCAAACAAAGATCTCTTAATAATTAAAGTTTCATAAATTGGACTAATCTTGTCCATATATGAAAGTTTTTTAGATCTTGTTTGTCTCATATGATTTTCGTACCCTATGCTAGATTAGTTTGATCTGATTTGTTAATATTAAGAGATATTTTTATCACCTAGGCACTTGTATTTAATGACCTAACACAAACCAATACTATATTTTAAAATTATATTTATTATTAAACTAAGCAGATAAGTCTCGTAACTCAGAGTTCTTAGGTTTAACATTTCTCATATATTTAAGGATCAATCACCCTTATTCCTTAAGAGATATATTCTAAACTCGTTTGAGTGACAAGTTACGGGCCAGTATCCGAGTTTGAAGGAATAATCGATATAAACCTGAACACCTTATAACAAAACAATAAAAAATTAGATAAATGTCCCTTGGGATGTTCTAAACTGCACTTGTTGCCAATAATGGTGTAAACATGATACCATTAAGAAACGTGTGTGTGAAGATCTTTAGGTGTGAACCATTATTTAATTATGGAGCAAAGTATGGTCAGTCCATGAATCAATGTATTGTTTTTTCAAAGTTTGAATTTGCAAGAATGTTGACAACTAATAGCAACACTACTTATAAGGTCTTCCTTCAAGCACATCGATCACACATATTAAAAATAACTTAGAGAAGTTAACTTACATGTAGTTTCTTCGAAGTTGAGATAACTTGCAAATGCCTACAACCATCCATGTCATTTGAAAAATATAAATAAATAAAAAATCCCACCAAAAAAGAAAATCAAATGAAATTTATCTTATATTATAATTAAAAAGTTGAATTCTCAAATTAAATAAAACACTACAATGATTAAAATTGATTCAATTTTTTTTTATCTTTAGATTACATAATTTAAAAAATGAAAGCTAAATTAAATTATTATTTAAAATATAAATATTACACAATTAATATTTAATTTTTGATATTATAGAGCGTTTTCAAGCACAAGATTATTGCTGATAAATCTATATGCTACAATAGGTTTATTTAATCTATAATTTTTTTTAACTGTAATAAAATATTTTAATAATAATTACATTAAAAATCTCTCAATTACACTTATAACATAACCACAATAAATCTATTCAATTATATTTTAACCGACTAGTTATATTTTGACTATAATAAAAAAAACATTTGATTGAAAAGAAAAGTATAATCTTGGTCTAGTGTGGCACAAAGGACCACTAATTTATTAACATTTCATATTGACATCTTTATTCACGCGCGAGGTAAGATTATTATTATTTTTTTTTGTTGGTTAAAAAGGTTGTCAAAAGCAATCAGACGTAATAACCCTTAGAACCTTACCTTGAAATTTTTACTCATTATAAAATATTAGATTTGAACCATAGTTACTAACTTTAAATAATCGAATCTGTCACCACAACATCAATGAAGACAAACTAAAACATTCAGATTGTCTCACATTTCTTATATTGTAATGACAAAAAATACTGCATACTGAACTACTCATGCACCGAGATACTATGCCAAATAAGTTTTATCTGATTTTTTTAATACTAAGACATCTTTTATCAACTGGGCAATTGTAGTTTATGACCACAGGAATTAATATTATATTTTAAAATAAAAATCAGTGGTTGAAGTAAGCTAGCAAACCCCGCACGTGGGATCTTCTAAACTACACTTCTGGTCAAAAATTGTGCCAACATATAGCAGAATTAAGAAAAAGGATTTTTTCCAGATCTTCAGTAGTGGGTCAATGCCAATTAATTTATTATTATTTTTTAAAGTTCAAAAATTGGGATTCACAACGATGAAGACAAATGATAGCAACAGTCCTCAGTTAGGTGTGGTTCCATTTCCAGGCAGTTAAGAAATCTTGAACATGTCAAATACCATGTCATTAGAAAACAAAACGAAACGTACTTTGCGTCATTGCGTTGTACAATTCAAGTTCAACGTATCCCTATTTTGAAAGTTGGTAGATGAAGTAATCGGAATGACAAATGACATGCAGGAGTCGGAGAAATTTGAGAATTGTCAATTATTTTTTGAATCAAAATAGTGACGAGACTAATATTGTTAAAAAATATAAGATTATTTTGTTTATTAAGAATAGAATAGTCTTTTATTTTTTCTGTCTTTCAAGTTTTTTTTGTTTAGTATATATATAATCTTTTTATATTTAAATTAAATTACTTCTTTGTATTTCAATTGAATTATGCAGCATTAATGAAACTCTAGCCTACTCTTTTCTTATTTTTATATATTTTTTTTATTTTTTTGGATTGTTTAACAAATATTACTACTGACCATCTGAAGTGCAAAGGTAAATTCGGACTCAAATAGATAAATATATGGTATTATTTTAAAAGTAAGTGTTGTGTCCCTGTAAATGAAAAAACTAATACCTCAAACATGGCCTTTTGACTTAGACTCCGCTGGATACACATGTGAACCCGCGGCTTGTCCCACGCCAGCGTCACGCAAGAGAACCCGCAACACAACGAGATTATCTCTAATATATATATATACTAGTTATATCATATATTCGAAGGCACAGAATAATAAAAAAAAATGATCAATAATAAATATATTTGTATTTATATTTAAAATCAAATCACAAATATAAAAGAAAAGATAAAAGAATTGAAGCACTAGTTATAATGAGAATGAGCAATAATAGTAGTAGTAGGTGGTAATGGCGGCGGTGAGGTAGCGACGGTAGCAACGGCGGTGATGGTGATAGTGGTGATGATCGTGAAAGATGGTGGTGATGGTCGTGAGAAATGTGGTGGGGTAGAGGTGACGATGAAAGGGGTTAGTGGGGATGGTGGCAGTGGTGATGGGGTAGCACTGGTGGTTATGATTAAAGGTTGTATTGTAACGACAATAATGATGATAGTCCTTATAATAAGCAAGGAGTAATGATAGTGGTGATTGTGGTGGTGAGGCAGTGGTGAGGTGGTGACATTGGTTGTGGACAAGCTTGTTCATTCCAGATTCATTCATTCAGGTCTTGGATTAATTATAGTGATAATATTTTCTCATCTCATATTTGGTTCAAGTATGAAAAAATAGTAAACCTCTCATTTATTCCATCCAATTATTTGTTTAGATGGTGTATTGAATGATAATATAAATACTAAATTATTAAAAAATTATCAAAATAATTATATCTTAAATATTATTAAGGGTAAAAATATTTTTTGTCAAAATATATTTCAACTGGACTATTTAAATCTACCAAATAGGTGGGTTTATTTAAGGGGTTACATGTAGATTTAAAAATACTATTCATCTGGGTTGAGAATCTCTTTAAATAATAATATCAGATCTAAAATATGTATCGAAACAAAGAAATAAATGAGATAAAATTGGGCTGGATATTATTTTGTCCAAAATTTCCTAGAAGTTAGGGTCCATGACCAGTTGGTATGAACCTAAAACTGCATTATACAAACGCAATCATACCTACTAGTCTACAACTAACATAGTGGGGGACAATTACATTATTAGTAGAAAGTTTATGATTATAGTGAATAAAATTATAATATTAGTGAAAGAATTATAACAGTAATAAATAAAATTACCACAATAGTGAAAAAATTATAATATGAGTAAAAAATTTATAACAATAGTGGGTAAAATTATAATTTCAATGAACAATTTAATACAGTAATTGACACAATTACTACAATAGTGGATAAACTTTTACCACAATTTGAAGTACTAAAACTATATTTTGTGCATTTGTGATCGATCACTAATATTGACTGATCAGTGAAAAAATTACAACATCAGTGGAAAAATTTACAACAGTAGCAAGTAAATTTACAACATCAATGACAAATTTACAACAAGAGGGGTAAATTATAACAGTGAAGGACAATTTTTAATCAATATGATGGTAAAAGTACGATTGACACTTTTAACCACATTTGTCGTAAATATACCATTAGTACATTCCACTGATGTCATAAATTTACATTTAAATTTATATTATTATCCATGGTTCTTAATATTAACTAAAATGATAGTAAAATGTGTCTATATAGTAATAACCACAATTATTTTAAACTTACAATATTTGTGGAAAAAATTACCACGATAGTGGACAAAATTACAACATCAATGAAAAATTTATAATATTAGTAAGAAATGTACAACAATAGTAAAAAATTTATATAATCATTGCATTCAACTCTGAATTATAGAAAAAAATTCTTTTGATGTCATAACCTATCTCCAATTGTGGTAAATTTATTTACCATAGTTTTAACTTAACCTCTTTTTGTCATAAATTTATCCTCAATCCTCGTAATGTTACCCAGAATTGTCAAAATATTAACCAAAACAGTGATAATATTAATCCAAACTGTTGTAAATTAGCCTCTAAACTTGTAAATTTATCAACAATTGTTGTAAACATACCCTCAAAGGTGGTAAATCTGTCATTAATTGTGTTAAATTGTCCATAGTTTTGCTATATCTCATTCTAGTAACTTTGTGATCGATTCCAAACTTACAGTTTTTCAAAAAAAAATAAGTCAATCATATTTGTGATTGATCCCAAATAGTTGGGATTGATCTCAAACATTCTTTTAACATTTTAAGATATAATTGAGATAGATCACAAAAAATATAGTACTATGATCTATAACAAAAACATATGATCAATTGAAATTTTTCTTCTTAGAAAAAAAAATTGTCATGAAGTACAATGATTTATCGTTTCACTTTATGATCGATTACAATATCTCAAGAAACCACTTTTAGGGGGAGACTATTATAACTTTGTGATAGATCTCAAGTTCTTGTGATAGATCATAAGTATTCATAAACTTTAATTTCACCGATTAAACATTTCGTCAATCAAAATAAAATTTAAAATTTAACAACAAATAAACATTTAATTTCACCAATTCAAAATTCACTTTCACTAAATTTAATATAAAATTCACCTTCAATTTTATTTATTAAAATTTAATTTCATAAAATTAATACCAACTTGACCGCCAATTTTAGCAAATAAATATTAATTTAGTAACCAAATTTCATCAACAAACTAACATCAAGTTATTTTTTACTTATTAAAATTTTAATACGTAAAAAATAAAATTGTATCAACTTGAATCAAATTTTAATTAGCATGAATTTTAAGAAGTAAAAAAAAATCAAATTCAATCGACTCGAATATGAATTTTAATCTGCTCAAATTTTAATATGTAGAAAAACGAAATTTAATCAACTTAAATTTTAATATGTAAAAAAATATTTTTTGGTATTTTAATATTAAATATTAATTTGATGAACTTTTATTAATTTTTTTAATAATTTGATGAATTTAATGTTAATTATTTAAAATTGAATATTAATTGAATACATTGAATGCTAATTGGATGACACTGAATATTAATTGTATGAATTAAATATAAATTAGATTCATTAAAAGTTAAATTTGTGTTAATTTGATGAATTAAATATTAATCGAATTAATTTGGATGTTGATCTGATGAAGTTAATGAGTAATAGTTAAATTTGATGAATTGAATATTAATTAAAAATATTACCTTGAGATTTTCATCCACCGTAAAATGTTTGATTTGAGCTATAGTTACTAATTTAGAATGATCGAACCCGTCATCGCAACATCACTGAATGCAAACTAAAACATTCAGATTGTCTCATATTTCTTTCATTATAATGACAAAAAATATACTACTCATACACCGAGGTATTATGCCAAGTAAGTTTCATCTGATTTTTTTTAGTACTAACACATCTTTTATCAACTGGGCAATTTTAGTTTATGACCACAGGAACTAATATTATATTTTAAAATAAAAAACTGTGGTTGATGTAAGCAAGTAAACCCCTCACGTGGGATCTTCTAAACTACACTTCTGGTCAATAATTGTGCCAACATATAACAGAATTAAGAAAAGGATTTTTTCCAGGTCTTCTTCAGCTGTAGATCATGTTTGATTTACAGAATAAAGTGTAGTGGGTCAATGCCTTTAAAGCGGAAAATTTTGAATTTGCAACGATGTAAAACAAGTGATAGCAACAGTCCTCAGTTAGGTATGGTTCCAAGCAGCATGGTCATACATACATATTAAAATAACAGAGTTTATGAAACCTATGAAACTTAGACATGGTTTCTTAGAAGTTAAGAAAGCTTCAAAATGTCAAATACCATGTGACTAGAAAAACCCCCCCCCCCCCTTCCAAAAAAAAAAACAAAAACATATGACGCGTTGCAC
>CM042202.1:17322605-17370204 GCA_023539305.1 Ilex asprella
TAAACTAAAATTTTGATTGTTCTCTACCGAATTTTTACTCTACACACACTCACAAACTATATAAATTTGATATATACATACATACATACATGTAGGTCTATGTACACGAGGTAGCATATTATTTCTACGGTCCGACAAAAACTGATAGGGCATATAAATAAAAATTTTAGATGCATGTAAGTTCCTGAAGTTATGACAATCTATTGGGGGTGTGAATGAAAATTTTCTAAAAATCTTTGTTGATTACTACGGGCATCGAATATTTCGTGGTGGAAGCAGATTAAAATGATTCTTTCGAGTTTATCCCGTGTTTCCTATTACTTTGGGTGGGATTTGGCCTGTTGCACGTATTGGGCGGAATGGGTCCAGAAATGCACGACACTAGGGTGGCCCCAATAGTATTTGGTTGCTCCAATCAATGATTTTTTTTTTTGGTTCAATAATTAGAGGTATTTGTATTAGTTTATACGCATATTGATTAATTTTATCTCTAATTTAGTTAAAAATAGATTATCCACGTCGGGACTAAAATATTTATAAGGAATAAATTTTTTATGATTTGATTTTCATATTATTCTATAATTAAAAGAAATTGAAAAAAAAAACTAAAATTAAAGATGAGTCAAGTCTTGTCACAACCACCATAAATTGTATTTGTATCCATTATCTCAACTTGTAAGCACGATTGTTGTCATTTATTAACTCTATGGATAATTCAAGTGGTAATAGGAAGGAAGCGTAAATTCAAATGTCTTGAATTTGAATCTTGACAAGTTATTTGAATATTTTTTTGAGTGAACTGAATAGAGAATTAATCGATGTGTGCATAAATTGACTCCACAGTCAACACACCCTTAATATAACGCGTTTAAATTCCACTTAACCAAAGAACAAACACAACTCAAGATGCAAATGTTGGCCTAACACGGTTTGAATGTTATACTCAACTTTAACACGGTTAATTAATTATGATTTGCAAAAGATTAAGAAGCCTAGCAGGCCAAGGAATTTTCTAATCAGAAAAATAATTAAATCTCCAGTGGGGGCCCACACCATAGACTTTGCAAGCTTGTCCACACTAGAAGGCCAGTGGCATATCCTGTTATTTCAGTAAAGATTCAGGGCAACTGTAATAACTACTACTCCCCTCTTCCCATAGGCTCATAAACCGCGCGTTTTTTCAACGTGAAGGCTTCTTTCCTTCCTTGCATATAAACTTCTGCTCATTCTCAAACTAAAACTCAGATTGAGAGAGAGAGCAGAACAAAGTTACAAAGAAGATCGAATTACAGAGAGAGAGAGATGGAATTGCGTAGAGGATTGCCTCTACTGCTCCAACAATACATAGCTCTGTTGAGGAAGAATTTTATTCTCGCATGGAGGAATAAGCGAGCCACATTTCTGCAACTATTCTCCTCGCTGTTTTTCATTTTCCTCATGTTCTGCATCCAAAAAGCCATCGAAGGTCGGTTCGCCTCCTCGACGTCGTTTAAGAGGATCTTAGATCCCGAAGCCGTGGTGTCTCCTCCAATTCTTCCCTGCGAGGACAAGTACTACATCAGGTTTCCGTGTTACGACTTTCTTTGGAGCGGGAATGAGAGTGCCAGAATTGGATTGATCGTTAGGAGTATTATGCAAAACAATCCTGGAAGGCCTATTCCTTCTACTAAGGTATGAACTAAATATTCAGCTTCTTAATTCTTTTGTTTTTCCTTTTATTTTTGGTTGAAGTGAATTAAGTGTGGAATGGTGGAATTTTTTATTTCTAAGAGAAATTTCTAATGTTTTTCTGTAGTTGAGTTGAGTTTGAATTTGGAGATGATAGATTAGAGGTTGATAAATAAGTTTGTGAATTTCATTGAATTATTCAACAGTTTAAGTACTTTTTTTTTTGGTATTTTCAAATTTTAGTTCTATGGAATCAAATTAGTTAGACCTTCTGCAAACCCTTAACTGGTCCCGTGGTTGGGCCTATCATTTAATAACTACAGGCCCATGTTCAATCCTTTCCACACCCCAAAGCGCTAGCCACCCTTGTCCTTTTGAGACATACTCTGGACCTGCTTAAGCCATGGTGGCCGGCTGAGCTTATGGGTGCAACTTGGGTTGGACTTTGGTCAAAAAATTTCAACCAGAATTCAATTCGGGTCGGGCTAGGGTTGAAGCATCAAGAACCCAATTCAACCCGAACCCGACAAATTTTAAAAAATTAGTACTTTTTTTTTTATTTTTACTCCATCATTCTATATGTCTTGTTGTTTGCTGTTCTATTATGTGTGATTAGTGGTGATAGTGTGATGTTTTAAGTTTAATGTTTTTATGGGTCTAATTTATATGTTTTCTGGGTTTGTGTTTTGAGATCACTAGTTTTTTGGTGTGAAAGCAGATGATCAATAACCGTGCACTGTTATGAATGAAATATATAGATTGTTTTATGAATTTGTAATTATTATTCTCCCTTCTCTCTGTCTCTCTTGCAATGAACCCAAATTCAACCCGAACTCGCTCAAATTGAACTCGGGCAGTACTCGGGTTGAGAAACTCAACCCGAGGTAGGGTTAGGGTTAGGGTTAAAAATTATATGCTTAGGCTGGGCTAGAGTTGACCGTATAACCACCCAACCTGACCGAGTTACGCCCCTAGCTCAATGGAGTAATCAGTGCAGCGCAAGCTTGGACACCTGTATCAGAAAAAAAAAAGTTAGACCTTCTGCAATTGGATTGTGCAAGTTTATTTTGGACTTATTTTTGGGTAGAGTTCAGTTTGTATCCGGAGGTCACTGGCTGATACAAAAGTTTGTCCACTTTTGTAATTGCTTAGTGAATTATATTTTGATGCTGTTTGGATGGTCGAATGTCGAAAAAGCACTGGTAGTTTTTCTTTTTATTTTATTTATTATTTTGGCAGTCAAGATTTGAATTTCTCTAGGAGGAAATGGCCTTTAAGAGTGCTTATTTGGGATGAACTCCTTGTTTATATTGGGTGTTCTAAATTCATTGTGGTGAAACTTTTGACACAAGTCTAATTTGTCATCCTTGATCACCGACTCTAGAGTAAAATGATTGATAGCATTTAGACTTCGGTAAGTATAATTGCCTGAAATTTCCTCTTCTTCTACATGAAATGGTTGCTTCTTATCCACAGCCTCCGAGACTCCAGCGTAACAGGTTGATGATATACTCTATAATGTCTTGCTTGGTGTCGTGAAGGATGTTCCTTACTCTGTTGACTTTTGGGCATTGGGTTGGAATCCAAACTTTACTTTCATATCTCGTAGGTTCGTAGCTATCATTTTTGCAATATGCTGTGCAGGTCAAATCATTCAGAACAAGTGCTGAAGTGGATGAATGGCTTTTCAACAATGCCATGCATTGTCCTGGAGCTATACATTTTATGGAAAGAAATGCAACTGTAATAAGCTATGGAATACAGACTAATTCTACTTCAATGAGCAAGAGAGGGAATTTTGAAGATCCCACATTCAAGTTCCAAATTCCACTTCAAATTGCTGCCGAGCGAGAAATTGCAAGGTCTCTGGTTGGAGGTAATTTACACATAATGCTATTCTATGTGACCTTTAATCTTGTTATCTGTGTTACAACAGCTGAGATATTCGTTTTCCTAGCTTGAATAAATGCACCACTTATTCCATGGGTACATACTTGTTCAGATCCAAACTTCAGTTGGGTGGTCAGTCTGAAGGAATTTGCACACCCTGCATTTGAAGTCTTCTCTGCTGTGACTACGGTAGGACCAACCTTTTTCCTAGCAATTGCCATGTTTGGTTTCGTCCTGCAAATTAGTTCTCTGATAACCGAGAAAGAACTCAGACTTCGCCAGGTATAGACTAGTTACTGTGTTCAATTGTGAAAAGAGAATTAGTTTTCCCCACTTTCCATATTTTCATTGGCATCTGCTCGACAGGCAATGACAATGATGGGCCTTTATGATACTGCCTACTGGTTATCATGGCTCACATGGGAGGGAGTTATTACACTTCTTTCATCACTCCTCATAGTGCTCTTTGGAATGATGTTTCAATTTGACTTTTTCTTGAACAACGAGTTTCCAGTTGTATTCCTTCTGTTCTTTCTTTTCCAATTCAATATGGTAAGTTTCCTGCTTCCAGTCTGAAGTAGTCATCAAAGTTGTTTATTACCAAGCACGCCCTAAACAAATTTTAGATAATGCATGTTCTATTTAAGATATGGCTGATCTATGTTTCCTGGATTTTTTATGCCAGATTGGTTTGGCCTTCATGCTATCGGCCTTCATTAGCAAGTCAACTTCATCCACAACTGTGGGTTTCTCCATATTTATCATTGGTTTTCTGACGCAGGCAAGTTCTTTACTTACAATACTAGAGCACAAAGTACTGATTCAACCATCATAACCATTCTGTTTTTGTTTTTGCAGCTTGTTACCACATTTGGATTTCCCTACAATGATAGCATCGCTGATCCCTTCCGGATCGTCTGGTCATTTTTCCCACCTAATCTTCTTGCCGAAGCTCTTCAATTACTTTCTGGCGCAACTTCATCTCCCGATGATCCAGGAGTCAGCTGGAGTAGAAGGGCAAAATGTGCGCCAAATGATACCGAGTGTGTGATAACAATTGTAAGTCCACAGCTTGCAGCACAAAAACATTTATATGACAATTGTGGTCCTGAATATTTAACCTATCTATATCTATGTGTGTGCATTTCCTATTTCCATTTGACCCAAGTGGAGCGTAGCAGTTGCCATTGTGGCTTACCTTTTCATAACTAGTCATTTTTTGTGGCAGAATGATATTTATATATGGCTCATAGCAACCTTCTGTCTATGGTTTGTACTGGCTATCTACTTTGACAATATAATCCCAAACTCAGCCGGTGTGAGAAAATCAGTGTTTTATTTTCTGAATCCTGGGTACTGGACAGGAAAAGGGGGAAACAAGGTGGAAGGTAATTCAATTTGCAAGATATACCTGTTGTTCTTATCTCTTCTGTTTGAATGGTTTCGGTGACTGACCTTGCATCTTTTTATATTTTAGAGGGTGGCATTTGTAGTTGCATAAGTTCAGTTCCACAATTTGAACATATTACTCCAGATGATGAGGATGTTCTTGAAGAAGAAAACACCGTGAAACAGCAAGTGGGTGAAGGCGTAGTTGATCAGGACACTGCAGTTCAAATACGTGGTCTTGTAAAGATATATCCTGGCACAACAAAGTTCGGTTGCTGTAAATGCAAAAGGACTTCACCTTACCATGCGCTTAAGGTATAGATGTCCTTCTGCCAAAAGTATCACTAGTTTTGCCATCACCTTATCATGCTTTTAAAGTAGATATAGTCTTTATAGTGTGTCAGTTGAGGGGACAAGAGGAATCCATTGTTAAAATAAGCGATATGAGCATTTATACCTATTTCTAACTGTAAGGCACCAATTTATGGAGTTCCCATCTCAGATAGGTCCACAAATCTGATGGCGTCCTTTTACCCAATTACTCAATTACTCACTCATTTTGCAAATCTGTCTTAGATAAAACAAATAAATTAAGGGGCCGAATTAGGGAGCAAGAGAAATACACTGCTCAAATAAGCATTTTGTTGTGGGATCTACACCTCAAATAGAGGTGTGAGGCCATTCTTTTTTGTTAGTCATCAGCATGAACGTTCAACCCTTCCCGCCCCAGTGTGGTTTTTCGCCTGCAAATTTTAACATGATAGTATATATCAGGCTGGACAAATCAGTCATGAAGGTAATAGGTGAGAGTGGGAAGTAATGCTAGTTGTATCAAGGCGGTGGTAACAGTGGGAAAGACTGTCAGTTTAGGTCTATTTTTATTTGGTAGGTATCATTGAGGATTTGCTGGAGTGGCAGTTTATGATTCTCAATTCTCATAACCTATATTTTTGGTCAACTATTTTGGTCAGTGTAGGGCTACTCTTTCTCCTATTATTTTTCCTCCTGTGGGTAAAATAACAATGAAGAATTCTCATGGCATGAATGAAGCAGCGAAGTGCTTTTTCATAAAATTTGTAAATGAAAAGATATAGTCGCTTTGGGAAAACATTTTTTCAGGGTTCAGTATTTGAGGATGTATTTATGAAAATGGAGACATACTTCCTGGCCGAATCAGTTTACATTACCAAAACGTTGGAAAAGAATATAAACGTGAGAAAGAGTTTATATTCTTTTCCAATGTTTCTCCTTAGTATGATGTGATCACTTATCCTAACTCACTTTCAAACTTTCAAAACTTTGAAAATGGTGAATTATTCACAAATAGGAGACTTTAGCTTTGCTAACAGTGGGACACCTAGAGGTTGCATCCTATTAATTTTTATGCGGGTCTCTTTGGGTGCACAAAACATGGGAGTCTTCTAATTACTTTGGTCCATGCTGGCTCTGTGCCTAGTAACAGCTTGAGGAAAGGAAGACTTTACATTTAATTATATGTATTCGTCTCAGAATTGTGATCATCATTGGAGTCTCCTTTCTATGACCATCATTGTCACTGCAAAACACTAGCTGACGTATATAATCTTGCCTTCAGGGCTTATGGGTGAACTTTGCTAAGGATCAGCTATTTTGCCTTCTTGGACCCAATGGAGCTGGAAAAACTACAGCAATTAACTGTTTGACTGGAATTACTCCAGTCACTGGTGGCGATGGTACTAGTTTTTGTTTCAGTTTTTGGGTTCATCAATTGTAATTTTTTTTTTGGCTATGGTTATGAAGAATCAAAATATGAAACTGAAATGTCTTTTAACAGCGTTAATCTATGGAGATTCCATTCGAAATTCCATCGGCATGTCAAACATTCGAAGAAAAATAGGGGTTTGTCCACAGGTAATCCTTTATCCTCTTCCTTTTTGTTTCTTAGAAATAATGTTATTGTACTTGATTATCTCAAGCTTACCAATGATACTCAAGATAGAAGAGATTAATTTGTGTTCCACATTACCCAGTTTGACATTCTTTGGGATGCATTGTCTGGCCAAGAGCACCTCCACCTCTTTGCCAGTATCAAAGGTCTACCTCCTGCTTCAATAAAATCGGTGAGTGCTATACAAACCTATACTGTTTTGGCTACTTGTTTCTTTTGACAAATATTTGCAGTGATATTCATTGAATCCAAACCAATAGAAATTTTATTACTGTGCTGGATAAGCTCACTCGGATTTGAATTGATTCCATTTGTTAACATTTTCTGTGAAAATGTACAACTAAAACTCAGGTTGCCCAGAAATCATTAGCAGAGGTGAGACTTACTGAGGCAGCCAGAATGAGAGCTGGCAGCTACAGTGGAGGAATGAAACGCCGCCTCAGTGTCGCAATAGCCCTCATTGGTGAACCAAAGTTGGTCATTTTAGATGAGCCGGTATGGAAATTACCAAATATACGTCCCTTGTATAGAATCATTTACTTCCTTGATCATGGAAAATTTCCTTCAATGTGCAGACAACTGGTATGGATCCAATAACTCGGAGGCATGTTTGGGACATAATCGAGGATGCAAAGAAAGGGCGGGCCATTATCCTAACTACACATTCAATGGAAGAAGCTGACATTTTGAGTGACCGCATAGGAATCATGGCAAAGGGTAGGCTTCGCTGCATTGGAACCTCAATCAGGTTGAAGTCACGGTTTGGAACTGGATTCATTGCTAACATAAGCTTCTCTGAGGGCACTAACGGGACTCCTAGCAGAGGTGGTGCTGCAAGTACACGTCAGCACGAAGCTGTGAAACAATTCTTTAAAGATGTATGTTGGATGACCTCACCTGTTTAAATATTCTTTAAAGCCTTCGATGTTTTCTTTGACATGGGAATTATCTTGGCAGCATTTGGATGTGGTACCAAAAGAGGAGAACAAGTCCTTTCATACCTATATTATTCCCCATGAGAAGGAGAAGCTATTAACGGTAAAACGCCTCTCAAATTATTTCTATACAGTCTCAACGTTCAACGGTGTTTTTAAATTTCTTGAACTAGAGTTGTATTATTTTTTGGTTGAATTTATTTATGGACACTAAATCAGTGCCTCTATCTACATCAGTGCAGTGGCAAAATTTCAGTGCGATATTTTATTCTGTCATTGACCTATAGACATGCAGCAATTAGAATACAACTTCACTCGATTTATCTAATTTCTTTATTGCAATTGTGTACCTAACCTCTGTTCATGAGAAATTTTTGGCTAAGAGCAACACACAGGTGGATCTGAGACTTCTGTTTAAATCGCTTGCAATTTTATATTCTGCACTAGAAAGTTGATATTTCTGTCATTACTTTCTTGGCACATTGAAGGTTTTTTCTTTTCTTTTCCCTATCCTTGTGCATACTTTCTGCTTTTCTACTCTTAGTCTCTTGGGCTTCTTTACTTTACCTTTTTTTTTTTTAATGCATAAGTGGGGGATGGTCAAGTGAAGAAGCCATTTTTGAGAAATCTGGCAAATTGGCAATGCAAGGCTCATACCTTTCAGTCTTAGATATCAAGGCCTAAGTTTTTGAACTTAGTCTTGCCTTTTCATTGAGTCAATATGTCCTTTTCCATGATTTTATATTTCTCTAAAATCATTGAGAAATTCTATTACCGAGAGATTCCCATTTAACTCTATCTTTTGTGTTTTTAACTTTGAGGTAAATAACATGAAGTGATTTCTAATTTGCAACAAAAATAAATTTGGCAGTAGAATGTATATGACATTCTTTATGGAAAGATATGAAGTAATGTAAGTTTAATTCCTTTCATTTTCCTTACTTTCATTTGACAATTGTTTCTACAGAATTTTTTTGCTGAGCTCCAAGATAGAGAAGGGGAATTTGGTATAGCAGACATCCAACTTGGTCTTACAACTCTCGAAGAAGTTTTTTTGAACATTGCGAGGCGGGCAGAGCTAGAAAGTGCGGCAGCTGAGGGGAACCTTACAACCTTGACTTTAGACTCAGGAACTACAGTTCAAGTAATTGCAATTGCTATATGATTTGCTTGATAATTTTTCATACCAACTACATTACCAGAATTTTAAAATCAATCGGATTAACATTCTCTTTTTTCTCTTTTGAACGTTTCCGATGATTAAGCAGATACCCATAGGAGCAAGATTTGTTGGGATTCCCGGGTCAGAGTCTGCAGAAAATCCTAGAGGCATTATGGTAGAAGTCTACTGGGTACAAGATGATTCTGGCACCCTATGCATTTCTGGCCACTCACCTGAAACTCCAATACCAAATCATATCCAACTCACAGCTCCTCCAATAACCAATCGTCCAAGAATTTTCTTAGGCCGGCCAGGACCAGCTCATGGAATGGTGATCGATGCTGATCAAATAATTGGTGCACACTCGTAGTGCTAGGCTTGCTTGTAAAACTACAGTAATAGGTATTGTATTCCCTATAATTTGACATGATACTTGGTGTAGTTATTGCTATTTCTTTGTTATATTATTTGAAATATGAATTTTGCTTGTACAATACGCACTGCCAAATAAAGTCTGTAAACTATTCTTTAATTCTTTTCAATTGTTGCTTTTTTTATCAAATGCATGCATATGTTGCAGATGAAGTAAGAACATTAGCTAAACTAGTAAAAGATTTGAGAAGTGACTTGAGTTAGGAACAAAGGAAATTTTGAGGTTTATTGATGTATTTATACGAGTTCATAGGTGAAAGTTGTGAAGGAAATTTTGCCACTGAAGCCCCAAAATAATTGGATTAATAGGTATTCTTCCAATATTTTTCTTATTTGGATGATATTATAACTTTTGATAATCGATGTATGGAGGTCAATGGGGGCACCAGTGTGGTCTCAGTCTAAGGCTCTCTGATGCTCAAAGCGTTTGTCTGTGTATCCTAGGACTTGTGGAAGCACTTATGTGTTTTGTGTATGCTGTGGGTTGAATCTACATTGCCCATTGAATCTTCTTAGTCAGCGTAGAGTACTGTGAAAGCTCTTTATTGTGCATGATTATTTACTTCGGATCTCACTATTGTTGAGCTCTAATTTTGTCATATGAACCTTAGATGACTAGCACAGGTCACCCACATCAGTACTATAGTAGGACTAGCCGAACCGACATGCCCCTTTGACCCCTCAATGTGATGTGGTAGATGGAGCTAATAATCCAAACTGCAAACTTCTTCTCAAGTAGAGATGGTTAATAGGTCCAGTCTGATATGTGAACCACAATCCCAAGGAGGCAAGGAGGTCCGGGCTATAGGGATATATACATTCTCCATGAGGAAGCTCAAGTCTGCTTTGCTTTGGTGGTGGCTTCTCATACAACAATGACCATGTGGACTACAGTTCTTAAAGAAGAGTACTATTGCAACTAGGCATTGGTACTGTTCATATTGGATTTTTGGTAAATTCCAAGCATTTATTAGCTTAGCTGTGTTGGGTGGATTCCGTAAAAAGCCTCTCTCGACTCTCCGTTTGTCTTATGCCTTTAGAAAATTCTCTCACCTTTCAAGATCCGGTCCATAATATAAGTTACATATGGAGATTATTTGATAGTTTATTCAAATTCTATATGATACAATTTGTGAAAAATGGGCGTTGTATTGAAGTTCAAAATTTTCATCCGAGTTCAAACTTGGGTAAGAAGTGAGTGTCACGATTCCTTGAAGAAAAAATGATATTATTACCAGCGAGAAATAAGGGTAATGTTTGTATTTTGATTGGTATTTTTGGAATTTAATCTTTTACGGTGAGAGACGTATGTGTTCTAATTTATCAAAAGTAAGATAAGGTTCACTTATTGACATTTCTTACTACTAATCCCTTATAAATCATCATCCATACCTATTGAACTCCACTCCATTGAATATGGTTAATTATTGGTTATTGCATCTCGTTGTTATTGATGGTTATTAAATTTGTCAAAGTTCATTTAGACTCATGTGACTATTCATGATTGATCGATGACATCAATTGATCAAGCATGATGTATTATTACTATTGCATTAAATATTATCTTTTTAAATACTATTTGTTGAATTCTCTTCTTAGTGGATACCGGAGGGAGATATCAATTGACAATGAGAGTCACTTTTAAAAATAATTTACTATCAAGACGTGATTTGAAAACTTGACACCTAGTTTTTTAGTCATTCAATGCTTTTTACTCGGATAAAGACACTTATTATAAAATTTTAATATTTTGATATATATTCGATTTAGTTGCCATAAATTCAAAACAAAATATTTCAAGTAGTAGTATGATTGGGTGGTTAATAGCAATGTTGAGATGTAATCCATAAATGTTTTGAAGGCTCAAAACATTCTGACTACATCGAAACATTAAAATTTTGATTCAATCAGTCATTCGAAACATCATGAAAACGAAAATTATGAAAGCATTTCAATGGTTGTGTATGGGGTGGCCAATATGATATGTGACATGATAATGGATGAATAGCATAGCAGTTCATTTTATATAATAAGATCCTTATCTTTATCCGTTAGTGGACCTTTTAATAATACACCAAATCCTGGTCCAATTATGAATTTGAGTAGTGGAATATTAGTTGGTATCCTTGTCTTATTATTTCACTATGAGTCCAAATCCTTCTTGTCGTCCTATTTCATTGATTCACATCAAATATTACAGTAAAAAATTTGAATTCTCAACTTATAAAAGTATATAAACAATTAAGATTGATTTAATTGTCATTTATTTTGATTTAATGGTATAAAATTTATCTTATTTTTTTCCCACTAAAACGTATTATTTTCTTTGCACGACCCCAAATGTCAAACAACTCAATTAACATATTAAAACATTTCTTAATGTCAAATAATTCTATCAATCCACACTTACGTTTCTTTTCTCTTTCTTTATTTTAATTTTAAATTGTATAATTTAAAAAAATTAGTTTTTATTTAAAATATAAAAAAAATGTAAAATCAATTTTCGATTTTTGGTATCGCATAATTTTTACAAGTACATGATTATCGCTAGTATATAAATATTTAATCCGATTATAAGTCAAATTTTATGTACATGTTTATGCTTGATGAAATTGAGTTTTTATTTTTGTTTTTTTTGTTTGCTAATAAATTTTGGGTTTTTTTTAGAAGTCGGGCCACACTTGTGGACTTTTGGGAGAAAGATGACAGGTGTGTTCTTTTTTAGACTTAAAAGGACAATTAAAAGTATAAAAATTAATTTATTCTTAGTAAAATAAATAACTATACTATAAAATAGACATTAGCAGCAAGATGGTAACAATAACGACGACACAGTAATAGTAATAGTAAGACAATAGTAGTAATAACGATACAATAATACAATCACATTAACAACAATATCCGTGTGGGTGGGGCGTAAGGGGTGATGGCTGTGAATGGAGGTATTATAGAAGGTGGCAAGGTTGGAGCATAGAGTGGGGGTGGATTAGACAGTAATACGATCACCGTCACAGTCACTGTCACCACCACTGTCAAAGTTTTATGAAATAAACAGTAATATGAACTAAACAGTCACATGATCAAGTAACAGTCACAGTCATAGTAAAAAATTCTACGAAATTAGATAGTAACGTGAATTAGACAATTACACGATTACAGTAACAACCACAATAACAGTGATAAAGATAATGAATTTCATTGTCATCGTTCAAATTTTAACGTACGAATTTAAAATATATTTTGGCTAATACCAATTTTTTTTTGTCTAATTTAATCGACCATCACTATTAATAAAAAATTTATGTTTGAAATGGAATTTGGGTTGTTAAAATTTTAATATATTTCATCGAACACCATTTGAGCATATCAAATCTCATAGATTTACTTATTAAAACTCAAAATTCAGCCAAAAAACAAGGACTATTCAAATTCAATTATACATAGAGTAATTTGCACATCAGTATGTGCTCGTGTGAGTGCATTTGCAAGAAACAGAGCATATATGAGTAAAGAAGAAAACATCAAGGCTAATTGAGGCCCAGAATCCAACTATTGCGAGAGTTCAATCCAAGCAGATCCATCAAAATAACAGAATCCTCTAAGATCTTTTTGTGGCCCTTGTGTCCACATTGCTCAATTTATTCGCGAACAACTCGAATTGTATATTTTACTGTGATAAAAACTGATATATATATCATAGACAAATACTTTCTACTCAACTGCAGCAATAGCATGGACAACGACAACGGAGGTAGCAAATGTGACAATAGGAGCAACACCTTCAGTAAATCCAAAGTTCACTTTGAAATCCTAAATGTTCCTCTTCTCACATAACTTAGCAAGAGACTCACAACTTTCATCAAAACAATTTAAATAAAGCAAAACAATAAGAAAGCAAACCAAAGGGGAACCCGAGGAGAGAGTGCTAGACCTATTGACAAAAGAGATACCCATATTGTTTTTGGTTCAATTTGGTCTAAAAATCAGTAAGTGAACCCAAAAAATGATACATAAATCCCAAAATCCGGGAATGCACCTAAGAAAATTTGTAAATTGTACCAAAAAATTGAGTTATTTCTCAATAAAAATAAATTAAAATGAATATGCATTTACTAATTTGTCTTCATACAAGTTTTGAAATTAACGTCTATAGTTATCCGTTACGAGCTTTGAATCTTTGAAACGTTTATGATACAAGTAACAATGATTTTTCTTTATTACTTTACATTTTGATCTTGTTTAGAAGTGGCTAAAAGCTTTAATTTTTGGATGATTCAGAGGACAAGAAGCCTAGCTCGTTCGTGACTTAGGCTTAATGGATGATTTTGTCATTAATTTTTAAGGTGTAAAAATAGTTTTTATCAATATCAAGAAAAAACTAAAAAATGAGGTTTATCTAAAGACTTTTAAGAAAAAGACGATTTTTTTCAAAGACACTCAAAACTGTTTTAAGAGTTTTTTTAACTCTAATTTTTTTATTTTAATTTTCAAACCTTTGTTTTGTACCCAAAAAAATTATCTCCAAATGAACCATTGTGTTAATTAATAGGATATAAAATAGACTTAAAACTTTTTTCTAGTGAAGTGACACTATTTCACAAAGCATTGAGCCAATAATACTATGAAGACGAATATCGAATATCGTATTTATGTGTGTTTTAATTAATTTACACCTCAATTAATAAAAAATAAATCATTCACAGGAATAGAGAATTCTTAAGGATAAATTTGATTAAAGTTTGGATAAGAAGTTCCTCAAATTATGAAATTTAAAAGTTATTGGGAATTGAGATGGCAGCATTTCAAGGAACTCAGCACAAACAAACAAGCAGACACTGACAACCTAAGCCCATCCGCCAAAATTAGTGCTGAATTTAAAAAGTTGTAAAGGAGGGTCTTAATCCATCCTACGGAATAATCGATTCTATTCTTTCCTCATCAGAAAACTATGAACAGATTACGAGTCTGCAGAGAAATGAGACGTAGAGCTTCACGAACGACTCTAAATTGGTTCAATTCATTCAATTGTTCAAGGTACTTCGTTAAATTTTCTGCAGCGTTATTAGATATTAGTTCATGGGTTTCACACTTTGAGTTGAAATATCTCTGGTTTTTTTTTTTTGGATTTGAATTCAAGAGGTATTTGGTGTCTTTTTTGATGATGGGTTGTCTTCTGAATCTTCAGTTTTAATTGTTCAGGGAGTTTGATCAGCATTTTCATTTCTTTTTGACTGATATAGTCCTGTTTATGAATGGGAGTATATGTGATAGACCTGGTGGTTTGATACTGGATGTGGAATGTATCGGTGGAAATGATTTCCTTCCAATTCAACCTTTTGCAACGCATGCACATGAGCAGCACAACTCTTTACATACTTGCAATTTTTACATCCTCCACGTGCTTTATAAATTAGTTAAGTGGATTCGTTTTATGGTTTTGGCCGTTTCAAAATGAGTTGCATTAATGATTGGGATTAGAGTGGTAAGGTATAATTCTTAGTATTTTTCACCACTCTCAAGTTTTGGCTAATAATTTAACCGAATAGAGCTTCCTAACTTTGACTGTGCGACTTGTAACTTTTTTAAAGCAACAAAAAAAATTATCTAAAAATAAAAACATATTTAATGACTATTTTGCAGGATTGGGGGGAAAGAGTGCACTAATAAGGGGAGGTGAAAAATCAAGAAATAGGGAAGTAAAATAGTTGACACACGGTAGTCAATCTAGTACGTACATCGATTTTGTTTTTCAATTCAATTTGTTAATTGAAATATGCCATATATCGTAAGTTTACTGGTAGCTATTTAAAAGGAGGATGCTTTCCCCAACCCTTGGGCTAGCTCCCTATATGTGTATTACTATACACGTGATTGTGTTTGGAGGAGGAAGGGATTAAGTTCGGATAACGAAGAATAAAAAAAAAAAAACAAATGGTATTTGAAAAAAACTTAAAAAACAAAAAAGAATTTTCAAAAACTAAAAAATAATATAAAAAAAGCATTTTCAAATGATATATGAACTTTGTTTAGTATTTAGGTTCGGCTATTGATCAATTGGTAGAGCCTTTTCTTCTGTTTGCCCGTAATTTTGGCCATAGTGGATTTTAATTCTTAGTTTTTTTAATAGATTTTCCTTAAAATTATGGTTCTTTGATGCTCTAGTAATTGTTTTGCCAAACGTGTTCTTCATCTTCTTTTCATCTCGGAAATTAATTAAATTCTAGTGCTTTTGACCACCAGTAAAAAATAAAGCAGAAATTATCTTGGTTTAGTTCAAATTCGAGCAAGTTTTCAATTCAAAACAAAAGGAATGACAATTTTTTCTTGATGAATGTGGAAATCATTTTTGGTAGCTATTAAACAACCATCTACTCCAAAAGTAGGAGATCTTGTGTTCGAATCTCGTTGCCACCCTAATTATTAAAAGAGTTTTCATTTGTTAGACCTAAAATCTAGCCTGTGCATGAGGGGCATGTTAAAGTATAAATACTTATGAGGGGACGTGTTTAAGTATAAATACTTAAGTTATACCCTCTCCAATAATTTAAACTTTTAGAATAGATGGTTGTTTAACAGTAGCAATGCCTGCTGATTATATAATGTATTTCGAAATGTGGTTTATTTTAGCTTTAAGCTTTAGAACTACACTTGTTATTGGACTTTCATGTTAGGATAAAGGACACTATTGAAGCAAACTTCTAAAGACCATGCTTATTAACGATTATAGGATTGTCGTGTACATGATTTTGTTAATAATTTAGATTTTTTTATGTGAAATGGCTCTGATAGTTTCTGTAATGCAGATCCAATCATTCCCTATCTTTTGCCACTATAGAAGTTGAAAAGTTATCAGGCTCCCAACCCGCTGAAGTACACAACTTGGGTATGTATTGCAACTTGAACAACTTGCTTATTTCATTTGCAGAAAATGATTCCAGCCTATAGTGCAAGAACAAGTCCCAATATATAGTGTCTGTTATTTTTCAATGATTTAGCTATTCTGAATAAAGGAAAATCGCAAGGCACTATGTCTAGGCCTTTGATAGTTTGATTGGTAATTGTAAAGTAAGTAAATTATATGCCCTAATTTTTGCTCACAATATTAAACATGTGTGGTCAATGTTTTAAATGAGCCAGTAGTTGAAAGCAATGCAAATCATGTACCTGTACTCTTGGTGATTGGCCTAGTGTGTGGGTTTAAGTTCAATTCAAATTACGTTGTCAATCTGTGTTATCATCCTTTCTAGTGCAGGGCAAATGGACAAGATCTTCAAGTTGGAATACAATTGTGGATCCTTTAAATGGGGACTCGTTCATTAAAGTTTCCGAAATAGATGAAACTGGAGTACAAGTATGTAACATAAACGTATCATATGATTGCCATCTGCATTCTTTCCAAAGAGATCTCCAACTAGCTGATCCTATTAAATGTCTTTATCATGCATAACACTCTTGGTCTATATATCTCTGCTTTTTTTACTTTATAACATGCAGTTAATTAAGATCATTAATTACTTTATAACATGCGTATCATACGCTTTGTCTAACCACTAACTGCTTATGCAGCCATTCATTGAGAGCCTGTCCAGGTGTCCAAAACATGGTCTACACAATCCGTTCAAAGCACCAGAGAGGTTTATAAGATTATTGATCTCTTTCTTTCTCATAATTGTTTTGTTCTTCTTGTTAGTTTTCCCTCTTGGTATAGACATTGAGATTATTTAGTGGCTGTTAATGCAAAAAGAAACTGGTTCTGATGGTCCAGTTACTTGGAATAAGTGTTCATATGAGCTATCTTCTGCAGGTACCTTTTGTTCGGAGACATATCAGCGAAGGCAGCTCACATGCTTTCCCTGCCTAAGGTAATATGCTCCAAGTCAAAGAACGTGTCCCTTTCATCACACTTCTTATTTAAATAAACATAACACAAACAATGTTATCTTCATGTCACGTTTTTTGCAACTTCGAATTTTATGTGGCTTTCAGGTTTCCGATTTCTTCACTAGGTTAATACAGAGGGTGGCTCCAAAGAGTTACCACCAGGCTCTTGGTGAAGTTTATGTTACACAAAAGTTTCTAGAAAACTTTTCAGGCGATCAGGTACATGGTGATCAGCTTAACTGAAGCTTTTCGGTTTCGCTCTCCGATAGATTGAAAAGAAATCTTGTTACGTAGATCCATTGTTATTAGAGCCTGCGTATATTCTTATAGACAGAACTGTTGATCAAATACTGTTTACAGTGACTTGCTGCACTTGTGCCTGATATGGTTATCAATCTACTCTTTTGTCTTGCTTTTATCTTCTAGTTTTTCATTTTTTTTTCTTCCTGAATGTTGGTTTCTACTTGAATGATAATGATTCAACTTTGATCCTGTTAGTGAAACTTTCATGTTTTTTTTTTCACTCGCCCCTCTTTCATCTTGTCACTTCTTCATGCTTGGTGGCAGGTTCGCTTCCTGGCAAGGTCTTTTGCAGTACCTGGGAATCATCTTGGGCAGCAAAGTCATGGTTTCCGATGGCCTTATGGTCCTGTAAGACACCTATTTTTAAGATACTTCAAATTTAATCGAAGCTGTAATACACTCAATCATGGTGTTCAGAACTTATTGAAATGAAAGGCAAGTGATCATGTTTCGTGGTGGAAACATCGGAAAGGTTCATCAGAAACATCACATTCATACAAATGATTGGCTTTAAGCTTTATAGTGGCGTATACTAGTTCCATGTCTCACTTAAACTAATTTCAACAATCAAAAAGATGGTTAAAGATGTATATATGGCTCAAGATTGATAAGCTGACAAATAACTATGTTGTGAAAATAAACTTGTTAAATTCCAACATAACTACTACCTAGGGTGTGGATCTGAGGAATATCTAGATCAATTTGACTGAGTGGATTTATCTATGCTGTAGGAACTGACTAGCTTAAGTTGTACAGCTGGGAACCTCATACAAACTTTTTGAAAAGAAAATTAATCTGTCTTCCAAAATGTCTAATTATCTTTGATCAAATATCCTCTTTTTACATTTGCTTGCATATCAATGGATGTTGCCACCCTCTATTCATAGGTTCTACTTTATCATTGATTATTATTTTACTTAAAGTAATGTAATTGTTGATGAAAGGATTTTCTCTACAGCTTTCAAATTATACAAGATTGTTTGTGCAGGTGGCAATAATTACTCCGTTCAATTTTCCTTTAGAGATTCCTGTACTCCAGCTGATGGGTGCACTTTATATGGGCAACAAGCCTGTTCTTAAAGTTGATAGCAAGGTGGGCTCTCAAGAAGTGCTTTAAACATTATACATTGTATAAAAACTTCAGTTATTCAAGTTCAAATTAATGAATTCTGGTTATTGTAGATATTATTTCCATTTAATTTAGGAATGGATCAACTCAGTCACTGGATCGATCTGGTGTTCAATTCGGATACACTGAGAGTTAATTTTGAATTTTTAAAAAAATGACACACACACCCACATGCCAAAATGCTTATGCACCCATATTAAGTTAAATTGATGAATCATTTCGGTCTTCTTATATTCAGATACTTGGAAATAATTGCTCTGCATCAAATAATCAGTTCGGTCTTCTTTTATTTAGATAACTTGGAAATTTGCTCTGTATCAATTTGGATAAAAAATGATGAATCAGATTCGACTTGAATTTTTCCAAGTAGAAATAATTGCAAGGATGTCCAAAACTTCTTGTAGATAATTTTCGAGAAAGTGCTTTATATTTTCAGTAATGAAAGCTGGTGGAGAACTTTGGGATAGATTGTTGTGTGGAGAAGCAGAACTAAAAATCGCATGGGAGGCTCAATCCCAAGGTTAGGGAAGATGAGGTCTATTTTTATCCTTTTTACAATTGGATTTTATTAGAAATTGCAATCAAGGGGTCAAAACTACAAATGAACAATTACAAAGAACCATCTGTGGGTATCACTAATAAGTCAAAATATCAACACAGGCTTGAAACTGCTTGCAACAATGGTAAATCAATGAACATGAACTAGTAGTGTGAAATTTGGGGTTCTGCCGGCTGTTTTGCTAAATTGTTCGGAAATGAATATGCACATCAAGCTCAATTTTGTGCGTTTTATCTAACCTAGGAATCCCACCTTTTGTGCCCCTTCTAAGAAAATCCATTTTTTTTCTTGTCATATTTGTCTTCATTATTTTCTCTTTGTAACCATGATAAACTGACTAAGAATGTTTCTTAGGTATGCATTGTTATGGAACAAATGCTTCGATTGCTTCATGATTGTGGGTTACCTGTTGAAGATGTTGACTTCATCAACTCTGATGGAAAGATAATGAACACGCTATTGCTGGAGGTCAGTTTCTGATTACAGTTTTGCTATGTGAAGAATTACAATTTTTACCTCTTTTCGTTCCATTAACTGATGTTCAAGAGCTGTTATACCTTTTTTTCTTACTGTTTTGGTAGTTTTTTTGGGGGTGGGGTTGGGCGTGGGGTCCCAAATGCTGAAGAGCTTCAGATCCTTTATCCTGTATTCCAAACATATGCAGTGATTGTGATTTAGGACCAAAGGATGGAGGCTTGGGCAATACACGTGCATAAGACACATTCCAGAGTACAAATAGTCTCTCAGGTCTCAGCATGCATTTTCAGGTGTGATTGAATCTGCATCCATATGTGAAGCAATGACAACCATCAGCTTAAATGTGTTCCTGTCACTGTAAACAGTTTGCCCATGGATGATGACTGTGTCAAAATACCTTCTGGTTACTACAATATAGATGGTTTTTATACAAAATTAAGTCATTATGTTTAAAGAACCTTAAAATGCTAGTACCTTTACAGTCAATGGTTTGGATTGCATTGTCCTAAACATGTATGGAACAACCAGCCAGAAAATTGCCAGTACTATTCACTAGTGGAATACATAGCCTTAATATAGTTTTGATAAATAAAAAATATTCCAACAAATAGGTATTTAAAGGCACAACACTAAAAATACCTGTATTTTATTACAAAATTAGTCATTTGAAGGTTCTAATCTAGAAATTCTTAAGGGGACATAAAAGTAACCTTAATACGATGGACTTTAAAATAAATCATTCGTTTGTGGGGCAGAGTGTGGGGATGTGTGCATACTAGAAGTAACGTTTTTCCTTGTGGGTAGTATAGTTCTCTATTTTAACCATTTCCAATTGGAATCATGTTAACAGGCAAATCCACGAATGACTCTTTTTACTGGTAGCTCAAGAGTTGCAGATAAGTTGGCTGTTGACTTAAAGGGTAGAATCAAATTAGAAGATGCCGGATTCGATTGGAAGATCCTTGGGCCCGATGTCAATGAGGTTTATGATTACCGTTCTTAACCGTATATATATATTTTTTTGAAATTTTCTGTGCATGGAATTCTGGGTTCTAAAAAAGGCATTGTTTCTAAAGAACAGGTTGACTATGTTGCATGGGTCTGTGATCAAGATGCGTATGCATGTAGTGGTCAAAAGTGCTCAGCGCAATCAATTCTATTCATGCACGAGGTCAGCTGCTTCATTTTGACATATGCTTTTTTAAAGAACATTTAGAACGATTGTTTTTAAAGGTTGCAACAGCAGGCCGAATATTTTTTCCTGTGATTGTTCATTCGATCATGTGCCACAAATAGGAAAGAAAAGTAGAAGAATTGGATCCACCAACCACTTTGTCACCGGGGGGGGGGGGGGTTTGCTGTCAAGTCACCCGGAGTTCAAGTTCGATCCATTAGATTCTTCGATTTGTTTAGACAAGAAACGAGGGACAAGAAAACATCTTTGATTATGATTAAAAGGAACAATCTCAAATAGACCAAGATCCAATTTCGGGTCAATTCTTGGTGAACATGATCTGCCATAATCTCTTCGATCCCTCCATTTATGTGCTAGAATAGACAGATCTAGTAGGTTAGTGGAAGAGACTTTTTTGTATGATAATCAAAGGGAGTGGGAAAGCCGGACTAATTCTTTGGAAAAGCCCAGTTCTCTTTGTCTTCGAGCTTTCATTCCTCAATCCATAGATTCGTTCCACCATATACCTCCCCACCAATAGATAGAGACAAATGGGAATAACTGAACCACGTCTATAAAATGTCAGTACCATGCAGCTGCTTCAAAGCCAACGTGATGCTCCCTGGTTAGATGACCAAGATATTGGCGAATACCACATATGATCGAGAAAAGAGTACCTATGTATTTATTCATTTATATATATGATCATAAAATAAATATTATTTATGGACAATCATTCAATCCATCATTTCCTTAATTTTATCAATTCACATCTCGATATCATCGAATAAAACACAATATAAGATAGAGCGATACACCTTCATCACAAACATCCAAGATCTAACAATCAGTGACTACTGTAATTTTCATTTTAAAAACTACCCCACTTTGTAATCCTAATTTTTGTTCAATTTTAAAGAGACCCAATTTCGTACAGTCCTATTTTCATCAAATTACTTTCACATAAAAAGTTTGTTCCATTTGTATATAATTTCATAATTTTATCTGAAATAATACTTATATCGATGTCCAACTTCATGTAGTAATTATAACTCTTTTAATGTTATAACTTTGATCCATATATCTTTAAAATTACACAAATAGCTTTCTTAGGCCCCGTTTGGTAACGTTTAAATTTTTCGTTTTTCGTTTTTATTTTGATATTTAGAGAAAACAAGAAAAAAAAACTCGTTTGGTAACCGTTTATATTTTTTGTTTCTGTCATCGTTTGATAAACGAGGGGCGATTTTCAAAAACCAAAAAAAGTTGTTTTTGGTTTCCGTTTTTCGTTTTTCAAAAACAAAAAACGAAAACGTTACCAAACGGGGCCTTATTTATTAAGTTACCTGACTAGTGTTCAAAAATTTGAAAAAAAGCTCAAAAGGTATCCTCCTGCATGTCCCCAACGTGTCCCAAGCATGTTGATCGTGTATCTCCCACGTGTCCAAAAAAATATAACAATAAAAAAATAAAACACTCATTTTCGTGTGTCTGTGTCCCAAATATGTCTGACATTGACACTTTGGCCAAAATTTTGTATCCATGCTTTGTAGTATGTAGTCATGTCTTTCCAGAAAATAATAATTTGGAGCCCTTATGCAGAACTGGGGTGCAAGTTCAATCATTAGTCAACTCAAAAATCTTGCTGCAAGGAGGAAGCTAGAAGACTTGACTATTGGCCCTGTCCTCACAGTAAGTGTACCTTATCTGTCTTATGGTAAATTACCTTTTCTAAATTGCTCAAGGGAGATGGTTACGGAATTTGAGAACTTTTTTGTTGTAATGACATTAGCATCTGAGTTATCTCTTGAACCGTTTTCTAAGGACATGGAATGGAAACAACTGAGTTTATTCACATCTTATTAAATATAAGTGATGCTGTAATAAGTTGAATTCATATCATTTGACTGTGACTCATCAGGGGCAAATGCTGCTTTGGCTCCGAGGCCTTTTAATCTGGAGCAATTCCTGGTTTTGGCCAGCCATCAGCCTCCTTGGTCAACATGGCCAACAATATAAAAATACATAAATATATGTATATACTAAAGTTTTATCCATAAAGTTTGATTGATTTTCTAAAAGGACACTATGTTGAGTCGGTCGTTATTAATTGAGGGGTACTTGGTGGGGTGAATTGGATCCAGGCCCAACGATTTGCACAAACTGACTGTATTCAGATTCAAAGCCACTTTCCCATGCTTGTCAGTGCATGTGTCACTGTCAATTGATCAAGTGTTCAATTTGAGTTCAATGGAGTATTGTCATTGATCATCATGATCGTCATCAATGATCTATTATGATATCAAATGTTTTTGGAAGTCCTTCAAGGGACATCCTAAGATTTTGCATGGTTGCCTTCTGATGCTATTTCTTTGTATCACTGTGGATTTAACACCATGCAATTCAGATGAACTTAACCGATTCAAAGAAGCTTGAGTAAATAATCTGGGTTCCTTTGTAGAATGCAATTCACTTAGTGGCGTAAAGCAGTGTATTTACATTATCAGAATGGTTACATGAACACAGTTTGGAGCTACTGGCAGTAATTCCTTTGCAAATAGCTGCTCCTGTCACTTATTCTGAGTCTTGACAGTTACAAAATAATGTGTATTGAGTATTCCAATTTGACATTATTTTGGGACACCTAAAAAAGAAACTGGGACTCTAAAATTGGGACAGAGGGAGTTCTACATCGATAGAGTATTTATTAGCTTTGAGATTTCAAGAATGGAATGCCAGTGGCTAGAAAATGTTCACTGGACAGACGTGAGCCATGGAATACCATGGCCCTTGGGTCATATATTATCATCCCCATACCCATTTGCATTTAATTATGTTTGGCTTGATGCCATAATTTTCAAATTATTTTTAGGTCGCCACCCATTTTGTTTCTGAGTTTTACTTTGATCACTATGCCTTGATTTGGATTTTCCTCATCATCTTGTTTCAGTTTACTACAGAGGCAATGCTAGAGCATATGAATAAGTTGCTTCAGATACCAGGATCAAAACTACTTTTTGGTGGTGAAGCTTTAGAGAACCATTCTATTCCTCAGATATATGGTGCAATAAAACCCACTGCTGTTTTTGTTCCGCTTGAAGAGATGTTAAAGGATAACAATTATGAGCTTGTAACAAGAGAGATTTTTGGACCATTCCAGGTAAACAAGAGGAGACACTGAAAATGGTTTGTGTGAGAGGGAATGTCTTTTTCTGTTTGTTTTTCACTTAATTTCTCATACCTAACCGTAGTTCTTATTGACATGAATTTCTTCATTGCCAGATTATCACAGAATACAAAAATAATCAGCTCTCAATGGTGTTGGATGCACTTGAAAGGATGCATGCACATTTGACAGCTGCCGTGGTCTCTAATGATCTGTTGTTCCTGCAGGCAAGACTCAGTGACTCTCTCTTATTCTTATGTCAACATTCGGCTTTTATGTTGGTTTCTTCTAGACGATGTTTCCAACAAAATGGGTCTGTGACACTAGAAACTGTACTGATCCCCCCCCCCCCAAAAAAAAAAAAACCCTCTAAAAAAAAGGAACAAATAGAAAAGAAAGTATTAAGCTCTTGGTTGTTCAACTATTTATAGGATAGGGGTTGTCCTAGTCACATAACAGCATGTGAGTAGCCATTTACTAGCGTTAGCACCTATTATTATGCAAGGTAGAGTTAACATTGATGTTTGAAAGCCAATTATACAACTGATCTAGCCAAGTGTCGGGGTTGTACAAGGTTAAGCAATCTTTTTTTTGGGAAGGTTAAGCAATCTTACCCATCGAGTTTGGCAGTCATTAACTGGGATTCATTAATGAAAGCTGTAAAAGAGAGAATTTATTCAGTCTTAAGTTTAACTCTGGGAAAGGCTAATTGTAATTTGGGTTACATAGATTGCGGGTCGATTTGGAGTTAGGATTATAATATGGGATTAGGAATTTGAGCGATCTAGGTCGCACATGCACCCCATTTTGGGTCGTGTGACCCTGGATCATGCACTTTTGGGATTCCTGTGATCCCGTTATATTTGGTTAGACTTCCCTGAACCATGGCCACAGCCATACCCTCTTCCATAGATTTCTCTCTCTCTGAACATAAAATTCAGATTTTTGTATATAATAGAGTTTGTACTCTTGTTACTGGCGTGCTCTTTGACAATGAAATGCAGAAGCACTAGGGTATATAGAGAGAAAATTAATGCATGAAACGCACTCGATAAAATATCAAAACTCTCAAACATGCTCCATATGTCCACATTGCCATCGATTGATTGAATGATGGTGAACAGGAAATGTTTATCAGAAAGATGGAAAAAAGGTATTTTCTTAGTCCTTTTCAAGTTTTGTAAAGATCTAAAAAAGATAAGTGTGCCCCTTCTAATGAATTAAAAGTAGGGACAGCTCTTCGTCCAAGAAATTGGAGTAAATATTGAATTCAACTGTGATACCATGTCAGCAATGCTAATGTGGTATCACCAACCAATAATAAAACACCAAGTAGGCAATGTGAACCCCACTTAGATAGTTATTTGCTTACATGGAGGGTTGGTTATTAATTTTAGTAGGCCCATTTGCTTAGTTGTTTTGATATTATTGGTTGGTGATATCACGTTAGCATTGTCACGTGGTATTATTGTTGTAATGAATATGTTCTGCAGAAATTGATGGCAAGACTACCCACCTTCTTAATGGGGGAGTTGGCTTTTCCCATGATTCTAACTATGATAACTGTCGGAAGTAAAGTACAATTATTTCAATATCAAGATGCTTAAAAGGAGGAAAGTTTCGAAATAAACTCACTTCTTCATTAGGGATTGTAATTCAGATTACTAAACAATTAATGCCTCTGGTTAAGAGACTTTGACCTATATGTTTGAACCATTGTATTTACGAAAAATGATCTTGAAATCTGATGCCGGTTAAGTAAGGTGAAATTCTGTGGTAAAAGCATATGACCCAAGTGGTTTTATAAGTTAGCAATTAGATTAACAAATGAACGTGGCTGGGATTATGTCTGTTGGACCAGCTGGCTGGAGTTGTGATTGCTAAGAATTCAGCTGTTTATTAATTGCTTGTACCTTGCAAAGAAATATCGTTGGGTAAAAAGAAATTTAAGAACATAACAATCAGTGTTGCGTTAGACTCCTGCATTAGTTCTGAGTTTGCCTGCGTCTTCAAGGTCAGTGTGGATGAATGCAATCATGGCTTAAAGACACATTACTATGCCTGATATTTTGTCATATTCCTATGATGCTGGCACTTAAATCCTTGGTCCCAAAAAAATAAAAAATTGCATTCTATATATAGGACCTAGCATGTTTGTTATTCTGATTGTTGATGGCTTCCTTACATGAATCTAGGGAACAAGTTTCAGAATTGAATTAATACTGTTTCTACTGAACCATGGGTTTTGGATTAGGTTTAACCGGTTCAATCTACTTATTTGAATCATTTGCAGGAAGTTATTGGAAAGTCGGTTAATGGGACTACTTATGCTGGTTTGAGAGCACGAACAACAGGGGCTCCGCAGAATCACTGGTAGGTAGAAATACCAATGTATTTTTTCCCCTCCCGCGAGAGAGGGGAGGGGCGTGGGGGTTTCTCATTGTGATCTTTTCAACTAGTTAATAATTTGAAAACGATAATCTGCTTCAGGTTTGGGCCAGCTGGAGATCCAAGAGGAGCAGGAATAGGGACTCCTGAAGCAATAAAGCTTGTCTGGTCTTGCCACAGAGAGATTATATACGACGTCGGTCCCCTGCCACCACAATGGGAAGTTCCAGCTTCTACTTGAAGAGGCACATTCCATAAATCACAAAGATGATGGGCGGCTAATAATTATACGTCGATGAGGATCAAACATAAGCACACATTCTTGGGTTTCATGAAAAATAAAAATGACATCTACTTCTCAATATATGCAGTTTGGTTTTGATTTTCTATCCAGATTATGCTATGGATTACTTGCTTAACATGATTTTACCCAGAGTTTCTTAAGTGTGCTAGAACTGTAGTTGTGAAATGTGAATGCTATAAGCAAAGAAGCTAACACAGGCTAGCCTGGTTAGAGGCCTACAGCTACATTATCAAGAGCTTCGGGTGCTTATGAAGCTTTGATCTATCAAGACCCAACCGTACCCATGAATTAGGTTAACAATATAAGTTTAAGTATCAATATTGTTTAATTTAATAAATTTCTTTGTTTCACATATATATACTAGTTTAGTATAACTCTAACACAACATGTAAAACAACATGAACTTGATACGTCACGAATAATTTTTTTTTTTACAACCAATTATAATAATAATAAATAGGTTAAGGTTAGACTAAATATGAATGACCCGTTTCATTAGTATTGTAAGGAAAGTATATGCTTTTTTTGTTTTTCATTTCTTGATATATTATTATGTGAATGATTCTAGGATTAACTGGCTTCTGATTTGGGGGATGAAAATTTCAGTTTTTGTTGGATTCAAAGGAAAAGTTGTTGATCTTTTTGGACCCGGTTTTATTGAGCGATTTTTCCATTAATTTATTGGGTTAGAACAATTTCTATTAGTACAAAGGAAAAGTTGATAAATCGAATTTATCCGAAGAAAAACTGATTTTTTCGAGAAATATTAGTTCTAAGAGCTTTTCTAACTATGATTTTTTCATAAAAAATTTCAAACTTCTGTTTTCTACCAAAAAAAAAAAGTCAATTCTAAATAGATCTATTATTCAAATATACACGGTATAACACGCACACATACATGATATACACAAAAGAAGAGAGAGAAGGGATTTTTTTAGAATCATTTATAAATTTTGAGGATTATTTATAGTTTTTGGAGCTCTTGATTAATTTTTAAAAAATTTGGGATTGATACAAAATAATGCAAAAAAAAATTGTGAAAATTGGAGGTGAGTGCCCTAAATGTACTTGTTTGTAGGTAAGTCTGGCAAGGAAACTTATAAAGGGCTAAGTCCATGTTTAAAATTTTGTGTAATGATTTAAGTCCATTTTTTTATCTCAAAAATACCCCTATAAAATTTGGTAAATTATGAAAGTCATATGTTAGATGTTTGAGATATATATGATAACAGATTGTTCAGTTTTTTATGAAAATCGAATATATCATAATATGTTGATTGAATTACGAAAAAATCATTGATCTATTAATTCAATTTCAAATCAAAAGATTCTATTAACAATTCAAATTCAAATTCAAATTCAAAATATGAATCAAGCAGCAACTGGAACATTTATATATATAAATAACATGAATAATAACATAAACAAATAATAGAAATAGAGAGAAAGTATAAAGAGTTTAAGGAACAGTGTCTGAAAAATTAAATCAAATTGTCATTTACATTTGCTAAGGCTTGTCTCTCTTTCCTTTTTGCTATTTTATGTAGCAAATAATCAGGGCATGACGGTGCCTCCAGTTGAAGGTGTTGCTGGAGGAGGCACAACATATGAATGGAATGATAGTGGCTTTCATGATCCAAGGCCACTAAGGGGCACAATTGATCCAATGAAGGTTCAATTTGTAGAGTTAGTGCAAGTGTGGTGCATGCCAAGCACGTCAAATGTCGGAGTACAAGAAATGTCACAACATTTAAAACATGTAAGTGTCTCTCTATTTTTTTTCCTAGGGCTTCATAGATCAAATTGTTTTTTTTTTTTTTCATGTCAGATATCTTTGTGGTATGCATACAAATCTTACTGTACCATTTATCCATCAAACCTATCTAATTACTATTCATGTTACTGTTTTAGTTGAACATGTTATTACTATTATTTTCCTAAATATTAATATTCAATGTTACTATTTTTTTTTGTTTTTGAATATTATTATTTTTATGTTTGAATGATACTATTTTTTGTATTTGAATTTGAGAAAGATAGTTATTGTTAATTATGTTATTATTTTTACTAAGCAAGTTTATATTTTTGTTGAACATGTTATTATTGTTATTTTTATAAAAATATTAATATTATATATTACTATTTTTTCATGTTTAAATGTTATTTTTTTGTGTGTTTAAATGATATTATTTTTTGTGTCTAAATGATAATTTTTTTTTGTATTTGAATGTTACTATTTTTTATATTTATTGTTACTATATATATAAATATATTCCTAATTTATATATGGATATAGATAGATATGAGATAATTTTTTTTAATGTTAGTCAAACTTCCAAGATTTAGGAGTTTTTAATTTTTAATTTTACTTCACTTTTAAAGAAAAAGATAGTCTGATAAAATTGACAAAAAATAGACTTTATAATAAATAAATTTTCTTGGTGGACTTAAGTCCAAATAAATCCACCTAAGGGAACCAGCTTCTAAATTTCTCCAAAAGCCCATGTCCAATAAGTACAGAGCCCATGAGCCTTTATTAAGCCCATTTCTATTAACAAAACCGTCCGGTCCAAGCTGTCCTCTGTTTTCTTTCTTGTTCAGGCGCCAAACTCACCACCACGCTTAGGGCTTCAAAAGCTTCCTCCTCCGCCGCCGCTACGACGCCATTTCTCTCTCCTTTCAAGGTTCGCGCTTTATACCGAACTTGTTTGCAAAAAACTAAGCTTTAATCGTCTTATTCCACTTCACAAGTCTGGTTCCAGAGAAAAATTTCCTACTCTTTTCTTCTAAAACTTCTGCCTCAGCTGGTTTTAACTATTTTTTGATTCAATGTCTTTGCTTGAAGTGATCACAAAGGCTTCGGCCAATTCCAATCCTACCACCGTCGAATCACCCTACCCAATCATTCTCAACACAGACCCAATTTTCCTAAACCTAAAGCCCCTACTCGATTCCTCAAACGACCCCTCACTCCCAAAACGTGTCGAAGGATTTCAAATTTCTCAAACCGACACCGAACTCATTGAATTATCCCAGAAATTCTTCAAAAAGCTAAAGCGAAAGCTCAAAAGCCCCAACACTTTCACTAAAGCCGAGTTCACCGAGATTTTCAATTCATATTTAGTTAAAAATAGTGAAAAGGTTGGTATTTCAGTTGGGGTTGATCAGTCTGACGAGGGCTACACTCTTCAATTAATCGAAAAGGTAGGGTTTTTGATGGGTCGCGATGCTTTAGGCTTAATTATGGAGGCTTGTATTGTCTTTGAGATTTGGGAGGTGCTAGAAATTGTTATTGTTAATGGTTTTGTTGAACATTCGTACCTTTCGAATTTAATTTTCAGTTTGATTGAGAAGAAGAGGTCGGATTTGATATGTTTGTGTGTTAAGTATGTTTCGGATCTTCAGACCATTGATATACTTCACATTTTGAAGTATTTTCTTTCGCCACCTACAGAAGGTTATAAGAGCATGGTTAGTGTGAGGAAAGAATGGGAGAGCCAAACTTTAATGGCTATTGAGAAAGTGAATGATAAGAATCTTAGTGGGAAGAAATTGAGCTTGGCAAAGGAGGCATCAATTTTGCTTATGGTAGCACATGATGGGTTTTCAGTTAATGAATTGTGTTTGCATTATTTATTTGGATCGACGAATCTTGATGAAGTGATATTTGCTTCTTGTATCAGTAAGTTGAATGGTGATGAGATGATGGGTTTGATCGGGTATTTGGGGAAGTGGGTAAGGAAGTATGAGAGATTTCCCCAAGCGTATCCTTGCCCTAAGGCGTCCTCTATGTTGGGATTGAAAGCTTGCAATTGGGTACCTACTTTTGAAGACATTGTAAAATGTTTTGGATTGGTTGTGGATGAGCATTTCTCTTCGATGGTTCTGCATTCCGAGTTTCATGAGGAGTTGAGATCTATAGAGGGAATTGTCAATTCTTTAGCTGCAGAATCAAGACTTTGCGGTACTGTGGCAAATTTGGCTGAGAATTTGAGAAGCAAAGTTAAAGGTGCGTACTTTGAACTCAAAATTGTCAGTACTCCTGCATCAATCTTGCATTTTGGTTCTTCCCTCGCCCTTACAAAACTGAGAATTGACATTTTAGTGTGTGCTTCAGTTGCACTTTGAACTGAGTTGAGCTCATTCAAGTGTTCAAAATATCTTGTAGGCAAATTTGTTGCAGTTCTTGCTAGTTTTATTGCTTTTGTTAGACATAACAAAGTTTTTTCTTTCCTTCCTTTCTGAATAACTGATCTTTTTCTGAGACCCATATTTGCCATTGCCTTTGCCATTGCCCTTCCCATTTGGGGTTTTTTTTTCCGTAGAATTTAGCATTAGATTGTTGTCTGAATAACCATCCAAAGTATCTTTTTTGCTTTTACTGGACATCTGAAAGGGTTTAATATGGGGATATAGTGACTAAGTGGGTGAGGATTTTGTCGGATATAAGATAGAAATGGAGCCAGTTGCAGTTCTCAACAGTAAAATACTTCTGTAATGAAATACAAATAACACAGTAATAAGTTGACATCTACTTTGGTTACACTATGCGTGAAGAGAACAATCAATTCCATGTATATTATTTCTATAAGTTGTCTGACAAAAGCAATTTATTTGTATCTTTCATGATAAATTTGGCATTTATGGGCTATTTGTGGTTGACATTTTGCTATTGAGAACTAATTGAATCAAACGATCCTTTGATAGTCATATCATTTGTTCTAGAAAGTGATGAATCTCATAGAAGTTGTGTTCTGTAGTGGTACCATCTTTTATGAAATAACATTCATCCTTGATTTCAGATTGTAGTGCTTCATCTCTCTCGCACTCTGTCTCCTAAGAGTTCACCCTCCCATTTGTTTACAAAAGTTTCTTTGTAATTCTTTACACTACATAGTTATTTTCAGTATTAGTGCATAGTATCCGGAAGGTCCAATCTGTCATCTTTTAGACGAATTGTTGGGGGTATTTGGGGTTTCAGTGGTCACTGCATAAGCGATACTCCTTGAAGGTTTTGTGGGGGGGTTTTCTAAGATTTATCCCGAAAAGAAACAAGAGGTCATGGTATAGTTGATTGAGTTAGAAGAATTTGATCCACAGGATAGTTTGCCATGTCTTGATTTGTTTGCTCGAGAGAGGCATTGATAATCCTTGATAGGTAGGGCATCGATTGCCAGCATACTCAACTACTTTGCTCCATTTATTCATTAAGTGTGGCAGCTTTATCCTCTGTTGAGGCTTCCACAGATGTCGTGAATGCTATTGGTCAGATTCAGGTCCAAGCAGTGAATTTGCAAGTCTTTTTAGTTCCAAGGGAGAATAAGTCTTTTGCTGTCTTCTTCTACTAACATTTTAATTCTTAATTCTCCTACTTTATCGATGGTTTGATAATATTCAACTTGATGTGATCCATTCAAAATATTGTCCTCTGCGTACTAATGAATATATATAACGAGTTAAATGCACCTTTTGGTGGAAGAATTCTATTGTGATGGTTAGGGATGCGTGTGAATTTGTTAGGGTTTTCCTCTTGTTTTTCCTAGAATTGAGGTTTGAAAATTTAGGTTTCCAAAACTGTCACTTGCAGGTGGGTTGCTTTGGAGTAATATTGCCATAGAAGCTAGTGAAAGCTTCGAGTGTCCAAGGGGTTGGGGGGCATCATAATAAGTGTTTTTTGAGAGAACGAGAATATGAAACTCCGCCGTTATCCTTGTACAATGGGATTGTATAACTGATGACTGGGTTCATTATGATTTTATCATATGATTCTTACCAAAAGCTCTGAAGTCTTAGTAGTGGATTAAAATTAGAAACTTCAGTTTAGCAATGATTATAAATCTCAAGCACTTTAGCCATCTGTGAATGTTGGCTCACGAGGATATAGGCGAATTTTGGTGCTGAGAATTTCACAGTCACTTAAGTTGGAATGTTTGAGGTTCAGGCTGCCCACCAGCAACCAAGAATGGAAGGGTGAAGCGATCAGTAAAGGAAAGCAATTTGGGCAAAGACAGCTTGTTATTTTGTAGGAATTTTTAGCTACTGCAATTTTATTATGATTAGGAAAAATCTCTACTCCATTACATTTACCCTGTATTTCTGTTTTTATTTTTCAATAATACAAGAAGCTGTAGTTATAATATCCATTTTGCCAACTTCAAACTTCACTATTGGTTCCCATGTATGTGAACTTGTAACCATAGTTACTAAGAAGAAATTATATGCCAATTCATAATATTTTGCAGGGTAGTCATCATTCAGCTTTCAGCTTTGGAAGAGGACGGCACTTAAGCTGTCAAGGAGATGGTCCTTTGGAAGTTTAAGGCTACAATTTTGGCAGATGTAGCGTATAGGCATGGTAGGAACATTTAATGGGATACATCCTTGTGTAAGTTGCTGATTGTTCAAGCTTGCCAGAAACTAGTGAGATTCCTACATTTTTTCTTATTAAAAGTTTCTTTTTGTGGAGACCCTTCAAGATTGATGATGTTGGTGAAAATATTAGATTTCCTATTAAATTCTCTCTCTTTTGTGCGTGTGTGCTCGAGCACTTGTGTCGTTTCCACCCCTTTCCAGGTCAACTTCATGTAGATGGTTTTACTTATAGTGATGGAGTTGTACCATTGTCTTCTCGGTTGGGAGTTTTAACACAGGACATAGCTACCTGAAAAGTGAACGCGCGGAACTGCTTTGTTCTCGAACCTATCTGTATATATGATTATCTGGTAGAACCATACATCAAGTTTGGAATGGTTTGTGATGTTGATTACTTCTTTTATGACAGAATTTTGATGGAAAAGCATACAAAATAGATTACAAAATTGTGCGCCTATTTAACTTGGATTGCTTACTCTGGCCACAATCACAAGTATCGAAGTAGGAGTAGGAGTTATGGAGTGCATAGTAGATTTGTTAAGAATTAAAATTGTTTGCTACAAATGAATTCGTTGCACTATGCAAACAACTGAAGCAATGCTTTACGAAATACCACAGCTTCTGTTTAAGTGGTGGAGTTGCCATCACAAGAGACCTCTGCTTGGTAATAGTTTCGTTGAATTGATACAAAACAAAGCCAAAGCCTTAATATGTTGTGTCTCAGGCCTGAGCTGTGGTACTGATTGTTTCGATTTGGTATGAAATATGCTATTTATTGTTGGTTTTAGTTTCTTTTTTGGTTTTAAACTCTTGATGTATCGTCCTGTGGGGAGATTTTTTCATTCATTTGATCGTATGGAAATCAGAAGAAACACTTTCCTCTAATTTTTTTTTCTTCCTATTAACGCTCACACAATAGCAGTCATGGTGATCCTTAGGACTGCATAGGAAAGCTAAACATCAAATGACTGAAGTCTAAGCAATTATGTTCTAATGCATATCCTGTCCAAAACGATGCGTCTCCTTCTTCCCTTTTTTTTTTTTGTAATTTTTCAACAAAATAGGTTAAGCCTTAGCCTATCACATAAAAGCTCACTGTTTAGCCAAATTAAACAGGTTAAACCCTAGCCTAGCACATAAAAACACTGCTTTGCCAAACCCAACTGGGACTTGATCAACCAGATGTTCAAAACTGCATTTCATGGGGTGGTTCAAATGGTAACAGTGGCGAGATGAAAATGTTCTGCCTTCGAATTTTGATAATCTTTGGAGACTAGGACATGAGGGATTTAGACCGGGAAAGAGATAAGTCGTAAGTTGGTTTGGGCAGCCTTGACAATTGAAAAAAAAAAATAGTCCTGGATTTCATTGCATACCAAGGTCATGCTCCAGTTTCTGAACTATTAATATGCATTACAGTTGAGTTAGGTAGATTGCAAAAGAATCCTGTTAAATACATAATATTTGTGGACAGATTGTTCTGAACAAATCGTGGATGACATTCTAAAAAACCATCTAATCAACTATAACCACGAATAAATCTGTCCAACATAACTAGCGCATAATGCATCTGCCTCTTAAACATAACTATCTATCCAACATAATTGGCACATAATGCATCTGCCTCTTAAACATAACTTTTTTGATAGTGAAGACAATTGTTTCTCAACTCGAGGAATCCAAATCCATCGGCATCTGGAAGCGGCACAGTGGACACAAATGGCTCCTCTCCAGCCACTGAGCAATGCAATCGCCATGGTAGATATGCAAACACGGCATGCAAGTAGCTTCTTGGTCGACACAAAACTTCTCCAAACATATCATGCATTCTTCCATACAACCCGAACCCTCAAGTCTCACTTTCTTCAGACCCTCGAAGGACGATTTAGTGGCAGGCACAACCTTGAACATATCTAAACCCGTGGATTCTTCAATAGCTCTATTCATCGCTTGAGTTTCATCGTGTGTCTCGATCAGAATATCTGCAAGAACTATGGGAATTGCACCACCACTACAGGTACTAGAAGCTGGATCTACACCCATGTCCAGATAGAAAGAAACGATGGAATGTATGATCTGATCGTGATCATCGATGGGGATTCCCATTACTAAAAGACACTCAGATAAGAAGATCCGAGCCGAGTCTTCGTGCAGTAGCATCTCATGCAACAGAGTAAAAGCCTGCGCGTATTCGGGAAGTTCTTGCACAGAATCGTGGATATATGCACGTCGACGTATGCGGATTTGGAGGCAAAGCGATTCATATGGTGGCAAACGCCGTGAACCTAGTGTGAGAGCATCCCTGGCCAGTCGCAGTGAATATTGAATCGACATCTCAATTCTTGAAGAGAGAGATGAACTGGAGAGATTGGTAAGGAATATTGTTATCGGAGAGGAGAGAGATTGTTGATTCTTGAGGGATTGGTGAGGAATGTTAAAGGAGAGTTGTTTCAATGAAAGAAGTTAGAGACCCCCACTTGTATAAAGATTGGAATACGCGTAGAAGAGTCCCACTATAGTTTAGAGATCTCTCTAATTAGATAATTGTAATGTTATTGAAATCTAATTTGCGGACTTAATTATTATGACCTTTGAATGATTCAGGGTAAAATGATTCAGGGCCTAAATTCTTCTAGAATTTTTATTAAAAATGGGTTTTATATAGATTATTTTTGTTATTTTTTTTAATGTTTGCTCTATTTGTTATATTTTATGTGTTTTTATTCTTTTTTTTTTGTAAGTGTGGGTGTGAATAGACGATGATTATGCTGTGAAATTTGGTATTTTTTATTGTCTTTTAGAATTGTGTGGGTGAGTTGTCATCATTCTAGAAGTTTTATCAGACAATATTTTTAAGTTATTTAGACGATTTTCTCACATTATTATTTATGATAAAAAACACGGACACCCCTTGAGTTTTGACAATACTACACGGATACTCTTTGACATTTTACAAATAATACGGAGACCTCCTAAGATTTGAAACTCATTATACGAAGATCTCCTTCATCTCCCTTCCATCAACGTTGCTAACGGAAAGTGATGATTTTATTCCAAACAATTTTATTATTTTCATAATTGTTCTTCTCCAAATTTAGTATCAAAAAATTAAAATTTTAATAAAATCAAATAGAATTTAATTTAGTACCCAAAAAATTGATTAAATAAATTTCAATAACAATAAAAATTCATTTAAAATTAATTTCAACATAGTTGAATATTAATTTGAAAAAATTAAATATTATTTATTATTGATAAAATAAACGCGAAATTGACCTTAGATTAAATTTTTGACAATATTATCATTTTTTTTTACTAAATTTTTAAAATTTTTCTGAACTATCAATTTTTCAATTTTTTTTGTCAACTTTTTAATTTATTGTCACGTATTTTCATGTGAACCAGAGAGTTTTGAGTTTGTCAAGTGGAGGTGAGCGATTCTCTTAAAAAAAAGTGAGGGTGAACAATTGGTTTTATTTAAGTATGTGTGGTTGAATCTTGACCAAAAAAAAATTTATCAAATGATATAGTAAGAGAGAAGACGCTATGCTATAAAAAATATGCATTTAAAGTTTATAAGTTAAAATATAAATTTTTAAGTTTATATACAATAAAAAAATTTATAATTTATGGTTAGTTTCATGTTGGTTTAATCGACAACAAATAATATTCAACACGAAATAAACTTTAGATTGTAAATTAATATATAATTTTATCAAAAAATTGATATTTAATTTTGTCCAATTTATATTCAATATTGTCGAATTAATATCAAATTAATTTTTATTGTTATCAAATTAATATTAAAATTCAGTTAATCAATTTTTTTGGGGTACTAAATTAAATCAAATTTCTAGGTACAAATTTTTTTTATTAATTTTTTAATTTTATTGTGTACTAAAGTTGGAGAAAGACAATTGTAAAAATACTAAAAAAATTTGGGATAAAATTGTCACTTTTTATTAGCAACACTGATGGAAGGGAGACAGGGAGGTCTATGTGCAATAAATTTCAAACCTCAGGGGGTCTCCATGTTATTTATAAAATGTTAGGAAGTGTTCGCATAATATTGTCAAAACTCAGGGTATGTACATATTTTTTATCCTATTTTTTAATTAGATATTAATTTATTATTATTTTAACTTAAAATTTTGAATTATTGGTTAGGAATGTTTGTTGGTAGCAAAAAAAAAGTGTGAGAGTGTGTTTTTGTGTATATTAATATGTGGAGATTTGAACATTTGATAATTAAATTTATAATTATATTGTGTCATTTGGAGTTAAATAGTGATAGTAGTGATAAACTCGTTAGTTTAATAAATTAGCAAAATTTAATTGATTTTATTTATTGTTTAAAGATTGTGAATTTAATTGTGTTCTATTAATATTTTTTTTTGCTCGAGGTATATATTACATGGACAATAGGGTGGATTGGAAATATGGTGGTTTAGTTTATAATTATGTTATATTATGTTAATGTGATAAATTCGTGAGTCATATAAATGAATAAGATTTTTATTACTTAAAAATTATAACTTTTAATGGGTTATGTTAGTATTTTTTATTTTTATTTTTGGAGGCATTTGTATATATGGTGTTGTTTTGAGAGTTTTTATATATTTTTAAGACAGTTCCATTAATATGTAGGACATGGTCGGCGATATATTTTGAGTCAATTTAAAAAAATAATTGATATGAATATTTTTATGTCATTCCTTTTGAATTTGGATAATTATTTAAGATATTTTTGTTTGTTACATAGTATCTTCAGACACGGGTAATGACTATTATATATATGTTTGGGTACAATGCCTTCCTATTGCATCCAATAAAAATGAAAAGCGTAAATTTCACCCGACATTAGATTTTATTACGTAGACTCAAAAATGACACTAAGATCCCAAATGCCGTTAAATATTGTAAGTCATTAACAAAATTAAAAAAATGATAATAATTTCCTCTGAATTGAAAAAAAAAAAAAAACAAAACTCATACAAACTAAAATTACAAATCAAATCCTAAAAAATGAAGACATCAGACATAAAAATTTCCATATTTCCAAAAACACCATATAGTAAAACTGCACTTAACACCTAATCCAATTTTTTTTTTTTGGGTACATTTCTTTTTTTGGTACATACACCTGGTTCAAATTAAACCTTATGATTTTGTCACTCAATAAAAATTAAGTCTTATCCCATGTAATAATTGCGTCAATATTATTTTTTAATTAACAACAATCTTAATCAAACAAAATTTATGCCAAAATTAAAGATAGATATATTCAGTTCGACCAATGAAGTTGATTTAGCTATATCAATTCGTAAAATAATTTTTTTAATTAAGCTCAAACTTAATTGCTTACACCAATTAAGCCAATTCTAATTACTTCCAATGATTATACCAAATTTGCGTTGCCAAAATTATGTCTTAATACCTCCACCACCACTTCCCACTAGAGTCCATCCTCCACAACCAGCAACCACCATCTCTTCTCTCAATATCTCTGGCCTCTCTTGTCTCATCGCCATTCCCACCAACTTAGGCCATCACTGCCAAACCTAGAAAACTCAAAACCTGAACCCACCTCCTCCAGGGCACAACCAACCCACCTTTCAACCATCCACCACTTTCAACCATCAACATTGCACCAAAGGGTGAGAGTTCAATTTTTCAGACCTGAGATTGATTTTTCAGATAGTGTTCAATTTTTTCATAGAGTTTGATTTTTCTATTTTTGAGATCCGTGAGCTGATCTGAGTTCTTTCAATTTTTTAGATTTTAGTTCTTCATGATCGAGAGAGAGAGTTTTTCTCCAACTCTTTCAAGAATTCTGACTTGGCTATAAGAAAGGTTTTAAAAATGATGAGAGAAATTGTTTTCCCCATTGGTGTAAAGCTCTATGTTCTTAACATAAAAATCCAGTCAAAAAAACCACAAGTACAATGAAGGAAATCATTATTGCCGGTGTTCTCATTGACATCAATGACATACAATTGCGTCTCCATGCAAACAAGAACTATATGCTGTGGAAGATATGCAAAATCGTTGTCCTCTAGTTTTTTAGCTATTCACTCTCACACTATGGTAAACTCATGGTGTTCCTTAGGACTGCAAAGTAAGTAGAAAATTGATCAAATGATCAAGTCTAAGGTAATTATATTCTAAATGTTATACAAAATGGCATTGTAATTCACGATGCATCGTTATCAGCCTCTAACTCAGGTTCCAGCCAATCTCTCACTACAAATACTAAGCTTAGGTCAGGTTCCAGCTAAAGCTCACTAGAAATGCTAACTTGTTTCGGTGAAATAGTTGCTCTCTGGATTCTGTCTATTCACAAAATTTTGTATTAGTGGTATGGAGAAAAATGGATAGTCCTAGCATCATTCTGAAGAAGTATCTACATAGGTCTAATCAAAATGCTTAAATCCAGAGGCTGAGGAAATTTTAATGCAGCTTTTAAAGGGAAGAAACAAATAAACTGGTGAGTTCTAATGCACATCTTTCTCCAAATGCCATTTTTTTTTTTCATTTTTTCAAGAAAATCGTAAGAGGAAAGAAACAAAAGCAACCATGGTGAAGCGGTCTAGGCGGAAGCAGAAATCCTAGGCAGACAAATCCAGTATCAGTTTGTATGAGGCGCTGGAAATGTAGTACACATCCCAAGCTGAAAACCAAGAAATCAACGAAGCGTTATCTTGTTGGTGATGAGAAAGAGAGACACATTACATATGGCGGATGTATATATCATACCTTTATGGAGAATGTATTGATTTGATGCTTCTGCAACATACATTACTTTGTATGAAATTGTCGTTTAAGCGAAAGTCTAGCAAAATTTGAAACAAATCCCACGATTAATGGTTCAATTCAGGTTTTGGATGTTGAAACCATTTATGCATTTGCGAAAACGACTAGCAACAGATTCCTTCTTTTTTGTGCTATTCAAAATCCTCTGTTTACGCTCAATGGCTTCAGCTTTCTTATCCAACAACATGTTTACTGTTCAATACAAAGATATCTTTGTTCGACACTGATGTCGATATATTCGACTAACACATTTGCGAAAATTAAGGTTCAAAGAGGAGGAACGTAATGAAAAAGGCTTCATCAGTAAGCACATGAAACAAAAAACAAGCAGCATATAACAGGAGCAGGAGGCTAAAATCCGTGAACGGTGCTGAAACTGCTTGAAGAACCCGGCCCGGTCCCCCCCCCTCCCAAACAGACTAAACTAAAGCTTAGCAGCCTTAGCCTATCAATAAAAACACTGCTTTGCTAAATCCAACTGGACTTAATCACTCAAGTATTCAATGCTGCATTTAATCACAGACTAAGGGCATGGACACAATTCTGAAATATTAATACGTATACGGATTAGATTGAATTGTAAACTGGAGGAACAGAAATTGAGAACCAAATTAAAAATCGTAAGATGCCACATTCTGTACAACATAACTAGCAGAATGCATAGACTCTCAACCTAATTTTTTCAAGGGTGAATGCATTAACAATCCAATGTTCATTTTGTTCATCAACTACAGGAACCTGAATCGGTCGGCATCTGGAAGCGGCACAGTGGACACAAATGACTCCTCTCCAGCCACTGAGCAATGCAATCGCCATGATAGACATGCGAACACGGCATGCATGTAGCTTCTTGCCCGACACAAAACTTTTCCAAACATATCATGCATTCTTCCATGAAACCCGAACCCTCAAGTCTCACCTTCTTCAGACCCTCGATGGAAGATTTATTGGCAGGCACAGCCTTGAACATATCTAATTCCATGGATTCTTGGATTGCCCTATTCACAGCTTGAGTTTCATCACGTGTCTCGTACTCGATCAGAATATCGGCAAGAACTATCGGAATTGCGCCACCACTACAGGTACTAGAAGCTGGATCTACACCCATGTCCAGATAGAAAGAGGCAATGGCGTTTAGCATCTGATCCTGATCATTGATGGGGATTCCCACTGCTGAAAGACACAAAGATATGAAGACCCGAGCCGAGTCTTCGTGCAGTAGCATCTCATGTAACAGAGTAAAAGCCTGCCCGTATTCAGGAAGTTCTTGCACAACAGAATCGTTGATATATGCACGTCGACGAACGCGGATTTGGAGGCAAAGCGACTCGTATGGTGGCAGAGGCCGAGTACCTAGTGGAAGAGCATCCCTGTTCAGTTGCAATGAGTAGTGGTATGGCATATTGATTCTTGAAGAAGAAAGATGAACTAAAGAGATTGCTGGTTGTAAGAGACTGGTGGGTTGAGAGAGATTGTTGATTCTTAAGAGATGGATGAGGAATGTTAATAGAGAATGGTTTTGTGTGAAAGAAGTTAATAGCAGACTTTGTATTATAGATTGGAATACGCATGGAAGACTCCCAGTTGAAATGAAAGAGGACACTCTGTAGTTTTTAGTTTTGGAAAGAAACAAAAGGTTGATGGATTTCTGATTTTAATCTGTTTGGAAGGAACCTAAAAGTTTAATAACATTGCTATTTGGGTGATTGGATATTAATTGATAGTGTTACTCGTTAATTTGACCCCGAGTTCACACAGAATATGTCATATTTCACATATTCGTGTCGAATGTATCATTATCTAACCCAATTGCGATATGAGCATAAATTTATACGTTTAATTTAGTTGAAAGATTATTTGATAAAATTGAATTGAAATGATATAAAATTAAACTAAGTTTAAATTATAAGATTAAATTGGATTTCGGGATCATACATGAATTTTATAACCAATTCCAATGTGAAAATAAAATAATAACAAATGGAGAATGGGTGAGGAATGTTAATGGAGAATGGAATACGCGTAAAAAACTACCAGTTAAAATAAAAGAGGCCACGGTATAGTTTTCAGTTTTGGAAAGAAACAAAAAGTTCATAGATTTCTAATCAGGGTAAGTCGTATTTCACATATTCGTGTTGAATGTATTAATATCCAACCCGATTATGATTTGAATAAAAATCTATACGCATAATTTGGTTGAAAGATTATTTGATAAAATTGAATTGAAATAATCTAAAATTAAACTAAGTTTAAATTATAAGATTAGGTTTAATTTCGGGAATTTAAAACCAATTCCAATGTGAAAATAAAATGATATCCGATCGAATTCGGATGAAAATCTTTAATCAAATGTTAAACCATTCAAAATCCAAACAATTTACAAGTGTCCAATCATGGGAGAAGTGGCGAATCAATAAGCTGGACTTAGTTATGCAACCCAAAAACTCTACCTCTTGGCTTGCCAATAGAAATTCAAGTGAGCTCACTCACTAGCATTGGCATAGCAGTATTGTATTATCTGGAAAGTTCCACAAGTAACTTGGACCACAAGGTATGGACACACGTAAACTTAGATTTCCTTGTTTGCCTAGGATTGTAATTGGATTCGCGCGGTATTCCAGTTCGATTCAAATGTTTTGCTTTACCCTAAAATTCTAGGTCGCTAGCTATATATATAAACATGGTATTCAAAAACCCTATTCATCCTATCAATCAATTATGGATTCTTACACTCCAAGAAGAATATACTTAATCATCAACTTCATTGTTGTCATCATCACCACCATATTCTTCTTCATGCCTCACAATCCACCTTCATCTAAGGAAGGTGAAAAGATGACGGGTCGAGACTACAAGCGATCAAGAATGGAGCATTGTGTTGGGCTCTTCTTGGATCCTCCACCACCTCCAAGATCCGAAGATGAACACATAAAGAGTAAGGTGGACAAGAATCTTTGTAGAGAGAGATACATAACAAATGGGGCGAACTACCCATCAATTATATTGAAACCCTAAAAAAAGTTCCTCGATTTAAGAAAAACTCAAAGGCTCTAAATGAGTTTCTTCATCGAAATCATCCCGCTTATGGTTTCACCTACCAAGTGTAATTCAAAGAGTTGTATGTTATTTTTAGTGAGGAACATGGAATGATTCGTCAATCATACATATTTTCTTGTATAGAGTTAATACCTTATATGATGAAATATGTAAATTCATATCAGATTTTATAGAGACGAAAACAATTTGTTGTTTTGGATTGTTTAATCTGTATTGCTCATTCGTGATGTTTGTGTTTCATATTGCAATTGCACGGGATTGATCCTGCAATTATCTCGAGACAGCGATCGTGTGGCTGGTGAACCCTGAAATGGAAAAGGTTAGGAAAAGGGAGCCAGGCGTCTGCCCAGCTTATCCCCTCTGAAGCTTAAGTTAACAAGAGAAAGAGGATGAAACTCTGGTTACTCAGTTTTTGAATTTGATTTTGCGTACCTTTGTTCATTTTTCTGAAGGGTATTTATACCTGGGCTTGAAATGATTGCTCTGACACAGAAGTCCTCCCAGTAGTTAATGCTCTCCAGACTTGTCCAAGCGTAATGATTGATTTTCCACTTGCATTCCCATTTCATCAATGCTCGGCGCCTCGGATCCGACCTCGGGGCCACGCCGAGCAGTCGAGTACCTAGGAACGGCGTCTGACACCTATTTCATAGCAGTCGGCGTCTTGAAGGCTATTATTTGTAGGCATGTGCCTGGCTTCTAGCCATTAATGCGCCCATTCTTGGTTGTCAGTCTGAGTCGTGGCAGGTACAGAGGCTCATTAAATGCCATGTCTTAGTCATTTGTATTGCCATAAATGCTGGGTCAAATCGCATTTATTGCCTGTCAGAGGCTGCACTCAGCTCTGCGAAAATAGTCATCCTCGGCTTCTTTGCTCGGCTTCGTTAATGTCCTCGGCCTAATGCCTCGGCTCTCCACTACTTGCCCCTGTCCACGTGTCGTCCCGGGGGCTGCTGAATCTATCATGAGTCCCTTCAACTGTCCCCCAGCCTTCATTCTTCATGCGGCGTGGGACACCTGGCGCAAGAAGAGTGGGGGCTTACTGAACGTGCCCACTTTACGAGGGGCGGTTACTTGCACGCCTCAAGCCGTATTTTTTCAAATCCCTTAATGATGAGTGTCTTCTCGATTCCCGCTCTCTCGTTCACCTATAAATAGGAAAAATTTCAGTCATTTGAGAACTTTGCAAATCTGAGTTTCCTTCAAGCAATTTAGCTCCCGAGCACTGTCATTTCTTCTCCCGAGAGCTCTGCGAAGAACACCCTGTAAGTCCCCTTTGTTCTATATTCCCATTCTCCTTTTTTCTTTTATCTTTACCCATGGCTAGAGGTCGTAGGAGTGAGGTGAGGGATCCCCAACCATCCAGGGCTCGCAAGCTCAAGAAAACTGTAGTAAATGAGGACAATATAGGAGCCTTTAGGACCAAATACCAGATTCCCGAGTCTATTTTCACCTTTCCATTCAACCCTACACATCATACTAGGGATAGGGGATGTGTAGAGATGATGCCCTTTTACACCAAGGCCATCATAGAAGGAGGCTTGACTTTCCTTCTCCCTCCCCTCGTGCTGAAGCTGTTAATGTAGCTGAAGCTATTCCCCCTTCAATGCGGGGTAAATTTTTTCAGGATAGTCATGGGTGTAGTCGCCCTTAACGCTCGGCTTGGGGTAGACTTGGGGGTAGATGAAATCTTATTCTGCTATGACCTGAGACTAGTCTCGGGGGGAAGGTATTATCTCAAAGCTAGGGACCCTTCGATGTACCTGGTCACTCACATGCCTGACTCGGATAAGGGGTACTTCGACGATCTGGTCATGCTTGGCGGAAGCTGGGAGAAGGGGATGGGGCCCGAGTATGACGGATTGTACTGCCCCAAGGTGCCGAGAGATGAAGGTGTGTAGCGTATTAACTGAATTTATTCTCGGCATTATCTGACCTCTGTTTCTAACCTAATTTTTACATTTTGCAGAAGGATACCGGCGTGATTCAGCTCAACCCCTCAGGTCGCAAGTCAAATTTGACGACCTTCTGAAAGTTTGGACATCCAGCCCCTCAAACGAGCTAGCCCGAGCAGCTCACGTACTTCTCGGCTACACCCCATCCTACAGCCGTTTCTCTCAGATCCCCACACCCTTCGACCCGAGAGTTTGGGAGAATCTTTCCTCAGAAGAAGACGCCGAGAGGACTCCAACAACCTCACCAACCGACATGTTCAACATCCCCCTCTCACTACAGCTGCCATGGAGGAAGCAGCCTCCCGGCGAAGGAATAGGCTCTCGGGGCTGGGAGCGTCCCCGAGTGCCGGCCCTACACACACCCCTCCAACTTCAAGACAGGAGGTCCCTCCTCCCCCTCGTCAGCAACCAGGGCGGACCACTACTCCAACGGGGAGTCTGCCCCCCGATCCTCCCTCCATCCCCGAAAGTGAGACAAGGGAAAAACGGCCTCGGGATCCCGAGGTCCCTGAAGAAAGCCAACACATGGAGGAGCGCCGTCAGAAGCGCCGCCGTGATGCTCCCGGGCAGTCCACCTCGGCCGAGTGGGTCTGCAAGGCCGAGACTCGAAGGGGCCGCCCCGTCTTGGAGGCAGACTCCATAATCCAAGACCAAGACGTGGCCTTGGCAGTGGCGGGGACCTTCCAATTCAACGCCGACATGGGCGTCCATATGGGCCAGGGTGATAACCGGCTCCTAATAAGTGCTCTCCAGAGCAACCTGGTGGTAAGTGTCTTTCTTCTATTTGTTCCTTCATTCCTCGGTGCTTGACTAATTGTTTGCCATTGTCCCTTCCAGGCCTGCCAGCAGATGAGGGTCATCATCGACCGCTTCTGGGAGTACAAACAAGCGGCGAGAAATGCCGAGAGGGAAGTCCAAGCCAAAGATGCCTTCATCAAGAAGGCGGAGGCTGTTATAGCCGACCAGGCCAAGCATTTGGCAGAGATGATCCGCCAACGCGACGCACTGGACGTCGACAACCAGAGTTTAAAGGCGAGCGAGGCAGCGGCTATCAAAAGGGCGGAGGAGTGCGAACTCCAAGTCTCGTTGGCCAAGGGCAAAGTCCAGGAATCCGAGAGCCTCATCAAAGACTTAACTGCTCGGGTGGACGCCCTGATGGCTAAGAAGGCGGAGCAGGACCAAAAGCTGCAAAGCGAGTGCCAACGGGTATGGTTGGAGACTCAGGATCAGATGGTCCCCGCCTTCGAGTAGGCCAAAGAGAAGGCCTTTCGGGAGGGTTGGCACGCGGCCTTGCATGCCGCCATGGTGGACCCGGCTGATGAACTTTTCAAGAGGCACACCTCTCTTCCAGTGACTGATGCCGAGGTTTCCCCGGAAGCGGATAACGCCGAGGGAACTAACCAGGCCATTACTGTAAGTGATGGTTCGGATAGTCTCTCTCCGGTGATTGTCGGCCTAGATCCCGACCACCCCTCCTCGCCGGTTGAAGAGCTCACTACTCACGAGGCGCGGTGACTCCGGCGAAGGGCTCCCTGCTTGTTTCTCCTTTTTGCTTTCAATATGTATGCTCCCGGGGACGCAAAGCCCCATTTTGCTCTGTAATATAAACTTTGATCGTTCTCTTAGTCTTTTGCGTGGATACAAATTTCTTTATGTGTTCTATCATTTTTTCTCTAATAATTATTGGCCAACCATATCCCGTGTTGCCCACACCCCTCGGGGCCGAGGGACTAAAATGAAAAGTAGCCAGGCTTCACCTCGAAACTACGTGTTGAACCGTCTGGTCTCGGCCGTGAACCCATCGGGGCCGAGTATTGAAATGTCCCAGTTTTGTTCCACTAACTGGTCGTTCCGAGATCCTCTGGAGCGACTCCAAAATCTTTGGACGGCAGTTCTCCAGCCTTGGACGGCAGACTAGCTAACCCCCTTCCAGTTGTGTTGACCCTTACGACTGAGTGATCCATCCGCGTTGACTGTACCCCACCTATGGATTATACCACCTGATCTCCAGGAAGGAGAACTGAAGACACAACTAGTCAGTAATGGCTTTCAGAAGTTCCCCTCGTGCACTCTCTAAGGAAGGAGAAGTTCTCAATAGGTGTAAAAACGAGAAAAAACCCTTTAGCAGCTGATACTCACTTTGCTGTCGCCTGCATTCCCCCTATGTTTCTCGGGAGTGTCTTTGTTTCGACGGGGCTCCCGGAGAGGTCGTTTCTAGTTTTACGGGGTAGTACACCCTTTATGAAGGGTCATTTTTCATTCAGGAGGCATGTTCCCGTTACCTGGTTGCACATCGGGGTTTTTCGTCTCGTGTCGGTTTTGAGAGCGTGGCTCCAAGTGTGGTCTTACACTTCCTCGGGATCGTGCCGCCAGTGACCGAGAGCTCGTCTCGTGCTGTTTTTGAGCGTGGCTCTGACGGAGTCTTACACCCCTCGAGACCGTGCCCCTAGCTACCGAGAGCTCGTCTCGTGCAATTTTTGAGAGCGTGGCTCCAAGGATGGAGTCTTACACCCCTCGGGACCATGCCCCTAGCGACCGAGAGCTCGTCTCGTGCTGTTTTTGAGAGCGTGGCTCCAAGGATGGAGTCTTACACCCCTCGGGACCGTGCCCCTAGCGAC
>CM042202.1:17375204-17395267 GCA_023539305.1 Ilex asprella
CTGAAGAATGGGCCTCAGGGGGCGATCGGTCAATACCTCTATGGTGTACACTTGAAAATAATGCCTGAGTTTCCTTGCTGAGACCACTAAGGCTAAGGCTAACTTTTCCATCGGCAAATACCTCGTCTCTGCGTCGAGGAGTGACTTGCTGACGAAGTAGATGGGCCTCTGTGCCCCTTCGCACTCTCTCACTAGAGCGCCACTAACGGCTTCCCCTGAAACGGATAGGTACAGGTAGAGAGTCTCCCCGGCCTCCGAAAGTGACAAGGTCGGGGGGTGTTTGAGGTACTCTTTTATCCCTTCAAGCGCCAGATCACAGTTCTCGTCCCAGACGCCGTCCGCCGCTCCCTTGAGTTTGGAAAAAAATGGCTTGTACCTATCTGAGGACTTGGAGATAAATCTGTTGAGGGCGACGAGCATGCCAGTCAGCTTCTGGACATCTTTGATAGTCCTCGGCGCCTTAACGTTTTGCATTGCTTGAATCTGCTCGGGGTTAGCTTCAATACCCCTGTGCGTCACCAGATACCCCAAGAACTTTCCCGAACTTACCCCAAAGGCGCACTTCGAGGCGTTGAGCTTGAGACCGTGGCACCGAAGTATGTCGAATGAGGCGCCAAGGTCGCGGATATGATCAGTCTTATCCCTACTCTTGACCAGCATATCGTCAATATACACCTCCATGGTTGTGCCGAGTAGGGGCTTGAACATCTTGTTCATCAGGCGCTGGTAAGTGGCCCCTGCATTCTTCAGCCCAAACGGCATAACCGTGTAACAATATATTCCTCGTGGCGTAATGAAAGCCGTTTTTTCTTGGTCAGACTTCTCCAGTGGGATTTGGTGATACCCTGCTCGGGCGTCCATGAATGTTATGCGTTTATGACCCGCAGTTGCGTCTACCAGCTGATCCACCTTGGGGAGTGGGTACCCATCCTTGGGACATACTTTGTTCAGGTCGGTGAAGTCCATGTAAACTCGCCACTTGCCCTCCTTCTTCTTGGCGCACACTGTGTTAGATAACCACTCGGGGAATTGGACCTCCCGGATCGAGCCCGCCTCCAACAGTTTGTCTACCTCTTCGTCAACGGCCTTTGCATGATGCGGAGCTATTCTGCGGGCCTTTTGTTTCACCGGCCTAAAGTTTGGATTAACATGGAGACGATGAGTCATCACCTCGGGATTGATCCCGGTCATGTCGGCCTGGCTCCAGGCAAAAATGTCTGCGTTCCTCCGCAAAAAATAAGACATTTCTGCCCGTTCGTCGTCATTCAGGGAGGATCCCACCAGGAAGTACCTCGACTCGTCGTCGGTATTCAGGAAAACCTTAATCAGTGGCTAGACCGAGCGGTCGGCTGGATCTACCGCCGGGTCATCTACCCCCAGCCGACCGAACTGTGATTGCTATTTGGCCACCACCTCCTCGGGGTCACGGCCCGCTAGCCGAGCGCCAAATCCTGTTCTCATAGCCGCGTAAAAGCAGTTCTTGGCCGCCAATTGATCGCCACAGATCTCCATAATGCCGCGCGGGGTAGGGAACTTTATTTTCTGATGAAAGCTTGAGTGGACCGCCCTCATAGCATGCAACCAAGTCCTCCCCATTATAGCATTGTACGGGGAATCGGAGTCGATTACTAGGAATTCCACAGGAATTGAAACGACCGCCGCCCGCACCATCAGGGTGACTTTGCTGAGCGGGAGGGCGCTGGAACCATTGAAACTGACGAGGGGCGTCTGAACGGGTTTCAAGTCCGCTGGGGTAAGGCCCATTTTTCGGAAAAGGTCTTCATACATCACTTCGGACGAACTCCCCGAGTCTATCAATATCCTTCTAACATCAAACTTACAAATTCGTAGCGTGATCACGAGTGCATCATCATGGGGGAGAGCTACTCCAGCTAATTCAGCCTCGGAGAAGCTGATGATCTCGTCGTCTTGGCGGGGCCTCTTGGCGGGCGGTTGTCCTTCCTCATCCTCTCCGACCTTCAGTGCCTGTGAGACTCGCTTTCGCTCAGCTCGGAGCACATTATACGACGGCCTCTCGGTTGTATAGACGTGTATTACATTAATCACGGGGATCACCTCTCGGGATGGCTCCGCCCTTTCCTCCGTAACTTTCCGGCGAGGCCTATGGTCAATGAACTCCTCAAGATGACCCTCTCGGACTAGCTGCTCGAGGAAGGATTTGAACGTTCTGCAATCTTCAGTCATGTGGCCCACATCCTTGTGATAGGAGCACCGTGCCGTTTGGTCCCTTGTACATGGATCCCCTAGCATCTTCTGGGGCCATCTGAAATACGGTCGATCTTGTATTTTTCTCAGCATCCTATAAATGGGCTCTTTAAAAATAGTGTGGACCCCTTGGAAGGATAGTCGGTTCGGAGGGGCCGTCGGCGAGCCTCTCTTGGCAGGCAATTCTCTATCCCTCTTCCTCGGAGCCAACCCCTGGTCTCTTCCTCTCTTGTGCTCGGGATCCATGGTTTCCTCCTCGACTCTAGAATATTTGTCTATACGCGCCATCAAGTCCTTCGGGACCTTCTTGGTCAGGGACCTGTATAGGTCGGCGTCTCGGGACAACCCTAGTCGAAATGACGCGGCTGCCATCGCCTCTGAACACGCGTCTACTTCGTTTACCTCCTCCCAATACCTTATCGCGTATTGCCGAAGGGACTCCCCGTTCTTGCGCTTAAGTGTCAACAAGGCGCCGACATCTTTCGGCCTCTTGGTGCTGGTAATGAACCGCGCCTTGAAGAGCTCCACCATCTGCTTCTAGGACCCGATACTTTCAGGGGCGAGACCCTCATACCACTTTATGGCAATGTCCCCCAGACTCATGGGGAAGACCCGGCATAACACCCTCTGGTCGGTGTCGTAAAGGGACATTAGCTGTCTATAGTGTCGGATGTGGCCCTCGGGGTCGGCCCTTCCATCGTATACTTTGAACCGAGGAACAACAAATTTCTTTGGCATCTCGATTTCCCGAATAGACCGGACGAAGGGGGAGGAGATCTGGTCCTCGTCCCCCGCAGGCTTTGGTTCCCGGCGTCTGTCGTCTAACTGCGTCTGGGAGTACCTTGCCTCCCTCGGCCCTCTGGCGGTAGACTCCGCTTGAGACTCGGCTATGACTTTGCAAGGAACCTCCCGCCGAAGATCTCGACGTGAAAAGTCGATCCCATGGTGACCTGCTCCGGACTCCCCAGCGGGGACATGTTTTCCCCAGCTGTACGGACCCTGCTTATCCGCTGAATGCCTGCGTCGGTTCCTCTCGGGGATCCCTGAGTCCATCCTCGCTGCTCCATCTCGGCCAGAAATTCGGGCCCCCGTTTCCCGCGTCCGCCAGCTTTCATTCGCGGACTGCTCGAATTCCTCAAGCCTACGCCTCACCTCAGCGTTGTCCTTTTCGAGCTCCTTGATGCGCTTTTCCATACGTCTTTCCATCATCTCCACGATGTCACGAGCCGAGGGGCCTTGCCCTCCCAACCCCTGATCTACGGGAAACGTTCGCTGTGAGGAATGCTCATCCCTTTCAGGTCGATTCGTCGGACCGAACTCTACGACCGTCGAGAGGCGAGTAGCCTCCCCGTTCCTCGCGCGTAAACTCCCCATTCCATCACCTTGGGATCTTGTGTTCACCATGACGCAATCACTACGGAATATGGGTTTTTTGTTTCCCACAGACGGCGCCAAATTGCACGGGATTGATCCTGCAATTATCTCGAGACAGAGATCGTGTGGCTGGTGAACCTTGAAATGGAAAAGGTTAGGAAAAGGGAGTCAGGCGTTTGCCCGGCTTATCCCCTCCGAAGCTTAAGTTAGCAAGGGAAAGAGGATGAAACTCTGGTTACTCAATTTTTGGATTTGATTTTGCGTACCTTTGTTCATTTTTCTGAAGGGTATTTATACCTGGGCTTGAAATGATTGCTCTGACACAGAAGTCCTCCCAGTAGTTAATGCTCTCTAGACTTGTCCAAGCGTAATGATTGATTTTCCACTTGCATTCCCATCTCATCAATGCTCGGCGCCTCGGCCCCGACCTCGGGGCCACGCCGAGCAGTCGAGTACCTACGAACGACGTCTGACACCTATTTCATAGCAGTCGGCATCTTGAAGGCTATTATTTGTAGGCATGTGCCTGGCTTCTAGCCATTAATGCGCCCATTCTTGGTTGTCAGTCTGAGTCGCGGCAGGTACAGAGGCTCATTAAATGCTCTGTCTTATTCATTTGTATCGCCATAAATGCTGGGTCAAATCGCATTTATTGTCTGTCAGAGGCTGCACTCTGCTCCGCGAAAATAGTCATCCTCGGCTTCTTTGCTCGGCTTCGTTAATGTCCTCGGCCTTATGCCTCGGCTCTCCACTACTTGCCCCTGTCCACGTGTCGTCTTGGGGGCTGCTGAATCTATCATGAGTCCCTTCAGCAATTATTTGTGAAACGTTAATGCTTTGTTTTAGTTCCACAAATATCTGCATCTAGATTTTCAACCGTCCTTTTTATTGTCATAACCATCACCATGGTAATGGTCATCTCATCAAACATCCAGATACTTCTAAACAAAGAAGAAGAAGGACTATGATATCGACAAATAGATTTTGATCATAAATCTTGTTTTAGTTTATCTGTTATCATTAATTTAAAAAGTGACAAAAAAAGTGAAATAACAAAACATAAAAACTTTGGCATATTTTGATTAATGAAACCCCAAAGAAAAAAATAAACATCGAAGGCCAACGTGACAAATAATCACAAGTGGAGTGCTGTGTGATGTTCTTCCACAGATCCTAGCATCATGATCTCCACAATATGGTGAATAGGGAATTTTGAAACTGACTATGTGGCAACCATATGTAGTAGTGAATAATGTTATATGGATCTTATTTGGGGATCTTATTTAGAGATTTAATGATGTGACTTAAATATTACTATTGAATTAGTTGTGAGTTCTAATATTAGATGGAGCCCACTGCTAATTTAATGGTTATACATCATTAGGTCCTTAAATAAGATTCTCAAATAAGGTCTGAATAACAATTCCAAGATATTTTAATATGGGTCTATATTGCATTTGGATGCACAAAATCGCTTCATATATTATACATGAGATTAACTAGATAAATATCACATACAAATAATTTTAATACAATTTATCCGTAATATTGAGCTATTTTAATATTACCATGAGAGGTGGTATTACAGTCTAGGTGTGTTATATCATTATTCTATAATTTTTACCCTCAATCTAAGAAAAATTCATGTGATAATTCTTTCTTTTTATTTAAATAAAAATTACATAGACAACGACATTAATAATAAACAAATTCATATATCCAAAGTACACTTTTATACAATTAAAGTATGCTTGTTTAATTCTAATATTATTTAAAAATATTCATAATAGGTAACATGGTAAATTTCACTGACACTCTCCCCTCCAGATTGGCCTAATTCAAAGGATACCCCATGATTTTTGATATATCATTGCATACTTTTATAGATAAACATGAGTTTCACATAACACCTCCATCGTCAATGACGTTACTGACATGGAACGGAATAGATGATGTTATAGGTTTTTTTTATAGTGATATACCATATTTATCCTTAATTCTGAAATATCACTGGACACCCTTAAACTTTAATTTAGTTAAATTAACATTCAATTTATATTATTTTATAATTTAGTTTTATCAAATTAACATCAAATTGAAATTCAATTTCATCAAATTGATATTTAATTTTATTAATTTGAATATTGATTTCATCACAGTAACATTAATTTCATCACACTATTACCAATTTCATCAAATTTGCCTTTAATTTAATGAAATAAAATTTTAAAACATTAATTTAATTTAATAAAATTACATATTAATTTAGTGTTAAATTGATGAAATTAATATTTAAATTAATAAAATAATTATTAGTTTGATGAAATTGAAGTTTGATTTGATGTTAATTTGATAAAATTAAATAAATTAAACCTAAATTTGACTTTAATTTGAAGAAATTAAATTTTAAAATATTTATTTGATGAAATTAAATATTAATTTAGTTTTAAATTGATGAAATTAGTGTTAGTGTGGTGAATTAATGATATTAAATGTCAATTTGATGAAACTAAATTATATTTTAAATAATTTGAATGTTAATTTGAAAAAATTTAATTTTAAAATATTAATTTGGTGTGAAATTGATAAAATTAATGTTCATAAGATAAAATTAATATTTAAATTAATGAAATTGAAGTTGAATTTGATAAAATTAAAATTTAAAGTAAATAAATTAAACATCAATTTGACTTTAGTTTTTTGATCAAAAAAATAAAATAAAAAATTTGACTTTAGTTTGACAAAATTAAATTTTAGAATTAATTTGGTGTTAAATTGATGAAATTAATATTTATCTTAATGAATATTAGCTACATGAAATTAAAGTTGAATGTGATATTAATTTGATAAAATTAAATTTTACATTAAATATCAAACTAACTTTAATTTGATGAAATTAAAATTTAAAATATTAATTTGATATTAATTTAGTAAAATTAATATTAGTGTAATAAAATTAATATTTGAATTAATGATATTAAATGTTAATTTGATGAAATTGTAGTTTAATTTGAGAAAACTAAATTTTAAATTAAATTGGGGTGTGTGTTGTGTAATTTAGAAATTATAGGGAGTCAAAGGGTAAACAATATGATTAAAGCCTTGAAGGGTAAATTAGTAAAATCCCATTTTCGTTTAGTCTGTCAACCGACATAACCTGACAGCGGTTGGTAGTGACATTTTAGAAATCATAGGGGGAGTACCTGGAATTAGGTCAATCTCGAGGGGGTGTCAGTGAAATTTATCCTAAGTAATATTTATATTGCTTTTGGTTTTGTTGATATAGTCCTACCAAATATTGAATCACTATAAGAAATCAAATTGGAGATGATTAAGGGCATTTTACTCCACTAATTTAATACTATTGAATAGATTACCTAACCAAATATTATACTGGACTTATTATCCAATTCTTTATACCTTACTTAACAAATGCTTGATTAGAATTAGTATTGTCTTTATCGTTTATTTAATCTTAAATTTTATCCATTTATCCAAGATTGCTCTGTTTTTTTAGTACAATCCCTCTTTTTTAATACTACATTCAAACGACCCCAATGTGACAACCGAGACACACACATCTAAAAACTAAAAATTTGTACTCATTTCATACAGATTATAAGCACATCAATAAATAGTGAACCCACACATTACACATAATCGAAAATTTTATAATGAATGCACACATCTAATAACATAGTGTGAGAATATATAGTGATACATACGCAAAAAAAAAATGTTAAAAATTTGCTTGACACTTTTATACTATTTAAATACGTTTGATTAAACATAGAAAAAAAACCCTTTTTTTTTTTTTTTCAATTTTTGTGTAGATTATGGTTTCTGAATCATAAAATCGAAAGTTTATAGAAAGCAATTTCTTTCATAAAGCATTCATATTATGGAGACCTTATTTGACGAACTTATCATTTTTTGCCATTAGATTGATAGTGAATCCCACTCTTCATTGAAACTCATTATCAATTCAATAGTTATAATTCATCATATCACCAAATAAGATCACTAAATTAGGAACAAATAATATTTCTCCTAAACTAAAGCTGACCAGCCTTAGCCTATCAATAAAATCACTGCTTTGCCAAATCCAGCTGGACTTAATCACTCAAGTGGTCAATGCTGCATTTAATCACATACTAAGGGCATGGTCAGTGGTCACAATTTTGAACTATTAATATGTATACATATCAGTTAGATATGCAAACAAAAAATTCTGCTAAATAGATATTGTTTATGGACAGATTAATTGTTTGTACATCATTGAATTGTAAACTGGAATAAAGAGATTGAGCACCAAATTAAAAATCGTAGGATGTCACATTCTGTACAACACAACTAGCAAAATGCTTAGACTCTTAACCTAATTTTTTCAAGAGTGAATGCCTTAACCAGACAATGAAAAAGTTAGTGAGTGCCTTAATAATCCAATGTTTTGTTGGAGCAAAACAGTTTCTCAAAACAGTTTCTTAAATGTAAAAATTGAATTTTTGGTCGATTTTGAGTTTAAATTAAAGTGGAACCCGTTTATTGTTTCGAGTAAAATTTCGTGGGTTTGTATTCTATTCAGTGAGAAGAATAATTTAGTATATTCATTTGCTCAAATCGAGTAAAAAATAGATGAGAAAATAAATTCCAAAGTGACCCTCTTGAAATGTGAAAATAGAGGTTATGCAATGTGAGATTTGACACTAATCTCACGTTGGTTGAGGAAGAAGTTCTAGATGGACATATATAAGTCAAATTTGTTTTATGAGATTGGGTTCTAAGGGATACCATAATTTTATGGGTTGAGCGAGCGCCTACATACCTTCAGTTCTACCATACACGCTCGCCACGACCCGACTTGGCTGGGCTCGGGCTCGGGTGTGGGTGTGATTTAGACCAAGCCCTATCTTTTTGGAGAAAATTCATTTAATTAATTAGATGTCAATTTCTTAATCCAAAATTTAACGCACTGGTTAGGATTTTTTTCTTTTCTCAAGTTCGAAATTCGAGTTGTGTTTGTTCATATGGAACAGTTATACAAGTGGTGCTTTTTGGCTGCATGTGACTGCTGGGTTGCATCTGTTCATATGGTAATTGTTCGGATGAGTCACCATTTTCTCAATAAATAACCCAGTTATATAATCATTTTGCATCTAATTCAACCAATACATTCGTAGTCATTTTATGACATTCTCATACAGTATTAAGACAGTCTTCATTTGGAGAGTATACAACATAATTTTTGATTCGCTAGACAGGTAGATTGGAGTGCTACTTTTACTCGTATGAATATCATTGTATCTTGGGAGACAGACACTTTATATTCCATAAGCACCATGTGTGAGGGAAAAATTTGTCTTAAGAACGTAGTGTCAAATATTAGCGTTGATCTACATAAAGTTCAATAGTAGTTCTTATTCTACAAACCAAGTCAATATTTATATTAGTTTGACAAACAGTTTCGTTAAGACTAATGTAACTGTTGCACTAATTCTTATGTAACTGTTGCGTTAATTCTTATGTAACTGTTTCAATTTTTTGTGTAACTGTTTCGCACTTGATTGTTACTGTTTTGTTATACATTACATGTTTTGAATCAAAATTTTCAATAAATGATTTTACTATATTTGAAATACCACAAATAACAATCTTAAGACATATTTTCGAATTTGTATAATTGCTTATTATGTTTCTGATACATGTTTTAATGTTTTAAACTGTTCTAAAATATTACAAATTATTCAAACTTGTTTTTTACAATCTGTGATATTTTGAAGAGATTTGAAAAATTTTGTGAAAAATTACATGTTCTACAATTGGGTTAGTATTTATATTGGTTTGAAAAATAGTTACTTGTAACTGTTTCGTTAAGACTATTGTAATTGTTTTGTTAATTCTTCTGTAACTGTTTCAATTTTTTGTGTAACTGTTTAACACTTGATTATTACTGTTTTATTATACATTACATGTTTAAAATCAAAAATTTTAATAAATGATTTTACTACATTTAAAATACCACAAACAACATGTTTATTGTTTCTCATCAGTCATCAACTAGAGTAACCAAAATCTGTAGGCATTTGGAAGTGAGACAATGGACATAGATTGTGATATTCTGGTATCACACATCGGTTATGGAGAGGAAATTTTTTGGGTATATAAGTAAGCCTCTTACCTTACATGACATAAGACCTTCCCGCCAGATTTGGTGAGGGGAACAAAACCTTGAGGGGCCAGGGGAGGGGTACTCCTGCTGGGCTACCAAAGAGGACAATATTATACGGTGGGTGGACCACTGCGCTGCGTTACTCTGATGGGGGTGGGCGGGTGTCGCCACTCTCGTATAAAGTTTTTTTTTAGGGGTATTGGAAAAAACAAAACTGTGAAGACCAGTGGGCCCAAAGTGGACAATATTATGTCATGTGAAGGGTGGAGTGTTACATAGATGGCTCCTCGCCAGCCATTGAGCAATGCAATCCCCGTGATAGATGTGCGAACACGGCATGCAAGTAGCTTCTTTCCCAACACAAATATTTTCCAAACAGATCATGCACTGTTCCATACAAGTTGAACCCTCAAGTGTGTCACCTTCTTCCGACCCATGAACGATTTAGTGGCAGGCACAACCTTGAACATAGCTAAATCCATGGATTCTTGGATTTCCCTATTCACCGCTTGCATTTCATTGCGTGTCTCGTACCCGATCAGAATATCTGTAACAACTATGGGAATTGCACCACCACTACAGGTACCAGAAGCTCGCAGGGTTGGCCCAGCTCTTAGGCAACTAAGTTGCTTGTTTAGAGCCCTCAATTTTAGAGGGCCGCCACATATTTATCTCTTTAATATAGTTTGTCTTATTTTTTTGTTTTATTTTATATTTTATATATGATTAAAATTTTTAGGGTCAAAATTTAATTAATTCAAATAAGTATCTAACTTTATTAAATCCAAAATTAATCTCTACTTGGTTAAACTCAAATTTTAGAGACCTCTATAAAATTTACAACTTTAGTATAATAGTCCTTTTTATTTTTATTTTTTGTACTTCAGATATGATTCAAATTTTTAGTGCTCAAATTTTAATAGTTTAAATCAATATCTAATTTTTTTGAGTCCAATATTACTCTTTCGTGTGAGTTTTGATTTAAATTTTTGTAAATATTTTGGGTGTGTTCATAGTTGTATTTCACTCACTCACATAGAAAATTTTTATTCATTATTTCTTGTGGTGAAATCTATAAAATTGGTTCCTTTTTGTCTTAATATAAAATTTCAGTCCAAATAATTTATACTTAAATTGTCTATATTATTAAAATTTTGTACTTCATGTGTACACATTACTCATGAGTAAAGAATGATTCTTTGCTCACATATTCTATTATTAAATTACTTGTAAAACTTACATTGATGAAATTTTATTTATAATGAACGAAGAGTGATTAAATCAACAATATTATCTATTAGAAAAATTATTGTCAAAACTTTAGTACAAAAACTTGATCAATATTTTAATTTTTTTTAAAAAATAAAAAATAATTTTTAAAAATATAAAAAAATTTAAATACTTTAAAATAAAATATAGCAATAGACAAAATATTAATAGGACCTCATATGAAAATTTTGCCTAAGCCCCTCTTGATCTTGGCCGCCCCTGACCCCCAATTAATCGGCAAAGAGGCTAGCAATTAGCATATAGAAAAGAGGATGATAGATCAGCACAACCAACAAAGGCTTGGATAGACCCGCCGCAGCAAGAGACACCATAAAATAAAAATAATTATTAATGACTTTGGTCCCGATTGCTTTATGCTTGTTCTGCCTCAATGGTTCTAGGTGGCTGTGTTGTTGGTGTTGATTTTGCTATTAGTTGATGTTGATGGTTTTGTAATGATGTTGATGTTGCTATTACAGTGCTGGATGATACTTCAAATTGTTGGTGAAGTTTGAAGTCTAATTTTGCTTGATCTTGTCACTTTCTTTTTGTTCTTTTGTAATGTGAAATCACAATGTATTCTTTTACTATGAGGATGAAGAATCTTCTATTTTCTTGTTTTAGAAGATCATTCACCCCTTTGAAAACATCAGTGTACATGAATGCATTTTCATCTTTTTATGGAATTGATTTTACATACCCAAAAAAAAAAGGTTTGCTGCTCTAACTATAAGAAATATATTTTTTTAAAAAGTGATTAAAGTTCAATTTTTTTTCTTGAATTTTGTGACTGAGAGTGATTTATTAGTGATGTCTAAAAATTTATTTTTTTGGAATTTATTTGATTACGATTCCACTTATTATTCATTTAATAAAATAAAAATAATTGTCAATCTACTAATCATATTGGAACCTTACTATAATTAAGAATTAGTTAGATCAATTGCGACGAGATTTAATATATACTTTGTAATAAACATTATAAAACATATTAAAATTTTAAATAATTTAAGTTTTATTTAAAAATATACTAAAATCTATTTTCACATAAAATCTTAATACAACTTTAAAAAATTTATGTGACTGATGAATTACGTTGATATAACAAAAATTAATTTTAAAAAATTATATAAACAATCATTTTTTATCTTAAAAATTATGCAATCATATTGTTATCCATACATATGAGATGAGTAATGTTAAATTGATACTTTTTGAACGTTTTTTTGAAATTTTTATTGAAAATTATAATGATGTATATATTCTTTAAGGATATTATAGTCAATCAAAAAGTTTCACAGAAGCTGATATTTATACATAGAGAATAGATAGTTAAAAGAGATGTTCAATGTAATTTGAAGTGTTAAATACATAAGAATATAATGATGATTTAGATATTTATTTGTGTAAAGATAGAGTGATTTTTACAATTTTTTATAAGGATAAAATAGTGAATCAAAAGTTTTTAATGTTCAAATACCTTTATTATTAATATAAATATAAATATTACTCATATTTAGTTTAAATATTGATCTCAGCTACTGCTAATGCCACTACGTATAACGATTTATTAGATCATCACATTAAGTTTTAACATCATTGCTAATCTATTTATCACATAGTAATGTTATTGAGACCTAAAAAATTAATCGAATAAGTTCCAACCTGTTTGCCACGATTTTTAAATATTGCCTCGTGGATCGAGTTTCATGTTGATGCTTCGTTTAGCTGCTAGTAGTGGATTTTCCCAAACTCTTATAGGAGTTTAAGCCAAGTTTGTCATTAGGCTTAGTTTTTTTTTTTTCGGTAAGTAAGTTGAAATTCCATAAACTGAAAATGGGGACATATACAAGGTGAATCAAAGAGATGGAAAAGCTTCTAGATAGTTGGACAGAAGATCCACCATCCCATTTCAAAAGGAACCAAAGATACCAAAAAATGATCAAATAAAGGAAAACAAAGCAAAGAAGTCTGCACAAAAACAGAACAAAGCAGTTCGACAAAACAATCTAGTAGCCGTCCAGCAGCAGTTCAGTAGCACCATCCAGTACAAACAACAGCCAGACAACCCCATCTGCACAACAAAGACACCCAAGTCAGGAGCCTTCACAACCAAAGAAAAGGAAAGCAAAAAACAGAGCAGTCAAGACCAGCCTAGCAATCGTCCAGGAACAGTCCATCAGCACCAAAAGCCAGTACAAAACAACAGCCAGACACCCTAGCAGCACAACAAAGACACCCAAGTAAGGAGCCCTCACAACCAAAGAAAAGACAAACAAAAAATAGATCAGTCCAGAACAAACAAGCAGCCGTCCAGGAACAGTCCAGCAGCCTCATCCAGCACCAAAACCTAGCACATCACAAACAAACCCCCATCAGATCAACAAGGGCACCCAAGGCAGGAAACTACTCAGGACCAAGAAAACCCTCAAGGAGGATAAAAAATATTCACAAGCAAAGCCCATTGTTTTTGCTGCCAAGATTAGGAACAATTTTTTTGTAACCCCTGCTCAAGTGAAGTTTAAATCTAATGCAATCCACCACATCCTTAGAGATAGTCACCACATCTTTATAGTCATTTCTAAAAATCCTAGCTTTTCTTTCTCTCCAAATCACATAGACCACAGTTGCAAGGATAAGACTGCTAATCAGTTTCCCAAGTCCCTTCCCCTTAACATTAATAGCAAACCAATTAACCAAATTCCTCCACTCCAAGCTAGGCCATTGGGCTTAGTTACATGGAACTAATTGAGTAAACATAAAAATAGGAAAATCATTTTTAGGAAAACCCTATTTCCTGTAGATGGTGTATCTAACCATCCAATAAAAGTATAAAAAATAAACAGGTGAATTCCACATATTATAATAACCATCGTATCATGTCATTTAATAACCACCTAAATGAGGTTCACCTTTCCGATTTGTAAGTTTATGATTTGATGATGATACCACGTGTCAATAATAATATGATGTCACAATTACACCCAATATTTACTCATCAATCAGGGCCCTCATTTATTTTAACCATTATATTTGTTGTAAATTTCAACGTTAAATAAAACCCATTTGTCATTTAGTTGCAATTGCAAATTAAGTTCCTAGATTAGGTACTAAAAGTATTATATGAATCTAGATTTTCGTCACTACACTATCAGTTAATTTTACTTAGTGGTACATCACTCACCATGTATGAATGAAAGACCTACATATAGATAGTGGATCATATTAGGATTCATAATTCATGATTTATCGTTGAGTGGAAAGTAGAATGGACTGAATTTAAATTGGTCACCCTTGATCCAGCCAGGTTTATCCATGTTTTGCCATTACAGGGGCCACCTTGGTCCTTCCAATTTGATTTTGACTGATTTTAAAAGATTAATAACAATGAAATTTGGGTGATTGGATATCAATTATTGATAGTGTTACTCGTTAATTTGACCCATAATTAGCATTGATAGTTCACATATTCGTGTTGAATGCAACAATATCTAATTTAATTGTGATTTGAACAAAAATTTGTACGTATAATTTAACTGAAAGATTATTTGATAAAATTATAAGATTAGATTGCATTTTGGGATCGAATTTTAATTTTTTAACTAATTCCAATGTGAAAATAAAATGATATCCGAACGAATTTCAATCAAAATCTTTAAATCAAATTTTAAACCATTCAAAACTCAATCTATTTATAAGTCTCCAATCATGGGAGAAGTAGCTAATCAATAAGCTGGACTTGGTTATGCAACCCAAAAACTCTAACTCTAGGCTTGCCAATAGAAATTCAAGTGAGCTCAGTCACTGGAATTGACATAGCAGTGTTGCATCATCAGAAAAATTCCACAAGTTACTTGGACAGAAGGTATGGACACACGTATACTTAGATTTCCTTGTTTGCCTAGGATTGAAATGGATTCACGCGGTATCCTAGTTCGATTTAAATGTTTTGCTTTACCCTAAAATTATTGGCCGCTAGCTCTATATATATAAACTTAGAACTCGAAAACCCTATTCATTCTATCAATCAGTCATGGTTTCCTGCACTCCAAGAAGAATTTACTTGATCGTCAACTTAATTGTCATGATCATCACCATCATATTCTTCTTCACGCTTCACAATTCAACTTCATCTAACGAAGGAGAAAAGATGACGGGTCGAGACTACGAGCGATCAAGAATGGAACATTGCGTTGGGCTCTTCTTTGATCCTCCACCACCTGCAAGATCCGATGATGAACGCATGAAGAGTAAGGTGGACAAAAATCTCTGTAGAGACATGCTTCGTGCGGTTGGCGAGATACATAACAAATGGGGTGAATTACCCATTCATTATATTGAAGCCCTAAAAAAAGTTCATCGATTTAAGAAGAACTCAAAGGCTCTAAATGAGTTTCTTCATCGAAATCATCCCACTTATGGTTTCACCTACCAAGTGTAACTCAAAGAATCGTATGTTATTTTTAGTGTGGAACTTGGAGTGATTCTTCAATCATACATGTTTTCTTGTATATGGATATCCCTTATATGATGAAATATGTAAATTTATATCAGATTTTATAGAGATGAAAACAATTTGAAGTTTTGAATTGTTTAATATGTGTTGCTCATTCGTGATGTTTCTGTTTCTTATTGCAATTATTTGTGAAACGTTAATGCTTTGCTTTAATTCCACAAATATCTGTATCAAGATTTTCCATTGTCCTTTTTATTTTCATAACGATCACCATGGTAATGGTCATCTCATCTAACATCAAGATACATCTAAACAAGAAGTTAGGACTACGGTACCGAAAAATAGATTTTGATCATGATCTTATTTTAGTTTATCTATTAGCGTTAATTTGAAAGTAACAAAAAAAGTGAAATAACAAAACATAAAATCTTTGGCATATTTTGATTAATGAAAAATTTGAAGTACGATATTAAAAATATACTTTTTGTCATTGGTTTTTGTTCAATTGTGAAGATTGTACTACATCATTTAAGATGAAAGTTTTGATAAAATATTTTGGTTTTTTCAAAAGATTTATATCAAAAGCAAACAAAGAAATCTGATTGACATGTGGGAAAACTTGTGCTCTTACTGTGAAACCCTAATCATCCTATAGATCAATGATGACTTCCTACACTCCAACAAGAATGTACTTGATCGTCAGCTTAATTGTGGTGATCATTACCACTATACTCTTTTTCTCACTTCACAATCTCACTGCATCAAACAAAGCCTTCATATATTTTGTCTCTGGCCTGAGCTGTGGTACTGATTTGTTTCGATTGGGTATGAAATATACTTTTTATCATTGGTTTTAGTCTCTTTTAAACTCCTCCTGTGTCAAGAGATTTTTTTCACTCATTTGACATTTTCGCATTTTACTTATCAATAAAATTTTGTTTATTTACCAAAAAAATAATATGACAAGTGCGATAATGGAAATTCCTATTGCTAGTAAGCATTCTTGTGATTGTTGGTGGCTGCAAATTTATTATTAAGTCACAATTTAAATTCTTTAAGGCAGCCAATTAAAATTGACAGCGATACAAATTTATTGGAAATCTTCGACATTAATTTGTGTTTTGTGTAGTTGTCAAATTTTCATTGGCTACTGATTGTTAAATTTCTTTGTAGTTCCTAACTTCTAAACATCACTCTTTAACATATGTATGTATGGTATGTGAGCGAAGGGGAGTATCACACTCTCTTGGTGGTGATGTCAAAAGAAAGGGCACGAATATAGGAAAAATGAAAATGGTGGAAATGTGATATGCGTGCAAACAAAAGTACTCCCCAATTGCAAGGAGTCTTTTGAGTGTCGTGTTTTACTTGGAAAAGTATTCCAAGGTCGTCTCCTCAGGGAAGGAAGTGAACCATCATGAAGGTGATTTTTATTAAAGAAAATGGTAAAATCATTTTGTTTTGGAATTGGTGGTAGTTTGAGTTGTAATAATGAAATGAAAACAAATGTTGGCTAATCCAAAGAGGTCATTCCAATGGGAATCTCAATTCAACTCGAAATCTTCCTCTACTGGTGCATAGATGAACGATTGAATCGTGAAAAACTAGGGACAAGATGATGAGGATCCAAACATAACCCGTGACCAGGCCTACGGGATATCAAAGACTCACAATCACATCCACTCTCAATCCAGTCTAACCGAACCATCATACACCGAGAGGATGAAAGACAACGAGTTGAAATGATATACCCAACAGGAAGTCTCCCTTGGATTAGCTAACTAAAAGCTTAGCTACTCATGGTTAAAGTAAAGATAACAATGAACTAGAAAAACATTATGAAGAAATAAATGTTAGAACTAAGCATAAACGAAATGCATCAATATAAACGATCTTCGACAAAGAATGAGTGAATCACGTTCCACCTTTCACGACTTCGGTAAAGCTCTAGAAAAGTGGAAGAGTTTGACTCCTCTAAGGGAAGAAGGATGTTCCAACAATAGAAGTAAAATAAAACAAGACTTAAATTAAAATAAAGCAATAATTACTTGGCGGGTATTCTTCAACCAAGAGATGATAACACAATAAAAGAAAGCAATACTACTTGACGGGTATTCCACAACCAAGAGATGATAATATTATTAAGGAAAACAATAATACAAAGAAAGTAATACAAACTTGGAAGGTTTTCCACAACCAAGAGAAAAACTAGTAAGCATACAAAGAAAACAATAACAACTTGGAGGGATGTCCACAACCAAGAACTCTAGCAAAAACTTATATCCTTTACAAGCAACAAAGGGGTGGTATTTATAGGTAAAACCTTTACAAACCCCAAAGATACCATTCACAAGCCCAACATTCACAAGTTTTCAAAAGTTGTTGATTGTTGGTTTTCCTTGCAGTTCCTAACTTACTAACATCACTCTTTAACATGTGTATGTATGGTATGTGAGTGAAGGGGAAGGGGAGTATCACACTCCCTTGGTGGTGATGTCAAAAGAAAGGGCACGGATATAGGAAAAATGGAAATGGTGGAAATGTGATATACGTGTGAACAAAAGTGTTCCCCAATAGCAAGAAGTCTTTTGAGTGTCGTGTTTTACTTGGAAAAGTATTCCAAGGTCGTCTTCTCAGGGAAAGAAGTGAACCATTATGAAGGTAATTTTTATTAAAGAAAAATGTAAAATTATTTTGTTTTGAAATTTGGTGGTGGGTTGAGTTGTGATAATGAAATGAAAACAAGTGTTAGCTAATCTAAAGAGGTCATTCCAATGGGAATCTTAATTCAATTGGAAACCTTCCTCTACTGGTGCATAGATGAACGATTGATTCGTGGAAAACTAGGGACGAGATGATAAGGATCCAAGCATAACCCGTGACCAGGCCTACGAGATATCAAAGACTCACAACCACATCCACTCTCAACCCAGTCAAACCGAACCATCGTACACTGAGAGGAGGAAAGATAGCGAGTTGAAATGACATACCCAAGAGGAGTTTTCTCTTGGATTAGCCAACTAAAAGCTTAGCTACTCATTCTTGAAAGAGAAACAACAATTAAATGGGAAGACATTATGAAGAAATCAAGGTTAGAATTAAGCATAAACGAAATGCATTAATATAAATGATCTTCGACAAAGAATGAGTAAATCACGTTCCACACTTCACGGCTTCGGTGAAGCTCTAGAAAAGTGGAAGAGTTTCTCTCTTCTAAGGGAAGAAAGAAGCTCCAACAATGGAAGTAAAATAAAACAAGACTTAAATTAAAAGAAAGCAATTATTACTTGGCGGGTATTCCACAACCAAGAGATGATAACACAATAAAAGAAAGCAATACTACTTGGCGGGTATTATACAACCAAGAGATGATAATATTATTAAGGAAAGCAATAATACAAAGAAAGTAATACAAACTTGGAAGGTTTTTCACAACCAAGAGAAAAGCTAGTAAACATACAAAGAAAACAACAACAACTTGGAGGGATGTCCACAACCAAAAATTCTAGCAAAAACTTATATTCTTTACAAGCCACAAAGGGGTGATATTTATAGGCAAAGCCTTTACAAACTCCAAAGATACCATTCACAAGTCCAAGGGATGACATTCACAAGTTTTCAAAAGTTGTCATTCACAAGCTTCCAAAAGTTGTCATTCACAAACCTCCAAAAGATGACATTTAAATTACTTTAATTTCTTTTTGTTTAGAGCTTTGATAATTTTCATTTTAGAATTTGTAGCTTTGTCACAATTGGCTCCTCGATAGTTTGTAGCTTTGACGCATAAGACCCTGAAAAGAACAATAATTAATGCATTATCCCTAATTCACACACTAACCTTAATAGGTCAATTTTGATTAGTTTAATTTTGTTTAACTAACACAATTGACTCATTAACTTAATTAAATCATGCATTAATTATGATTAATCAATTGTCATTCACAATCTTCCAAAAATTGTCATTCACAAGCTTCCAAAAGTTGTCATTCACAAACCTCCAAAAGATAATATTTGGATTACTTTAATCTTTTTTTGTTTAGAGCTTTAATAATTGTCATCTTTATAATTCACAATTGGCTCCCCGGTAGTTTTTAGTTTTGACGCATAAAACCCTGAAAAGAACAACAATTAATGCATTATCCCTAATTTACACACTAACCTTAATAGGTCAATTTTGATTAGTTTAACTTTGTTTAACTAACACAATTGACCTATTAACTTAATTAAATCATGCATTAATTAAGATTAATCACACCCCCTAACTTAAACATTACTAGTCTCTAGTAATAAATAACAACAGAAAACATCACTTTCGTAGATAACACGATTGCATTTAACATATGCAACAAGCCGTTAAACTCCTAGGTGATCCCTAGTGGACGAGTTTTGTCTCGTGAAGGTTTCCAGTGAAGGTACCTACAAACTTCTTTATTTTTTATTTTTTTATATATATTTTTTATATTTTATATTTTATATTTTTTTGTCCAATATTTAAAGCATATTCTCTTATCTTAACTAGCACTGGGATGTTAAAATCGCTTTGTCCACTGAATCTGAACTAATCACACA
>CM042202.1:17395667-17422141 GCA_023539305.1 Ilex asprella
AGTTTTGTCTCGTGAAGGTTTCCAGTGAAGGTACCTACAAACTTCTTTATTTTTTATTTTTTTATATATATTTTTTATATTTTATATTTTATATTTTTTTGTCCAATATTTAAAGCATATTCTCTTATCTTAACTAGCACTGGGATGTTAAAATCGCTTTGTCCACTGAATCTGAACTAATCACACATGAGACACATCATAGTCTTAAATGCTATTCTAGAGTATCCACATATACATTTCCTTTCAAAACTCATGTGTATGTGAAATGAACATGTAATTTTAAACATTTATACAACGGAACCCACATTCACATAGCTATCCAAATTCAGCTTTGATACAAAACTCACCAAGGGTTTCTCTAAAAAATGAATCACACTATGATTATCCTGGCATACTCTCCACGTGTATATGTGAGATAGAATATTGTGCTCAAATAAAATATACTCACATATAATCCAAAAATAAAATACATGCATAAAAAATGAAACAACCTTGGCATAATCTCATGAAATGAATGTTAGGGCACTAGATAGCAAAATTAACTTTTCTTAAAAAGTGTACATCCTCCATGCTTCTCTAAATCATTTAGGACTTTCACGGACTATAATGAGGTCTTAGGGTGATATTGAGGTAAGGGAAACGAAGGATATAGAATAACAAAGAGAGCTGTTCTGAGTGAATGACCTTTATTTCAAAAAGATCTTCATTTTTATGGGATTTCTAGTCTAACATCATCACTTCACTCTTTGTTTCTTTTTCTTTCTTTTCCTTAACATTTCTTCCCTTTTTTTGTTGCTTCTCTTCTCACCCCTTTTCTTCCTTTTCTTGGATTCATCATTTTTTTTCATTGAACTCCTTGAGTTTTAATATCATTCATCCCTTTTGTGTGAGTTTCTACACCATACTTCCCTCTCTTCTATGATTATTCATAATCAGCATTAGGAACAACCAAGATAAGGTAGATATTTATCATTTTCATTGGCTTGGTCAAATGTATGGTATAGAAATGAATTCAACTAAGACTCAATCACGGTACCAGAGATAATATTTTCTCAAGAAGAAGGCTAAGGCTTAAAATATCAAAAATGACCTAAGATCACCTCTAGATAAGCATAGGAGAACATTGTACATATCAAGACAAAGTCAATTAACTACCCAAATGCACATAACCAAAACAAGCATAATGAGATTATTGAACAAATTTGAAATTTCAACAATTGTATTTTGAGGAAATGTAAGTTCCCTCTAACAAGGATTGTCACTAAAGCTCACATGGGCTCCTACTCATCTCCACTATTCATGCCAAGCACTAAATGTGAACTCAATCCTTAAATTGCTAAAATTAAAAGTTCATGGTGCATTTATAGTTGAGTTCAAAAGCAAAAAAGTATGTGATACTCTTATCAATAGAATAAACTTCTATAATGTGCTCATGTATTCAAAGTTCAAAATGAAGATCAAGTAATCACAAATCCCACAACAATTAGGGTAGGGGAATATAGTTCAATATTGGATATTTTTCACAAATATTGTCCAATTTTTTTTAAAAAAAAAAATTTCACATTTCCAACTTATTCTATACAAAAAGTGATGGAACATGTAAATGGTGCACCTCACCCCCCAACGTGAACTATGCATTGTCCTCAATGTACAAAAAATCATGCAATGAAAGTAACATAGGAGATGAAATACCTTTTTTTCTGAATATTAAATAAAATTTAAAATTATTAACATACCATTTTTCAAGGATAAATGAGTATGTAAATATTTTTTTTTCGAACATTAAATAAAATTCAAAATTATTAACATACTCATTTATCTATGAAAATTGAAGGAAGACTAGATGCACCAATTGAATTTGAAAAACTATGGCGTCTTAGAAACAAGTTCCTACCCATGCTACAGGTTGGTATTTTAGGACATTCCTTACTCGGCCCACATCTTTATTTTTGCACATCTAATAACAAGATATTTATACTTTTTACAAACATTCAGACCATTTACCTTCATCCCCAAATACACACTTTTTCACAGCTTTGTCAAAAGAAAAAAAAATATAACCTGAGTCATCGCTTGTGTTTATGTCATTATTAGTGACCCTTCCAACTTTTTGTCGCACATAACGTGTGAGTCCCGGAGTGGCATAGGATGGCGTGTCAGAAAATTTTTTATTCTGCCCATACACTATCCAGTTTAATCGATCGGTCGCATGACCCGAAATTGATTTAAAACACTGATTATATTTTTTCATGTGAAATATTCTGTCATATTGGTAACAAGCACCCAGTCGTTTGGAACGATGACGTTTAGCAAAAGAGCTTCTGTCACACAATGGTTTTGCTTGTTGCTCCCGGATTTTAATTTTTCTCACATCTCTTGCTTTTCTCATTATCACAGCATGCACATCAAATGGAAAAGTGTGAAAAATGCTTAAACTAAACCAAAAAAGTTTATTGCCCATACTTGCTAAACTACAGACACCCTATCCGGTTCTTTAATGTCTATCAGTTACAAATACAATTAAAGCTGCATTTGACACGATCATAATAAAAAATACTGTAAACATACGCAAATATAAAACTGAAACAAACTGAAACTATAGATCACAACACCCCCCCAACAAACTGAAACTATTTTTCAAATGATTCGAATTTATCAGAACTGTAAATAGAGTTAGGGTTTGAGAAGTAGAGATCCGATTATCTATCAAAACCTACAAAGAAAATACCAAATTTGATAATCATTCTTCGAGATAAAGGTTTCGGCTAGGCTGGAAACCCTTCAACCTAAGTGCAACTAGAAGAAGAACAGTCATGTACAAATACAGACATATAATAAAAATTATTAAACAAATGACTGGGTCTTCTAGGAATATGGTCATGAATTTGCAAGGGGTGAGTTACTTTTACAGAGAACAGAGAAAAACGAAGAAGAAAAAAAAAAGAAGAAAGAAAAAGGATGGGGCCAACACCGGTGGATTGAAAAAAGGAAAAAGTTGGAGGCCTTATAAAGGCGTCCCAAATTTTTTTTTTATAAGTGTCGGTGGAAAACGAATATTCGCAGAGGAATATTCTTTTTATTTTTTTTTAAATGTGTCGAATGCAAACAATAAAAGTATATACAAGGATCAACGTACCTCAGCCCATGATGAACATCACGAGACTTACCTCCGTTGTCCGAAAATCATCTCCTAGGTTTAACGCTTGCCTTCCCCATCAACGGCGCCAAAAATGATTGTTAAATTTTCTTGCAGTTCCTAATCTCTAAACATCACTCTTTAACATGTGTCTGTATGGTATGTGAGCGAAGGGGAATATCACACTCCCTTGGTAGTGATGTCAAAAGAAAGGGCACAGATATAGGAAAGATGAAAATTATGGAAATGTGATATGTGTGTGAACAAAAGTACTCCCCAATCGCAAGGAGTATTTTGAGTGTCGTGTTTTACTTGAAAAAGTATTCCAAGGTCGTCTCCTCAGGGAAGGAAGTGAACCATCATGAAGGTGATTTTTATTAAAGAAAATGATAAAATCATTTTGTTTTGGAATTGGTGGTGGTTTAAGTTGTGATAATGAAATGAAAATAAATGTTGGCTAATTCAAAGAGGTCATTCCAATGGGAATCTCAATTCAACTCGAAACCTTCTTCTACTGGTGCATAGATGAACGATTGATTCGTGGAAAACTAGAGACGAGATGATGAGGATCCAAGCATAACCAGTGACCAGGTCTACAGGATATCAAAGACTCACAACCACATCCTCTCTCAACCCAGTCAAACCGAACCATCGTACACCGAGAGGAGGAAAGACAACAAGTCGAAATGACATATCCAATAGGAGGTCTCCCTTGGATTAGCCAACTAAAAGCTTAGCTACTCATGGTTAAAGTAAAGAAAATAATGAATTGGGAAAACAGTATGAAGAAATAAATGTTAGAACTAAGAAATAAATGAAGATATGCATCAATATAAACGATATTCGACAAAGAATGAGTGAATCACGTTCCACCCTTCACAACGTCGGTAAAGCTCTAGAAAAGTGGAAGAGTTTCACTCCTCTAAGGGAAGAAGGAAGCTCCAACAATGGAAGTAAAATAAAACAAGACTTAAATTAAAAGAAAACAATAATTACTTGGCGGGTATTCTACAACTAAGAGATGATAACACAATAAAAGAAAGCAATACTACTTGGCGGGTATTCTACAACCAAGAGATGATAATATTATTAAGGAAAGCAATAATACAAAAAAAATAATACAAACTTGGAGGGTTTTCCACAACCAAGAGAAAAACTAGTAAGCATACAAAGAAAACAATAACAACTTGGAGGGATGTCCACAACCAAGAACTCTAGCAAAAACTTATATCATTTATAAGCCACAAAGGGGTGGTATTTATAGGCAAAGCCTTTACAAACTCCAAGGGATAATATTTACAAACCCCAAAGATACCATTCACAAGTCCAAGGGATGACATTCACAAGTTTCCAAAAGTTGTCATTCACAATCTTCCAAAAGTTGTCATTCACAATCTTCCAAAAGTTGTCATTCACAAGCTTCCAAAAGTTGTCATTTACAAACCTCCAAAAGATGACATTTGGATTACTTTAATATCTTTTTGTTTAGAGCTTTAATAATTGTCATCTTTAGATTTCACAATTGGCCCCCCGGTAGTTTGTAGCTTTGATGCATAAAACCCTGAAAAAAATAATAATTAATGCATTATCCCTAATTCACACACTAATCTTAATAGGTCAATTTTGATTAGTTTAACTTTGTTTAACTAACACAATTGACCTAGTAACTTAATTAAATCATACATTAATTAGAATTAATCAGCTACTTGTAAACAATTAGTTTACGGGCTGTTTGTAAAAAAAATTATTTTCTTTCGAGAAACCTTCACAACGAAAAAGGTTAAGCCTTAGGGTGTACTTGATAACGTAACTTAAATCTTAAAATTGAACATTTTTATTGCTTAATGATAACTCAACTTTACAACTCCTTATTAAAATAAGTGTCACCTAAATGCGAGGTAAAATTTTAAGTAAATATATACCAACTTAATGTTGAAGGCTGAAGACGCTTAGCAAAGTAAGTTTTTTAAACTTTTTTAATTTGACAAATTTTTCCTTGACAATTTCACGTATCTATCAAAATTATAACACATATTCTCCTTTATCCCATCTACCCTCGTCTTCTTCATCGCATCCTTCTGCTTCATCCCCTCTGCCATTGCTTCTGCCAAGAAGTTCCAAACACAGCAACAACACACACAAGCAAATTCACACACACACATAGTTAATTATTTTTAGACAAAGTCACACATAAATTTACCAAGAGAGAGAGAAAGAGAGAGAGTTAATTATTTTTAGATACAGTCACAAAGATTACCACACACACAATCACAAGCGCGCACACACACACACGCACACACGCGCACACACATTCAATACATTTGTTTTCTATTGTTCAATTTATTATTATTTTAATCTTTCCTTGTATTTGATTAACTATTTATCTATTAATTTTTTATGTCACGGTTTTTTATTATAGAGATGAATATTTAACAAATACTTTCAAGGTAAACAGTTAATTAAAGGATAAAATTGGAAAAGTATTTATTGTTTGACTTCTGTGTATTTATCAAACAACTTAATTCAATTTAGTACTTATGTTTATGAGACTAAAGTCTTAGATCATCTTCAATTTATACCATTTTTTAAAGGATAAAAAACTCTTAAAAACCTTCTCAAATTTTAGACCAATACCTATACCAAATGACATGAATTTTTTTTTTTTTATAAAAAAATCCAAATCAAAGAAGATATTTTTTTTAAACCCAAATCTTTAATAGTGAGATTACTCTCTTCTTTAATTATCCAATTCTCATATTTTATGCTCATTTAAATTTGAGTTTGACATTTTTAAATTTTTTTTTTGGAAAGTAAAATGTATTAAATAAATCGATTTTGGTCAGACCATCCGGTATTCGAAAGCCACTTTGGGCTCCGACTAATCCGGATTCGAGCAGGGTAGGACCACAAAGGCGACAAAGTTCTCCTTACCGAACGCAGCTGCGTTCCCAAGATTCGAACTGGAGACCTTGACTAAGCTAGAGCAGTTTCTCACCAACTGATCAAACGCTCGGTGGTATTAAAAAAACCGATGAACAAGGGTAATTATTCGCAATTTGTACAGAGAAATCACGCATGACTCAAAGACAAAAACACAAGTCTGTAAGACATGCTCTGAGTAAGAGTATCTCCCACATAATTGTTGACAAAAGTATACATTAATAACATACAAAAACAGGCCAATTCAGCCCCTTAACTCCACAGATGAACGACTAGCACTATAACCTCCAATTGCAAGCATATGTAAAGGAAAATTAGCACCAAGGATCAGCACATAGTACTTTGAAAAAACACAAACCGGAGACAATTTGTTGAAGCAATCCACACAATTGTTCACGTGAACAGTCGCATGAACAGTAAATGCTGTCCAAACAAAAACACTCCAGATATAGCAGAAAATACTCTAGTAGAAGCATGCACACTGTTGAGAAATCCAACTGAAGGAGAATAAAATCAACATTAACTGTTCACATGAACAGTCATGTGAACAGTTAAAGCTGCAAGAAAAGAGCAGCCCCCAAACCTGTTGTGAAACTAGCTGAAATACAGCTGCGACCATACCATTCAGCCCAGATCAATGCAAGACACCCAATACAGAAAAGCAGACCCAAACTTCAAGAAAACAGCCCCGAGCAGTAGCAGATCACAAAATTCAAACAAGAACAGATGAAAGGTTCTAATGATACACTAAGAGTGAGTTCTGAGGATTAGCCTTGAATTTAAGAAGAGAAAGTCTTTCTCTGATAGTAGATTGAATTCTGAAAAGCAAACTTTGTTGAGATATAAGACGATTGTTAAAAATCATATTGTTCCTGTCCCTCCACAAATTGTAAACTGTGACAGAAAGGCAGGGCTTGAGGAGAACAGTCTTCAAAGATTTTCCTTTCCAGTTATCACTAGCCCAGACAATGAAAGCATTCCATGGAAGAGCTAGAGGGAGCTGGTTACACTGTTGCAACACTTGAGTCCAAGTACGAAAAACATATGGGCACTCAAAGAACAGATGGTTGTGAGATTCTGGGAGTTAATGACATAAGGCGCAAGTGGAGTCCACCTGTGGAGCAAAAGAGGAGATCCTATCCTTTACACTTAATCTATTTCTGATAGCCAGCCAAAGAATGAGGCTCATTCTAGGTATAAGATGACCATACCAGACCAAACTGTATCAAGGTACTTTGGGGTTCCGGGTCCTAATGATGTTCCAAGCAGATTTAGTGGTGAACCTGTCATCCAACTTAGGTATCCATTTGATAAGATCTTCCTTTGTAGCATCTGGTGAATAATTGGGCATAGATCGACTTATGTCATCCAAGAACCTAGATTTACCCACAGGACATGCCCAATGATTGTTATCTATGATCATAGATACTTTGGCATGCTTCGGAAGTTTAGATGTATTGAAGATATGCTGGTCCCTTGCACCGAATAAAGGCCCACTCGGGTGCCAGTTATCAAACCATAGGGAAGTATTAGAACCATTCCTTATAATGTGCACCAGATGAGGTTTGATGTCCCTAAGCTTGAGTATTTGGATCCAATTCCAAGAGCTAGATTGTGATGGCTTTGCCTCCCATAAAGTTTTACCATGTAAGTGATAGGAATGAGTCCACATACACCAGATATTCTGTTTGATCGTAAAGAGTAGTCATAAATACTTGAGCATTAAAGCATCATTAAACTGCCTCAGGTTCTTGATACCTAAATCTCCCTCCTCTTTGGGCTTACATACCAAGCAACCTTAGAACCAGAGTTGCTGAGCTCAATACCTTTCCACAAAAATCTTCTTAAAAGTACTTCAACCCTGTCAAGAAGCTGTTGGGGAAGTTTCAGATGAGAAGCCCAGTGCATCTGTAAGCTAAACAACACAGAATGAATCAATTGGAGCCTTCCTGCATATGACAAGCTTCGATTGGTCCAGTTACTGATCCAAGCTTCTGTTTTCTCAAGAAGAGAGTGACAATAGGCAGCTTTAAGCCTAGAAGAAATAAGGGGAAGACCTAAATATTTGATAGGTAAATCCCCTTCCTTAAAACAAAAAATCGACTTTATAGAGACCCTCACCTCATTGCTGACAGAAGACAAAAAAATATTACTCTTCCTGGGATTGGCTTGAAGACCAAACATATGTTGGAACAAGTCTAAGCCTTCCTTGAGTAAGCTAGCAGACCTCAAATCCCCCAAACAAAAAAGAAAGAGGTCATCCGCAAAAGCAAGTTGAGTTAGTTTAATCTTTTTGCATCTCCAGTGGAATTTAAAACCCTGACAAGTAGAGATGAGGTGATGGTTGATGAGAGTGAGAACTTCCATGACCATAACAAAGAGATAAGGGGATAGAGGGTATCCCTGTCTAATGCCTCTGGAACTGGAGAAAAAACCAACTAGTTCACCATTAAGGTTAATAGAGAATTTGGGAGTAGAGATACAGACTTTGATCCAGGTTATAAGGATATGGGGAAATTGAAGGCCTCCAAAATATCAAGTAAAAAGTTCCAGTTCAAAATGTCATAAGCCTGCATGAGGTCAACCTTAACAGCACATCTGGGAGTCCCATTATTCTTGTGGTAATCCCTCAAAATTTCTTGTGTGAGAAGGATATTATCCCCAATCCTACTCCCAGGCATAAAAGCAGCTTGGTTATTACCCATGATATTCTGCAAGACCACCTTGATCCTATTTGCAATGATCTTAGCAATAACCTTATAAAAAACATTGCAGCATGAGATGGGTCTGAAGTTCCCAACATAAGTGGGATTAGGAACCTTTGGGACAAGAGCAATAATTGTTGTGTTGAATTCCTTGAGGAGCCTGTCAGAGGAGAAGAATTCCATCACAGCCCCTGTAATATCTTGACCTATGACAGACCAAGCTTTCTTGTAGAAACACTTATTGATGCCATCGGGACCTGGAACTTTGTTATCATTGAAAGAAAAGAAAGCATCTCTAACTTCAATAGGAATGATATCTCTCGACAGAGAAAGAGTTTGCTCGGTTGAAATCTTGTTATGAATAACCCTACTCAACATGACCCTCATGTCAAAAGAATCCATAGTAGGAAAAGAACCCCCAAGAAGTTGGGTGTAGTAATCAACAACCTCCTTCTTCACCTCAGATTAATTCCAAGCAAGAGACCCATCATATGAACACACATATATAACGATTTATTAGATCATCACATTAAGTTTTAACATCATTGCTAATTTGTTTATCACATAGTAATGCTATTGAGACCTAAAAAATTAACCGAATAAGTTTCAAGCTATTTGCCAAACACGATTTTTAAATATTGCCTAGAGGATCGAGTTTCATGTTGATGCTTCATTTAGCTACTGATAGTGGATTTTTCCAAACTCTTATAGGAGTTTAAGCCAATTTTGTCATTAGGGGACATATACAAGGTGAATCAAAGGAATGAAAAATCTTCTAGACAGTTGGACAGAAGATCAACCATCCCATTGCAAAAAGAACCAAAGATACCAAAAAATGGTCAAACAAAGGAAAACAAAGCAAATAAGTCTGCACAAAAAACAGAACAAAACAGTCCAGCAGCACCATCCAGTACAAACAGCAGCCAGACAACCCCATCAGCACAACACAGACACCCAAGTCAGGAGCCTTCACAGCCAAAGAAAAAGAAAACAAAAAATAGAGCAATCAAGACCTGCCTAGCAACGGTCCAGGAACAGTCCATCAACACCAAAAGCCAGTACAAAACAACAGCTAGACAACCCCCGCAGCACAACAAAGACACGTAAGTCAAGAGCCTTCACAGCCAAAGAAAAGACAAACAAAAAACAGAGCAGTCCAAAACAGGGAAGCAGCCATCCAGGAACAGTCCAGCTGCATCATCCAACACCAAAAGCCAGCACATCACAAACAAACCCCAACAGATCAAAAAAGGCACCCAAGGCAGGAAACTACTCAAGACCTAGAAAACCCTCAAGGTGGAGAAAAAATATCCACAGGCAAGGCCCATTGTTTTTGTAGCCAAGATTAGGAACAAATTTTTTGTAACCCCAGCTCAAGTGAAGTTTAAATCTAATGCAATCCACCACATCTTTAGAGATAGTCACCACATCTTTATAGTCATTTATGAAAATCCTAGCATTTCTCTCTCTCCAAATCACAGAGACCACAGTTGCAGGGATAAGCCTGCTAATCAGTTTCCCACGTCCCTTCCCCTTAACATTAATAGCAAACCAATTAACCAAATTCCTCCACTCCAAACTAGGCCATTGGGCTTAGTTACATGTAACTAATTGAGTAAAAATAAAAATAGGAAAATCATTTTTAGCAAAACCCTATTTCCTATAGATGGTGTATCTAACCATCCAATAAAAGTATAATAAATAAACAGGTGGATTCCACATATTATAATAACTATCGCATCATGTCATTTAATAACCACATAAATGAGGTTCACCTTTTCGATTTGTAGGTTTATTATTAGATGATGATATCAAGTGTCAATAATGACATGATGTCACAATCACACCAAATATTTACTCATCAATTGGGGCCCTCATTCATTTTAACCATTAGATTTGTTGTAAAATTCAACGTTAAATAAAACCCATTTGTCATTTAGTTGCTATAGCAAATTAAGTTCCTAGATTAGGTACTAAAAGTATTATATGGATCTAGATTTTCTTCACTACACTCTTAGTTAATTTTACTTAGTGGTACATCACCCACCATGTTTGAATGAAAGACCTACATATAGATAGTGGATCATACTTGGATTCATAATTCATGATTTATCGTTGAGTGGAAGTAGAATGGACTGAATTTAAAGTGGCCACCCTTGGTCCAGCCAGGTTTATCCATGTTTTGCCATTACAGGGGCCACCCTTGGTCCAACCAATTTGATTTGGACTGATTTTAAAAGTTTAATAACAATGATATTTGGGTGATTGGATATCAATTATTGATAATGTTACTCATTAATTTGACCCATAATTTGCATTGGATATATCATATTTTACATATGCGTGTTGAATGCAACAATATCTAATTTAATTGTGATCTGAACAAAAATTTACTCGTATAATTTAACTGAAAGATTATTTGATAAAATTATAAGATTAGATTGCATTTTGGGATCGAATTTGAATTTTTTAACTAATTCCAATGTGAAAATAAAATGATATCCGAACGAATTTCAATCAAAATCTTTAAATCAAATTTTAATCCATTCAAAATCCAATCTATTTATAAGTCTCCAATCATGGGAGAAGTGGCAAAACAATAAGCTGGACTTGGTTATGCAACCCAAAAACTCTAACTCTTGGCTTGCCAATAGAAATTCAAGTGAGCTCAGTCACTAGAATTGACATAGTAGTGTTGCATTATCAGAAAAATTCCACAAGGTACTTGGACACAAGGTATGGACACGCGTATATTTAGATTTCCTTGTTTGCCTAGGATTGAAATGGATTCACGCGGTATCCTAGTTCGATTTAAATGTTTTGTTTTACCCTAAATTTATTGGCCGCTAGCTCTATATATATAAACATAGTACTCAAAAACCCTATTCATCCTATCAATCAATCATGGTTTCCTGCACTCCAAGAAGAATATACTTGATCGTCAACTTAATTGTTGTGATCATCACTACCATATTCTTCTTCATGCTTCACAATCCAACTTCATCTAACGAAGAAGAAAAGATGATGGGTCGAGACTACGAGCAATCAAGAATGGAACATTGTGTTGGGCTCTTCTTTGATCCTCCACCGCCTCCAAGATCCAATGATGAACGCATGAAGAGTAAGGTGGACAAAAATCTATGTAGAGACATGCTTCGTGCGGTTGGCGAGATACATAACAAATGGGGCGAATTACCCATTAATTATATTGAAGCCCTAAAAAAAGTTCCTCCATTTAGGAAGAACTCAAACGCTCTAAATGAGTTTCTTCATCGAAATCATCCCACTTATGGTTTCACCTACCAAGTGTAATTCAAAGAATCGTATGTTATTGTTAGTGCAGAACTTGGAGTGATTCTTCAATCATACATGTTTTCTTGTATATGGGTATCCCTTTTATGATGAAATATGTAAATTTATATCAGATTTTATAGAGATGAAAACAATTTGAAGTTTTGAATTGTTTAATATGTGTTGCTCATTCGTGATGTTTATGTTTCTTATTGCAATTATTTGTGAAACGTTAATGCTTTGCTTTAGTTCCACAAATATCTGTATCAAGATTTTCAATCGTCTTTTTTATTTTCATAACCATCACCATGGTAATTGGTCATCTCATCAAACATCAAGATGCATCTAAACAAAGAAGAAGTTAGGACTATGATACTGAAAAATAGATTTTGATTATAGATGTTATTTTAGTCTATCTATTAGCGTTAATTTGAAAGTAACAAAAAAAGTGAAATAACAAAACATAAAATCATTGGCAAATTTTGATAAATGAAAAATTTGAAGTATGGTATTAAAAAAAATACTTTTTATCATTGGTTTTTATTTAATGGTGGAGATTGTGCCACATAATTTAAGATGAAAGTTTTGGTAATTTTTTTTTTGTTTTTTAAAAAGATTAATATCAAAAGCAAACAAAGAAATATGATTGACATGTGGGAATACTTATTCTCTTACTGGGAATCCCTAATCATCCTATAGATCAATCATGACTTCCTACACTCCAAGAAGAAGGTATTTGATCGTCAACTTAATTGTGGTGATCATTACCACTATACTATTTTTCTCACTTCACAATCTAACTGCTTCAAACGAAGCCTTCATATATTTTGTCTCTGGCCTGAGCTGTGGTACTGATTTGTTTCGATTTGGTATGAAATATACTTTTTATAATTGGTTTTAGTCTCTTTTAAACTCCTGATGTATCATCCTGTCAAGAGATTTTTTCACTCATTTGACATTTTCTGTTTTTGCATATCAATAAAACTTTGTTTATTTACCCAAAAAAAAAAATGACAATTGCAATAATGGAAATTCCTATTGCTAGTAATCGTCCATGTGATTGTTGGTGGCTGTAATGTTATTCACAAGTCACAATTGTTGTCATTTTTTTAACAAGAGAATAAATTTAAATTCTTTAAGGGTAGCCAATTAAAAATTGACAGGAATACATATTTATTGGAAATCTTCAACATTAATTTGTGTGTGTGTGTAGTTGTCAAATTTTGGTTGGCAACCTGTAAACAATTAGTTTATAGGTTGTCTATAAAAAAAAAATTCTCTATCATCAAATTTGGTCAATTGAAGAGGTTTAGACCTAATTAAATTTTTTATCCTTTTTTTTTATACTCAAATTCAAATAAGAGTTTGAGTCTCCATTGAAAATGTTGTTTGCCTAGCACGTAAAAACACTGCTTTGCCAAACCCAATTGGACTTCGGGGCTGTTTGATAACACCACTTAAGATTTAAAATTGAATATTTTAATCACTTTATAAATTAAACCCGTTTGATAACCTAAACCTCATACTACTTAATATTTTAAATATTTCTTAAAAATAGGCTAAAATTTTAAGTAGCAAATCATTTACTTATCCGTTAATGCTAAAAATGTAAGTTAATAAATATTTATTAATTTCTCCTAATAGACAAATATATCATCACCATGATTGTGTCATCGCCACCACCACCACCGCCGCCACCACTACCACCACCACCACCATTGTGGCACTGTCACCTCCACTATCGTTGCTACCACCAGTACTATTGTGTCACCATCACCACCACTACCGTTATGTCACCATCACCACTATGCCATTGCTACCACCACCATTTTCGTCGTCGTCACCACCACCACCACTATTGTGTCACCGCCACCATCACCACCATTTTTGCCACTGCTATTACCATTGTGTCATCGCCACCATCACCATCGTCACTACTATTATTGTGCTGCCACCACCACTGTGGCGACCACCACTACCACCACATTGCGATGGTGGTGATAGAAATAAGACAATCACGGAGAGATTGTTAAAGAGATTGACAAAATTAGAATAATAATAATTTTAAAATTTCAACTCCTTATATATATTTGTCAAACAGTTTAATTAATTTTATTTTTTTTAAAACCCCCCATTTTAAATTTCAAGTCCTTTTCTTTGATCCTCCACCACCTCCAAGATCCGATGATGAATGCATGAAGAATAAGATGGACAAGAAACTTTGTATAGACATGTTTCGTGCGGTTGATAAGATACATAATAAATGGGGTGAATTGCTCATTAATTATATTGAAGCCCTAAAAAAAGTTCCTCGATTTAATAACTCAAAAGCTCTAAATGAGTTTTTTCATCGAAATCATCTCACTTATAATTTTACCTATCTAGTGTAATTCAAAGAATTCAGAGTGATTTGTCAATCATGTTTTTTTGTATAGAGATACCCTAATCTTACGAAATATGTAAATTTATGGGTCTTCCTACCTTACCTTTGGAATGTTGAATCTGTATTTCTCATTCATGATGTTTTGTGGAATAGTTGTAATTGTGAGCAATATTACACCAAATAAGGTATGTAAGGTAGTTTTGACTTTTAATATTTATGGTTCTCCCGTAGGCTGTAAATCTGACAGTGTTTTGGTTGGGTTTTCTATCTCTGTGTATTTATAATAATATTAGTCATATTTAATTTAAACATTGATCAGATCTACTGCTAATCCCACTATATATATCAACTTATTAGATCGGCAGATTAAGTTTCTATATCATTGCTAGTTTATTTATCACACAATAATATTATTGAGACCTAAAAAATTAACCTAATAAGTTTCAACCCATTTGTGAAGCACGATTTTTAAATATTGCAACATGGATCGCGTAGCATACTGATGCTTCATTTAGTTGCTAAAATAAAAATAGGAAAATTATTTTTAGCAAAACCCTCTGAGAGACAGTCAAGGACGAGATCTAGCGGAATCAATGTTTTTCAATTTCTTACCTTGCACTGACCATCCAATGAAATTTATGCATAAGTTAAAAAAATTAATGAGTTAAATAAACTCTATATGTTTCTGAAAAAACCTCTCTTACATGCATGAGTACATTACTTAGAAGATCATAGCCGCAACATACAGTTTTGAGTTTTCATTTAAGCAGTTAGAACTCTCTTTTATTTTATTTTTTTGCTACATGTTGTCTAGTCTTGTGTTGACTATTCTTCCGAGCTTAGCAGCTCGAACTTTAACATGCATTTTTGTTGATGCATTTCAGAGCACCAGCAAAGCGTGTAAGCAGGTTCGCATATGTCCCGGGCTTTGGGAGGATTATATCTTGGGTCTTGGAAACTGTGTGTTTCGGGTTTCCGGATTGTGTAAAAAAAGCTCCATTCATCATGAGATCTCCTTCGGATCGCCACCACCAATTCTTCCACTCGCTCTCGTATGCATAATCCCTCTTAGTCACCTACAAGGTCACAACATTAACCTAAAACGTTAAAATGTTCTTCGTATATTATTCTGTATCGACAAGAATATTTTTTATTTTTTACATATTTTTTTATTAATACAAGGTTCTGTGCAAATACACATTATTTATTGATGTTTAAGGATCGACAAATGACCCACAACCCATGGGTTGGCTTGACATCCCATTGGATGATGCGCCAATTCAGCCCATTGAAAAGAATAATCGGCTATAGTTTTTAGCCCATTAGGCACCATAAAATTTTTTAAAAAATTAAATTAGGTCAATTTTGAAAATAAAAACATTGACAAAATAGACGCATATATAATTAGGGTCAACCCAATGAGTAGCCTTATTAAGGCTGGCCCAACGGTTGTTTGGGTGGGTAGCCGGGTTGCTCGGGCTATTATAGGGCATTGAATGGTGAGTTGGTAAGGCCCGACCCGTTATGTAAGCAAATGAATGTAATTATGTTAAGACGTATATGGTTACCTCTTTGGCAAATAGGTTGGGGGGAGCGATGAACCGATTACCCTGGCTAAGGATGGTGGGATGTTGGCTACCCCCGATGGCGTACATGAGCCAATGAGTGTAGTCGTTGTTGACGATATGGAAAAACCCGAATCGACACCTCGGCATCCTCTGGACCAAACCCTGACCAAAATGGTTGAAAACAACCGTTATTTGCATTTTTTCATCCTCTGTGTAGCTATTGCTTGCACCGAACAACATCACCTGCAAAAATTTGAGTTGAGGTCAATTCCTTGAGTTGACGAAAATTTCATGTTGAGTTTAAAAATGGTGAAAGAGAATTAAAGCAGATATTACCTCATTGTGATTGGTGTAGTGGCCGTTAGAGATGGTAATGGCTGTGGAACCCTGAACGACATCTATTAATCCATCCTGACAATTGGACATTGAAACATGATCGAGCCAAATATTTGATGATCCAAAGATTGAGATACCATCACCATCACTTCGAGTTCGAAATCCGTAGTGATCAATGGAGTCTCTAATCAAGCCACCATTTCCAGCCTTAATGTTGTAAATTCGAATGTTATGGATAATCACATTATGCACAAATTGTAATGTAAGTCCAGCACCAAATGCAATGTGCACTTGTGCACCACGCCCATCGATCGTCTTATCACTTGTCATGATAAGCTCTTCATTTAACTTAATCACCATGTTGCGTTCAAATACAATCCAGAGAGGCTCCTTTTGGATGCAAGCGTGGCGTAAGGTGCCCGGTTTAGGGTTTACCAAGTCGTTGTCTGAAGGATCAGTAACGACGTAAATCTTTCCGCTCTTGCCTCCGGTGGTGTGACGGCCAAAGCCAAGGACACAATCTGCTAGCTTCTTGCGTTGTGTAGCCCAGTTTTTGTTGCATCTCCAGCATCTGTCGATTGGGTTGGTGGCCAAGCATGGACCATTATATTTGTGCAGGTCCCTTCGTGTACTGTTGCTGCCATCCGTCGCCCTTCAACCAACAAATTTCTTTAGACACATTTTGATAATGTTCTCGTACTTTTGTTTAATCTAAAACAGTTCCGTTAAAAAAAGTAAAATCATTGTTAAAAAAAAACTGTTTTTTGGCAACATCCTATCTTGTTAGAGACAGATTTTCTAAAAGAAAAACGATTGATTACTTGCACAAAACAAAAGCTACTTTAAATACTTTGCAAAACTATAAAAAAATGTCATCAAACAGTAGCTAAATGTCATGATTGTATGTTTAATGGATGTAAGAGATCAAGTATAAGATGATGGGCTTACTTGTTGACTTGGTGGTTAAGATTATCCAAAACTTCATCAGGATTCGGTTGGTAGGCCTCGAGAGTGGCATTCTTTGCTTCTTCGGCTCGCTTCTGCCAAACCTCGTCAAATTCGCCAATGTTCGCGGTTATAGATGAAACCATTATGAAGAAAACTAATGAAAATAACAACCTAAGCTTAACAGCTTCCATGGATGTCTCCACCATTTTTATTTCTCTTTTTCTTATAATCTTTCACTCTCAATTATATTCTAAAAATCTTTCTCCAAACGAGTTGTTGTCGGTTGAACCCTATATGCTCAACACCTACAAAAACATCTCTATGTGTGTATATGCGTACAAGTATATATACAAGGTAGGTACTAGTTGATTTTCAGGCCATGGCTTTTTATGTGAGAGCTGTAGCCGGAAGGGTAGGGTAATAGGGTTTGTTTAAATACCACAAGGAGGAGATATAAATGAACAAAGGAAATTGTGGGAATGAGAAGTTGAGAGGGAAGAGCGGTGAACCACTACATCAAAAACGGTCAACCGTTGGTCTCTATAGCTCTCTTTTGTATGGATAAAATAGATTATAGATAAAACTATATATATGGCTCTCAAATTATGATATTTGTGTCAATTAAACTCATTAATTTTTTTTTTGTCAATTGAACCCCTAAACTCTTTGTCCATTGAGTCATTCTATTTGCCACCGTTAGAGTGCAAGTGGCAAGGATTGAGACGATAATTTTCAAACTTTTGTTGTAATTAGTTGGTCTGTGAACCACTTTTCTAAAATTTGTTTTCTTCATTGAATAGTGTCCTAACCCACCACTTTTTGGGAAAAAGCCCTTGACAAATGACATACATGGGCCTTTTATTTTTTTAATTTAGTTCTAAAATTTGGCCAATATTATTATTTTTCTTATGAGTAATATTATTTAAATTTTAAAATTTGATTTAATTTGCTGACATAATGATGTGATTTCATAAGAATTATTGGATCAACACTAATTTTCAATATTTGATGGGGTCTACACTGAATCCAAATGTCACAATGAATTAAGTCAACAAATTATTTCAGTAAATTGGGTCACAATAGCATTACTCTTTTCTTATTTGTCAAGACTCGAGCAGCTCTTTTATGTTGTAAATTTTTTATAATTAAGGGTATAATTAATTATTTAAATGGAGTAATGATAAATGTTGGTGGCTTTTAAATGGAGCAATGGTAAATTTTTCTAAAAAGTTGTGAAAAAGTGTTAAAGACAATCTCAGGGTGAAAAATTAGAAGAAACTAAATGCATTTATTAATGAGTAATGCTACATGGACGTAAAAAATAGACTTAAAAACTAGACTTGATAATTACAATCATTGATTTCACTGTAAGTCCCAGCATTTATTGGAACCTACCACCTATTCTATGGTTAGGATTATCAAGTCAATTTTTTAAGTCTAATTTTTAAGTTCATCTAACATTACTCTTTATTAATAGACACTTATCACACGCTTACATTTTAGTATTAAGAATGGTAATATGTATGAGGGTGCACACTAAGATGGTGCAAAGCACCGCCCACGCGCTTGACGTGGGCAATGCCATTTTGGCACGTAAATATCGTTTTTGAGGAGCGATCAAATCATTACAATTGATTTTTGTAATTATTATTGATCGTACGGTTGATTTCACAAATACATACAATCGAATGGTGAATTTCATGATTAATTATAATTTAGAAGTTTTAATGTCTGTTAAGTAACCGACATGTCGGGCTCTCTTAAACAATCACCATACATGTTCAATGGCTTCTTGAATAGTCACTAATTGTTCTATAAATAGACCAAGAGTAAGTCATTCCAAGGCACTTCAATTTTCTATTAATCTCTCTCCAAAAAAAGCTTGAAACACTTTATTTTATTTTTGTTTTGGTATGTTTGAAGACTTTGCGCCTTCTTTGGGTTGGACAGATGACTATACTTGCATCCTTGGCTTCAAATTGTAGGTTGGATGTGGACAGGGGCGGAACCAATATTTTTGCTTAGGCTGATTATTTTAATTATACATTCTAATTTTTTTCTTTCTAATCAATCACACTATATAATATATTTATATTTATTATATTATATTTGATATATGAAATTTATTAAACAAAAAAATATATATATTGTCAAAGGCGAAATTATGAATGTCTATGAGGGGAACAAAATATAACTGGTATAAAAAAATATTTAGCCGAAATTGATACAAAAAAATTCAGTTCAAGAATAAGAAAAAAGTAAGAATCAAAACAAAATTATTGTGACATAATAAATTCAATTTTTATTTAGCGGAAACAAAATCCTAACAAAAAGACACACAAAAATAGTACATTTTTAACCTAATTATATATTTTAATAAAATATAAAATTTTTAAAAATCACTAAAATTTTGTATATGAATTAAATGTAAATTAATTTTTCACTAATTTTCTATCAATGCGCACAATCACAAGTCCGTAGTAAAATTATTCTTTATTTAGTTATAACTAGCGATTTTATACCATTTTCTCCATTTTAACCCTATTGGTCTCCCATTTACTACGAACACGTCTATCCACTGGTTTTCTCTCTTTCTCTCTCTTCGGACTTTGTAGCTATGGATAAAAAAACTGGGAGTGAATGAGACAGAGAGAAAAAAAATATAAAGATAAGTTTTAGTCAAGTGAGCCAAAAGTTTTATTTTTTAGGATTTTTTAGGTGTGGGTACAATTTTTAGTAGTTATTTGTCCAAAAGTATATGGATAGATGATTGATTCTTTTAAGTACATTTTTTATTAAAATTTTTATATTTAGGTACAAAATTCAAATGAAGTGAAATATTTTTTACTTAATCACCCTTCCTTATTTTATGTAGTCATGATTGACACATATTTTAGGAAAAAAATATTTAAAGATTACATATTTGTTATTTTTTTTAATTTTTGAATTTTAAATGAGTAGGTTTGAGAGAGATTTATGGATAGATTGACAGTTATTTTAGGAAACAAATATGTAATCTTTACATATTTGTTATTTTTTTCAATCAAACGTATGTGTTCAAACTGGTAGTTTTCTTCAACTGATAAGGCTTCTTCAATCTTATTCTTCTTCAACGATTATTTATTTTTTCGGCAGTGATTTTCTTTGAAAAAGGAATTGAAAATATCAAACATTGTCATCGGATTGAAGGTGAGTTGTTAATAATTATGTTTATTCCTTTTCTCAGTTTTTTTTTTTTTGGAATTTTTTCATGTTAGATTTTTGTTGTATGGTCGTTTATGGAGGAATAAAAAACTGGTTTTCAATTCAAATGGGTGTAACTGGTTCTTATAAGTGTAACTATTTTTAGTGTACATGAAATAATTATATTTTTTATACTATGCGATCAAATTTTTTTTTGAAAATTAATATGTTGGATTTTTGTGTATGTTTTGGTCGTTTGTTGGGATGAATGAAAAAAAAAACTGGTTTAGGTTTAATTGTTATAACTGTTTTTAAAAGTTTTTTTAAAAAAAAAACTGTTCTTAAAAAACTGATTTGAATCTTATATTTTGGAAGATCCTGTTATTTTCTTTTTTTTTTTTGTTTTATGTTTGTTTACCAATACGTAGATAGCTACTGAATTGTTTTGTATTAATGTTGTGCATAACTGTTTCATGTAACTGTTGTTCTTTTCCTTTTGAATTGATATAATGTCATTCGTTTTTTTAATGTCTTAATCAGGAATGGATGAAATGGTGTTGCTTGTATGCAAATATGATGTTGAAACTTTTATTATCAGATGTTCTGTTCATGCAACATTCGAACATTTTTTTTGTTAAATTCATATGTTTGATTTTGTGTATGTTTGGCCATTGTTGGAATGAATGGAAAAAGAAAAGTGTTTTGGGTTTAATGGGTATAACTGTTTTTAAAATTTGTGTAACTATTTTTTCATATTGACATTAATATACGTTTTCGAAAAAATGTTACTATGTCATTCGTTTGTTAACTGTTTTATTTTATTCTTAGATTATTAATCAAACATTGTTTTATGTTGTCAACTTTTGCACTCATTGTTTATCCTGACGCATCAACATTTTGGGCTCACAAACGAAGCTTGAGATCATGAGAGAAGTCTGTGAATAAGCCATCCCATACTGCTTGGAACCCACATAAGACAAATAATTTTCTTAAAATCAGAAGAATAGTTACGTAACACAGTTAGACCCATTAAATTTTGAATATGAACTGTTAATATTTGAATCTCAAATAGTTATTTAAAATAGTTACGTAACTATTTTTAAACAAAAAAATCATGAACCATAAAGTTGTCAATAACAGAACTATAAGAATTGAATCTTTAAAATCAGAAGAATAGTTACGCAACACAGTTAAACTCATTAAAATTTGAATATGAACTGTTTATATTTTGAATTCCAAATAGTTACTTAAAATAGTTACGTAACTATTTTAATCAAAAAAATTATGAATCATAAAGTTGCTAATAATACACTTATAAGAATTGAATCCTTAAAATCAGAAGAATAGTTATACAACACAAGTAAATCATTAAATTTTGAATATAAACAGTTTATATTTGAATCTCAAATAGTTACTTAAAACAGTTAAGTAACTATTTTTAATCAAAAAAATCATGTTCCAAATTATTTTTTTTTTCATATACATATGCTATAATAGATCTGCAAATTCTTAATATAATTTCACAAAATTAGGGTTTTGCGATTTTATTTTATTTTTTAATCAACTTATACAGGTTTATGAAAAAAAAATTAAATAATCAATGACTGAAAAAAAAACGGATATGTCATATGGTTTTATATTTTGAATCCCGCTGCCAAAAAAGATGAGTTTTGATAATTAATCCCCTATTTTACCTCTCACTTGATTTTAGCCAAAAAAAAAATGGATATGGCATTCTCATGGCCATAGAATCCCTTTTGCCTAAAAAGAAGGGATTAGATAATTAAACTCCTATTTTTTAGCTTCTATTTTTTAACTCTCTTTACTTGATTGTAGCCAAAATTTTCGGTAAAAATTTAAATGGTTTCTACCCATATGCACTTAACTGAATGGCAATAGTGTCATTTTTTAAAAATATGCACTTTACCCCAAATAAGTTTTTGAGTTGTACTGTTGTTTAAACAAATCTAAAAAATTGTACCAGCTTCTAAATTCCCCTATTTTTTAATGGTGGGTGAGCCAAAAGTTTTATTTTTAATATTGGGTCAAAAATTTTGTTTTTAATATTGGGCTAAAAGTTTTATTTTTTTAATAGGTTTGGATGGATAGTAATAGGTCAAATATTTAATTTTTTAATAAATTTGGGTAGATAATAGTTGGCTCATTTTTTTTTTGTTTTAAAATATGCTTAATTTTTTAATTCATTTGGGTAAGTAATGTGCACCTAATATTTTTATCTTGGATTTTGAGTGGGTACAAATAATATATTATATAAATATATAATATATATACTTAACTAAAAAAAAAAATTTAGGAGGGCACGTGCCCACCCTGACCTTAGCCGCCCTCCACCCTTGGATGTGGAAATCAATGAGGTCTTGAAAAGAATTCACTGAATTTCAAGTAATTATTGGACATTCCTATTCTTGCAATTGAGACAATCTATTTCTAAAAAGAGGCAGTAAAAACTTAAGGATCAATTGTATAGAACTAAGCAAGTATTAACAGATTAGATTGTTTTACGCTCCGACGAATATGGTTGGGATTTTAAGAATATCTCTCTGGATTTCGAGGATGGTTATTAGGAGGAGTCTATCGCATGAATTTCTTAGTTGAGTCAGATGGTTTACCCAGCTTTGAAAGGGATCATCATAAGACCTTTAGACCCACATGGAAAAAAATTACCCTTGATATAATATGTGTAATTAGGAAACGATACTGAATTAACTACCGAGGTTGCCCTACAATATGATATACAAATTGGATCTTGGCTAGGGGAGAATAAAATCTTTTTGAGGAAATAAACTAGTGTAGTTGCATTAAAAACAATGAGCTTTTCTGTGATCAATGAACAGAAGAGAATGAACAGGAGGAAAAAGATTAAAATTGTTGAAAAGATAATGTCAAGAAAGGTAATGGAAATAGCAACTAGACTGACCAAAAATACACATTCCATGAAACCAACAGAGAATCAGTGGCATGAGGTTGGTCTGGTGGAAACCGTGAAACAGAAGTAGAAGAAGAAGAATCAAGGGATTGTTGTAACAGTCATGTCAGCATTTTCATCAAGTGTATACTTGTTTCCCATTTCAGTTGGATGCACATTAAGAGGGATTTTCAACCAGAATTATTCTCGAGAATATTTATCGTTGTCTCGAGGTTGTACTTAGGCACATAGCAAAGAAGCACACTGTCATGGACATCTGCCAATGCCAATAATACAACAGAACTATGTAAAAATCGAAAACATGAGCAGAGCTAGCCTGCTAGTAATAATTGACTAATGGGAAGAATGTCATGACAAAGTATGCAACCAGGACCATGGATATGGTTGATAAGCAAGTCTCAAAACAGGACACAGAAACTACTACACATGCTAGAATTGTGCACTTGATTTCGAGTTATTTGAATTTAATAAGCAAAGAGGTCTATTGAGTTTGGACACATGTGACTCCTCGGTTTAACAGGACCAAATCCCTCCAAGAGCCCTGACTAATACTCCACATAAGGTTTTGGTAATTGTAAACCACACAAACCTGAGGACAGGATAGAATCAAATTCCATTCAAAAAAAGTCAGGGAAATTTTGGGACGAATGAATTTATTTCGCCAGGATCGTGTTTATCTGATCATCCTCACTAAAGGAAATATGCCATAACCATAGCAATCAGTTCAAAAGATTACTTTATCCAAAAAGGATCAGATTCCTTAATTAGTCCACCAATTCTCAAGACTCTGTACGCAGCCTACTTAACCACCCAGACACGATGCAGAACCGAGAAGTTTCTTAGAATAAGTGCAAAAAGTTCCAAATGGCAGTTTAAGATTGAACAAGAAGCCAGGAGTAATATAAAGGGACAATTCCCTTGGTTTACATCCTATTAATACAACTTATAGTTTCCATTGCTGAGTATGTTTGGTTCAATATTCAGGCTTTAGATCCTTGTCCAGTCCAACCTTTTTATCTCACAGGACAAAATCAATCAGGCAGTGATATTGTCAGAGCTATTTAATTGGCTTTGATTCCATCACCAAAGCAAATATTCACTTATTCATCTTAGATACGAAAGCAACGTATAGTTTTATTATGTAGAGCTAAAAGAAAGTGTTCTGAAGTGAAATTTGTAGCTTCTAATGGTGTCTGTGTCTAGTAACTAAAGAATTGACTAAAAAGCAAGAGTAATATGAGTGTACCAGTAATCACCCGGTTTAACAAATTTCTGTAAATTGCAAATAGAAACTGTCTTGAACTTGATGGCCTCATTCTGGAGGAACACAATCCATTGGACAGCTATAGTGTTGACAAGTGATACTGAGGAATAAGTGGCATGGAGCAATAAAGGAGATGCTTTGCCCACAAACTTTATTCAAAATGTTGTTGGGTGCTTTTGTCAAAAAGGGGAGGGCTGAGGGCTATAGTTGGGAGTCGAATCATGTGCCTCGCAGAAGCATCTATCTTAGTTATGATATATGGCTGTTACTTTGGAACTTGAATTTGAAAGCTCAGTATGAGTTGGGCTATTTGGGAGAATCTGTTCTCCAATGGAGAAATAGATGTGTTTGCTTAAACACAGTATGAGGAAATAAACAATGGTGAACTGATAACATTTAGCATCAGGGTTTGGTTTAGTTTAGTTTGACATTAAAGCCAAAGCTGATGCTTGAATCAACATTAGAGACACAACTAATTATGTAACAACACTCAATAAGATGACATCCTTCTAGAATGAGCATTAAGTTATTTGACTACATCAATGTCGGCCTTAGGGAGAACGGTGCTAGCATATATCAACATTTCACAGATCCTGGTTTTATTCTAATTCAAAACAACCCTTCAAATTGTGTCCTTCTCATTTGATAAGATCATGCTTATATTTAGATATTTTCGATGTCTTGACGACATTCATTTGTTTGTATTCATCAATTAATGCAGCACACATACAAGTAAAAAAAAAATCGTACTAATACTTTCCAAAAAAACCGTATCAATACATAAAACTCATGCCTGATAGTTTGAAAAAAGTTAGTAGTAGTCGAATCTAACCCAATTATATTAGATAAGAGGACCAACTTATTCGATTCAACCCGCAGAGATTTGTGATTCAGCCCAATGTTAGTACTAAGGATGCAAACAGAATCACTTTCACCTTGGTCAAAGACTCCAAGTTAATTAATTCCAATGGTAGTTTAAGTGGTATATAATAGAGATGAGTAATAAACACAGACATTCTGAATTCGAATCTTAGTAATCCTTTGAAGCCAAGTTATGAGGGATTTATTCCTCATGAATATTCTAGTCCCGACATAAATGGTTTGATTTTAATCAAATTGTGAAGAAAATTAATTGAGGTGCAAGTAAATTAGTTCAGAGACCATTGACCATTAAACCAAAAAAAAAAAAAAACAAGAATTATGAAACTGACCAATCTCAGTCAATAAACCAAGCATGGGCTGGACCCTAAATTTAAGCAGACTGTTAGAAACCTCAACCGGAAATCACTCCACTATATCTCAAGCTAGTCATAGTTGTATTGCATTCTCATAAAAAAGGACATGATTGTATGATTGCTTGCTTTTTATAAAAAAAAAAATTAGTAAAATTGCAATTAAATTATATATTTTTTTACACAAAACACAAGTTATTTGCCATTTTCTCTAAATAATTTATACAGGAGAGTAATTAAATATGTTAGTGACCTTTTTTATGTCGAATAAAAAACTAGGCCAAGCATAACTTGAGACAAAATCTAACTCATGTCCTCAAAACAGTCACAAATTTGCTTCTTTTGGTAGCTTAAGAAAATATGCAATTCATGTATGTATAGAATTGTAAATGGGAAGTTCTCGATCCATAAACTTAAAGGCGCCAAACCAAAAGGCGGAACAAAGCTTCACGAGAGGGAATGGAATCAATCTCTCTCTCTCTCTCTCTCCGAGCATCAGCAACCACCGCAACCAACAACATTCCCCTCCCAAGTCCCACCC
>CM042202.1:17422541-17440030 GCA_023539305.1 Ilex asprella
AAAAATAACCCACAACTAGCACCCATTAGAGTCAAGTTACTGGGTTTGGTTTGGGTTCGATTTATTTTTTGAATTTGTTTCGGGAAGTTTGAATAATGTTTAAAACTTGTATAAAAAATGAACATAAAATATTTGGTTTGAACTCGTAAAATTTATCTGTTTACATGTAAAATAATTAAATTATTTAAATTCGACTTATTTTAAACTCGATTTGACTTGTTTAGAAAAAACAAGCTCAATTTAGTTTAATTCAATTTCACAAAATTTGATTCATTGTCACCTCGCAACCCTAAAAATTTTAAAAAAAAAGAAAAAACAGAGAAAATACCCAATTAGAAAGCAAAGCAACAAGAAGCAAATTCAAAAAAGCCAACCCAAAAAGCAATCACAGCAAACAAAAACACTAACATTTCAACCATACCTCACCGCCATCAACGGCCAACTATTCTTCTTCTTTCCCTCACATTATGACACCATGACGACGTCGTCTGGACCACCGGAAAACACCCACCAGCCAAAGCAAACAATCATCAGAAAACTTATCGTTGATGTCGAAGGGGCACGTGATCTTTTACCCAAAGATGGTCAGGGAAGCTCAAGCCCATATGTAGTTGCAGACTTCGACGGCCAAAAAAGACGAACCTCAACGATATGCCGGAACTTGAACCCTGTATGGAACGAGAGACTCGAGTTCATAGTCACCGATCCGAGAACAATGGAGTACGAAGAGCTCGAAATTGAGGTCTTCAATGACAAGAAACTTAGCAATGGAAATGCGAGGAAAAACCATTTTCTGGGGCGTGTGAAGATGTATGGAAGCCAGTTTGCGAAAAGGGGTGATGAAGGGTTGATTTATTTTCCGCTGGAGAAGAAGAGTGTGTTTAGCTGGATCAGAGGTGAGATTGGGTTGAGGATTTGTTACTATGATGAGTTGGTGGTGGAGGGAGAACCAGACCCACCCATCCAGCAACCTCCAGAGAAGGAGGCTACGGTGGCGCCGCCGGTTGTGGAAGTGCCAGTGCCGACGGAAGTGGCCATGGAGACAGCACCGCAGTCGCCGCCGATTGTGATTATCCAAGAGTCTCCGCCGGTGGTGAATGTTCAACCAGAGCATCATCATGATCATTATCAGTACCATCATCAGCAGAATCATGAGGTCCCGCCAACAATGGCGATGCCGCCTGAGTATCCGCCGGAGGTGAGAAAAATGCAGACGACTACCAGAGTTGCCGGTGCTGGCGAGAGAGTTAGGGTTCTGAGAAAGGCAAACGGAGACTATTCACCGAGAATAATCTCCGGGAAATTCAACAGTCAATCGGAGAAAATTCCAGCGTACGATCTGGTGGAACCAATGCAGTATCTCTTCAGTCGAATCTTGAAAGCTCGTGGACTGGCACCGAGTGAGAATCCATACGTGAAAATTAGGACTTCCGGTCACCTCGCACGGTCTAAACCGGCGAGTTTTCGTCCCGGCGAATCATTGATAAACCCAGAGTGGCAGCAAACCTTCGCTCTGGGCCACAACAAGACAGAGACAGCAAGTTCGACGCTCGAAATCTCCGTTTGGGATGGCTCATCGGAACAATTCCTCGGCGGCGTCTGCTTCGACCTATCAGACGTTCCGGTTCGTGACCCACCGGATAGTCCTTTAGCTCCGCGGTGGTACCGCCTAGAAGGTGGCGCCGAGGATCCTAATTCCTGCAGAGTCTCCGGCGATATTCAACTCGCCATTTGGATTGGAACTCAAGCAGACGACGCGTTTCCTGAGTCGTGGAGCTCCGATACCCCGTACGTGGTACACACGCGCTCTAAGGTTTATCAATCGCCGAAGCTCTGGTACTTGAGGATTACAGTAATCGAAGCTCAAGATCTTCACATCGCTCCGAATTTACCTCCGTTGACTGCGCCGGAGATCCGTGTCAAAGCTCAGCTAGGGTTTCAATCTGTTAGGACGAGACGAGGCTCCATGAGCAATCATACATCAACGTTTCACTGGAACGAAGACGTCATCTTCGTCGCCGGAGAGCCACTGGAAGACACTCTGATCATACTAGTGGAGGACCGTACGGGCAGGGATCCAGTGCTTCTCGGACACGTGGTTGTTCCTGTGGCCTCACTGGAACAACGTGTAAATGAGCACCACGTGGCGGCCAAGTGGTTCGGATTGGAAGGTGGACCAAATGGGTCCTACTGCGGGAGAATTCACTTGAAGATGTGCTTGGAGGGTGGGTATCATGTGCTTGATGAAGCAGCTCACGTGTGCAGTGACTTCAGACCCACTGCCAAGCAGCTATGGAAGCCAGCCATTGGGATCTTAGAGCTGGGAATACTTGGAGCTCGTGGACTGCTACCCATGAAATCCAAGGGTGGAGGTAAAGGGTCCACGGATCCTTATTGTGTTGCCAAGTATGGGAAAAAGTGGGTCCGTACACGGACCATACCCGATACCTTTGATCCACGGTGGAACGAGCAGTATACATGGCAGGTATACGATCCATGTACGGTCCTTACCATCGCGGTTTTTGACAATTGGCGCATGTTAAATGACACATCAGAAGACAAACCCGATTATCGTATCGGGAAAGTTCGAATACGGGTGTCTACATTGGAGAGTAACAAGGTGTATACTAATTCTTATCCATTGTTGGTGCTCCTAAGGTCCGGATTGAAGAAAATGGGTGAGATTGAATTGGCAGTCCGATTTGCTTGCCCATCATTGTTGCCGGATACTTGTGCGGTTTATGGGCAACCAATGCTTCCTAGAATGCACTACCTAAGACCCCTTGGGGTGGCTCAACAAGAGGCATTACGTGGGGCAGCTACTAAATTGGTGGCGACGTGGTTGGCGCGGTCTGAGCCACCGCTAGGACCAGAAGTTGTCCGATACATGTTGGATGCGGATTCACATACATGGAGCATGAGGAGGAGTAAGGCTAATTGGTTTCGGATTGTGGCAGTACTTGCTTGGGTTGTTGGGTTGGCTAAATGGTTAGATGACATTAGGCGATGGAGGAACCCGGTTACAACGGTATTAGTCCATGTTTTATACTTGGTACTAGTTTGGTTTCCGGATTTGATTGTCCCAACAGGGTTCTTATACGTATTCTTGATTGGTGTATGGTACTATCGGTTCAAGCCAAAAATCCCTGCAGGCATGGATATTCGGCTCTCCCAAGCAGAATCTGCTGACCTGGATGAATTGGATGAGGAATTTGACACGATTCCAAGTTCAAAACCACCCGAAATAATCAGGATCCGGTATGACCGGTTGAGAATATTGGCTGCAAGGGTGCAAACAGTTTTGGGTGATTTTGCAACCCAAGGTGAGAGAGTCCAGGCCTTGGTGAGTTGGAGGGACCCAAGAGCCACCAAGTTGTTCATTGCAGTGTGCCTTGCAATTACAATGGTACTCTATGTGGTGCCACCAAAAATGGTTGCTGTGGCCCTTGGATTCTATTTCTTGCGCCATCCAATGTTCAGGGACCCCATGCCACCTACTAGCTTGAACTTCTTTAGAAGACTTCCAAGCTTGTCTGATAGGTTACTATAAACTATTAGACTGGACAATTATTTGGGTTTTTGACACCAAAAATTGTGGGAGTGTTTGAAAAAGTGTTTGCTTAATAACCTCGTAAGAAGTGAAAAAAAGGTGGAATTTGAGGGCAAGTGGGAAAAGGGTAGTCTTTTTTGTATCTTGAATTGATTGACTGACTGTTTGAAATAAGGAAAAGGGGGGGGGGAAAGGTAGCTGAGCTGGGAGGAGAAGAAAATGGAGGGAGAGAAAGATCAAACGAGAGATTTGAAAGGTCAGAGATTTCTGAAACTGTCTTGAAAAGCATTAACATTGATTTGCAATCTAACATATAAAGATGTGGAATGATTATTTCCTTGCTGGAATGCACCAATTTTGAGTTTTTGTTGTTGTTGTCATAGGTAGTTTTTGAATTACAAGGCTTTTGTGTGTGTTTAAATCCTTCATGATGGGGCTGCTGGCAGCCACTGACTTAACCCAAAATCATGTATGCTTGGCTAGAATGAATGAATAAGGGTTTGTTTGTTTCATGGGTTTGAGATTGAGAAAAATAGTGCAACCCAATGGCTTATAACTTGTTGGGCATCCAATGCACTTGATGTAAGCCAGAAAGAAGAGGCTTTCCCGTGGGCCGGGAGAGTAGCTGCCTCTTCACTCTCCTTCGGCCGATTCAAATACCGAATCGTATCTCTTGGAGAGAGGTGCAAAAGCTCTCCCACTTTGACTTGACTCAAGGGGGCTTCCACCACTTGGACAGATGTGGATGTGGTTCTCGTTGTAAAGCCTTGGGTCAAATTTGGTTGTTAAATCCCCAGTGCATTATTTGTAGCCTATGTTTTCCAGGCCCTTTTTCAATAGTAGCCATAAGCCCACATATGGAGGCCTGATCAAGCCCAAGAAGGAGGTGCGTTTCAAAAATAGGAAGGTTAAATTGATGGGTAAAAAGACAGTTCTACTCCCCAATTCATTCACCTATCTACACAATGGACTCCTTCAAAGATAGGTAGGCTGGAAGACTGTTGTATTTGATGTGATAGGAAAACCTTTGGCCAAGAAGATTTATTGAAGTCCTGTAGTATGAGTGAAGCATTGTACCATCATAGGTGTTTCTCGCTTGAGCAACCAATAACCAATCTTAAGTTGAAAAATGAAATGAAAAAGACAGTATGGATTAGAGAGCATAAGAAAAGGGAGAGAGTGTGAAATAGTTGAGGACACGCTCTAATTTTCATCTTAATATGATGGATGTAGAATAGGATAAACTTTATTGCCAATAAAGCGGTATAAAATGGCATGAGGAACCGTGGATCCAATAATATCAGTTTTGATGAAGTGGGCTTTGAGATTAGGGGGTACAAATAGGCCCAACCTTGAGCAAAACTAAAACCGTTAAGCTGGTCCATAGAGCTCTCACTTAAGCATGCTTACCTGCAGAATTAGAATTGAATACAATGAGTGCAGCTATTGTCCCACCCTCTTGGACCACATTAGCAAAACAGAATTTCCACTTAATTGCAAAGTTAGGATTCAATCATAGCACATAAAACACTTCTGAAGGTCTTTTTATTATCCTCCATATGTGTTTCATACTACTCACACTCCTACATCTATTGCTGTTGCTGAATTTCGATAGAAAGGAACAATTTCAACCTCAGACATGGTAGGGTGTTATTTGCAAACTGAAGGTGAATTTCACAAGGATCTACAAAAAGATCATGAACCCAGCTGGGAAAAAAGTAGAACATTTATGTAAGGTGACGACATTTTTCCTGTTTTGAAGGTGCGGGATAATGAGAAGGGACAGAATGGTTGACATTTATGGATGATGACAACATTTTTCTGTTTTGAAGGCGGGATAATGAGAAGGGCCAAACTTCTTACCTGCCAAGAGTAGATAAAATGACAAGCAGAATGAATGTGTCCAATTCAAGGGGTGTTCCCATGGCAGTTCAAAGATCATCATTGATAACATGCTGCATAATCTGGACTAATTGAGAGCAGCTAAGCTGTATTCAGCATATTCAAAACTCATGTCTTCTAGTCTATGTTTTCCTGTTCTTCGCCATCATTATGTATCTGTCGAATATTCTCATAGGCTTAGTCCAGCTTAAGTATTAAATCAAGCTAGATTAGGTTATGGGAAGCTTCCCACAATTTCTATCACCTAAGAGGAAGCTTCCTCTTTGGCTTCTTCTTCTTTTTTTCATTACATAAGGTAAAGCTGAACTAAACAAAGTTTAATGAAGTAAAACGGTTGGATCTTAAGTAGTTTTAGAAATGATCAAGCAACCAGGCATTTACGCTGATATAGGCAGCAAAGCCACAGGTACTACCATATATTTATATTGTGTTCCTCTTGGTCATCGTCTCTTTGGATTCGACTTCATTTCTGAGAAAAAAGTATAGAGGAAATTTTCTCCTGTAAGGACTAATAGCTTCTTTTTCAATATTTTCTAGATCTTCTCTACAAGAATTATACACGTCAACCATCAATTCACTATCACTATGGATGCTTTGATTGGAGTTTTCATCTACTGTGCCAAAGTAATCTTCTCTTATTCTACTGATGGCAAAGCCAAATTTTTTTCACTGGTTTTTTCCTCCCTATTGTTATTTGAATGTATCACTATTCAATGAGAGAATACTTGAATAAGGTAGGTTCATGCTTATGTGTTCAATCAGCTGCTTCTCTTCATGGGCGTACCGTATCTTACATAATCTGAGGAAGTGCCTAGGTATGCTGTAATAAAAGCAATTAGGATATAAGCTTGTTATATCAGTTCCAACTAGTGGCATAGCTTGGTATGTATTGAGAAAAATCATGTACATTACTCATCAATTTATGTATTTTGATACCAATTGGGATAAAACCATTTCATTACTTCTGATACACAAGCTGATGTTTTCGCCATGAAGAAAGACCTTCATAGATTTTCGTTGATTGTTTCTATTGGCTTCATTTATAGTTCATGTCAAACCCCAGTACTTTGCTATTTTTCCATTTCATAACAAATAACATAACATGACCAAATGATTCAGTGTAGACATGACATATGGCAATTAGTATAGAATGTAAGTCCTATTTTACGTTATGTGCACCTGCCAGCTGATAGTTACTGTTGAAGGGATTGATTCACTTCAGCCATTTTGATGAACTCGAGCTGATTTCCATTTTGGTGAACTTGAGCTGATTCAATACTTGGTGTTAGAGAACGATAAGGGAAGATGCCATTCTTAGAAGAGATTTCTGATACAGCCAAAAACATCTACGAGGGAATCAGGAAAAGGAACAAATTGTTATAGGTGGAAAAAGTTATAACTAGCGTTATTGGCATAATCTCTCTTACTATAAGGGACCATTGTAGATTTGACTTCTATATGTCTTTGAAGAGAAGTTGTAATGTTGTAGCATATGTGCAGTGGTCTTCTTTGTCATTTTGTTTTTTAGAACCTCACTTCATGGTTGATATTTCACAATAATTCTTGAAATTCTTGTGATTGTTTCAGTTAATGATATTGTTCCTGGACTTGGAGCAGGTTTCGGGTTTACCCTACCTTTCCAAAGGTCTAACAGGGTAACAATTTTCTGCCACTTTCTTGCCTTCATGCTCATATATGATATGGTGTGCTTGATGAGCTCAGGATGTTATATCCATATATTTAATTTTTCATATATGTTACCTACATTTCGTGTTATCCATTTATTTGAATCAAACTTCATTCATGTACAGTGGTGATTGTGATAACAGGTGGAACTGCAATACTTGCATGACTTTGTTGGGATTACTGCAGGCATCAGCTTGACTTCAAAACCCCTCTTGCATTTCTCAGGAGTAGTCGGAGAAAGTTTATTCTCCATTGGGACTGACCTCTCCTTTGACAGCGCAACAGGGAAATTCGCTAAATGCAACGCTGGTTTCAGTTTCAACAGCTCCATCCTCATTGCCTCCTTAACATTGTAAGAGAGCCACATTCTGGCCATTGGCATGTGTTTGGCACAAACCTTACAGCTTACTACTATTGATCAAACTTTTTAGGAGAACCTCTCCATAAGTTCATGTCATACTGCCCATTCTATGCCTTATTTCATGACATTTAGAAAATGAGACTCCAATAGAAACTACAGAATTGTACAAGCAAACATCAGATTTAGTGTTGGATAATTTTCTTCATTATTTACCCGAGTCACCATGGTGGTTGTTCTAAAGCTTAGTAATGATGCAGGAATGACATGGCTGACAGTGTAATAGCTTCCTGCTACCACCCAGTGAATCCCTTGACAAACAGTGCCATTGCAGCAGAGGTAAGGCATAGATTCTTGAGCAACGAGACCACATTGGCATTTGGAGCCCAGCAAGCACTATTTCCTTTTACATTGGTCAAAGCTCGACTGGATACCAATGGCAAGTTAGGTTCCCTCATTCAGCAGGAGCTGCTGGACACATTCTTTCTAACTCTTGCTGGAGAGGTGGATGTTAAGGCTGTGACAAGAAGTGCTAAGCTTGGACTGTCTCTGGCTTTTATGCACTAAATCAATCCCCCAGAAACTAATACCAGTAAAAAACTTTTATCCCAATCTAGACGAATACTGTAATCTTTGCAAAATCATGGAGCATGATCTTAGTTTTAGCCACCTTTGTTCATTTTCAAATTCTCATCGACCTTTTATGAATGTTGGGGCAAGCAAAGAATTGAACTTTATATTAATCTCTTGAGTTGGACGACAATAACTAGCTGTCCTGTTTGTTATGATAAAACAGTTGTTATTGGAGCAAAACATTCAAAATTTATGTCTGATGGTTGAGGAATGAGCCTTTAAACTACGGATAAACATGAAATCAAAAAAGAACTTCGGCTGCTAGAGATTGCTTTATAAAGGGCTTATAGAAATGGGAACAGGGCTCCAATTGTTGGTGTTAAAGTTTCACAAATAGATTACAGTAACTGTGCTATATCTCTCTGGCAAACTATGATGTGAAAATAGGCATATACAGCTTTGAAAAGGCTTTAATGATGATCACTGCTGAGATCTTTAAAACAGAAGAAAGCCAATTACTGTGTGAGATGTATGCAACAAATAATCTAAGTAGAGAATTCAATAATATAAGATCATGAGAATAAACATACAAAACTGCTACAAGGGAGACACCTTTCTGCTGATTATCTGATAGTTTATGCAAGGAATGAAGCCTAGTCCGAGAGCAATGTATGCAAGTAACAGAGGTGGCATTGATCACGGCCGAAACTTCATTCCTAACATCAAACTATCATCGGTGCCTCAACTGTCTTCTTGGCATTAGGGGATCCCACCACGCCTATTGGGAGAATGAGATTCATGCTTTAAACAAATTCTATACCAGAAAAGAGTTTGGCATACTAGTTCTACACTGAAAACAAGATATCATCACTTTTTTATATACTTCAAAATACAATTATTGTCTCCTTTTCGGTTCTTTGATGGAAAGAGAGAACGTTGGCTAGTTGAATGTTAGGTGCTAATTGCTATTCCCTAATGCCATTGGTATCAATGAGGAGATGAGCAAGAAAACAAGAAATTGGGCCCAAGGAGTGATTGAGATATCAACTTGGAGAATCTGATGAAGTAGTACAAGATACTCCAGAAACCTTTACCTCAGAGAATTGCATAGAAATGACGAGCCAAAGAATCAGTCCCTTTTATAATGTTCATGTTTCATTCTAAAATGCTAAACTCCAAACAGTGAAAAAACAAATTATGGCTCAATGTATTATCATCTCCATTGATGTCTTATTCTTCTCTCTCGTTTTCTTCTTGCCTAATGAAAACCAAAAAATTAAAAAAAAAAAATTAAAGTGGAAACCGTTACTGGGGTCCATTCCACATCACCGAGATGAGAGAAGCAAGTGTGGCTCAGAATGCTCCATAAGTCATAGTCCACTCAGCAATCGTCTGGATGATATGGCTTTATGAGTCTGGATTTTGAAACTCACTTTCCCTTGTGTAGATGTAGATGTAGATGTAGTATAGCATTCACCTTCAGTAAACCAACTGCCTGGTTCTGCATCCTAATCACATCTGTCAAGCATCATAGTTCTTCAATTATGTGCCAAATTGCCCGGTCTTTAATGGTGATATCAATGCTGTGATGTTGTTTTGTAACAATCTTTTCTATGTTAAGTAGTATGGCCTTAAGGGTGGTTATAAATTTACAAGAATAATACTAGCGATACACTCAAGTCTCAAGTAACCAATGTGTGTATCAGAACTCAACCAGTGGGGCAAAACTCGAAGGCATGGCCTAGGAATGGGATTTCCTTTGTAAGTCAGAAACCCTGAAATTCATAACTGGTGAAACAATCATGAGCTCTTCCTCTCGGAAAACTACCAACTTTAGTCACAGCCTTGCACCACCACAAATTCATCAAATTAGAACGAATAACGTCTGATCCATGACTGCAGCTACCACTTGACCACCAACATCAACCACCAGAGTGCTTTATTGTTTACAAAGCACTCATTAGTAGCAAATTTATCATACCTTAACAGTCACCAATTATCCCAATCAGTCATATGAAATTGCTTCACTTTGAAGACTTCAGCTGCTGCAGATTATTCAACATATTACCATAAAAGGATGCATCATCTATGAAACAGAACCATCTTATAATTTTCATAGTTATATGTACAGTGCTAGGTTTTGTCTGGATGACAATCACCATGAGATCAAAATCAAACACACCAACGCCTTGTAGGGTATATAAGAGTATAAAACTTGTTTCAAACCAAACTTATAAAAGCAAGTGAGAAACCAAGAAAATCAATGATGGGTGGAAGCCTGAAGAAGCCCATCACGGATCTGGGTAGCCACATCACGAACGGCCCCTGGCCCGTGGGGAATGAACACAGCAGAAGATTTACTCGCAGCGCCAATGTCCTTCATGGTGTCAAAGTACTGGGTGACAAGGACCATGTCCATAACATCTCTTGGACTAGTTCCGGGCACATTAACTGAAAAACCTAGCACACTATCTCTCAAGCCATCCACGATTGCTTGACGCTGGCGAGCAATACCCAATCCTGAGAGGTATTTAGACTCAGCCTCACCTTCAGCTCGCTTGACTTGCAGAATTTTTTCAGCCTCTGCCTTCTCATTTGCTGCCAACCTCAGCCTTGCAGCTGGAGAAACATTAGTTGTCAATAATTGGTGAATTTAAGATATTTTTAGGACGTGAGCATGAATGATTTTTACAGATATGTCGCAACCAGAGTTGCCCAATTTAACATTATTTTGCTAGCTAAAATTGTATTCCAGGACAAGAAACTTGATCCCCAGGAAAAAATGAATACCATTTTCTCAGTTAAAGTCAATTCATTACAGGTCTACTGTTCTTAATAGCTAATGTGTTATTGCATAGTACAGCGGTAGAAGTGTTGGGCTAAAAATTGTGTTCTTAACAGCCGAAGTGTCATTACTTAGTACAATGGTAAAAGGGTCAGACAAAAAACAGCAAATTTGGGTTAAAACAGCCAACCAAAGATTAGGTTTGTACCCAATCCACCCCTCCCAACACCCTTGGTTAACGAGAACCAAATTTGGTAGACAAGAATGTGCAGGCAGCAGCAAGCAGAAATGAGCATTTGGTGGATTTTTCACATTGGGTATTTTCTGTAGCCACTGGCCAAGAGTTTATTAGCAAAAACTAAGGCAAAACAATAGGATACACAAGATATTAGACATATGTAAAGTCATATCACTCCACAATCTGCAAAGGCTTAACAATGGAAAGACCAATCAAAGAAGAGATTCTGTAGGCTTTACCCGCATTGATTTCATTCATTGCCCTCTTCACGTGCTCATCTGGTTCTATATCAACAATCAGTGTCTGAACAATCTCGTACCCATATGCAGACATGGCCTGTAAGAAGTTACAAAACAAACAGTATTTCAACCAAGTCAAGGATCAGGCTTCACAATATCAAATCACAACCTATGTATTCAACTATGTTACCTTTTCAAGTTCGTCTTCAACAGCCTTTGCAATGTCATTTTTTTGCTCAAAAACATCATCCAAGTTGAGTTTTGGAACACTTGCTCTTATTACTAAATCAATGGACAAGGCCAACCCAGATCAGGTTATTATGTTTATTTTATGAACATCAGTATGCTAATTTCCATATTTCAACAGTCATTTTTAAGTTTGTACCATCAAAAACATATGCCTGGATTTGAGTCCTTGTGTTGCTGAGTTTGTAGAAAGCATCGCTTGCCTTTGCTGCCAGGGCACGGTACTGTATTGATGCTACAACATTGACAAATACGTTGTCCTGAAAATAGATGAACACAAAGACCAACTATTTCAGTTCACTGCAATATCTTAACCCACTACTAAAAAGAGTACACGTCTGAGTAGCCTCAGCAGGGGTAGCAACAAACTATGTAGGGAAGGATTTTACACACCTACTTCATATCATATCAATAAATAAATTTTACATTCTAAAAAATGAAAAATGATGTAATAACTCCAAACAAGATTAACTGTTGGACAACAAGATAGACCTTTGTCTTGGTCTCGCAGCGCACATCCAACTGCTGCAGCCGAAGTGAGAGATGGCCGGACAGCTGACATCCAAAAATCCAAGGAACACAGTGGCATCCTGGCTCAAGTACTTGATAAAACTTGCCAAACTGCTCCTCAATAGCAACTGTGGATTGGTCGACTTGCACACAACATAATAGGTTACCCATGTTCTGTAGAGAAAACACTAGAACAAGAGATGATTAAGAGTTTTTGCTTTACAAGATATCCTGCAACTCAGCCATAAGCGCCCATTTAATAAGTCAGTCATAAAAGGTTGAAATACTCGATCTACTACTAAAACAATTAGATACACCTAAAAAGAAGAACACCCTCCAGCTTGAATAAAGATCAGCAGGGTTCCAAACTAAATCCCATGCTCCTTCAGTATATAGTGCAAAAAGCCATAAGTTATTCCCCCAAGGGCCAAGGGTGTCTAAAAAGGAATGTGAAATTTGGAGAAAGAACAGTGAAATTTGAAATGCATTTCCACACGAAAACCAATTGATTTCGTCCGTAAACATTAAATCATCCCCTTCACAATAGTAGTGACTGATTAACAAATGCAGGATGTATAAAGAATCGATAAATAACCATTTCACAATATTTGATCTGATACTTGTATAAATCGGCAAGGCAACTTCTATAATTTAAATTTTCTTGATTCATCAACAGTATTTACAATACTCCAAGGACTGTCAAAAAGGTCAACAGAAAAAAAAAAACTCAGAAGAACTATATATAGAACCTTTCATTCCTGATTTGAATTCTTTTCTACAATAATTCCAGTGCTATTAGAATTTTAAATCGTAAAACTACAGATTGAGGGCAAGAACATTACTTTTGAGTGGCATATTAAACATATTTATTTAAAAAATTGGCGTATTAAACATGCAATAATTCAAAAGAAACAGCCCATCAACCTGGGATTCAATTCACATGCACATATTGCAAACATAGATAGTTAGGCATTGAGAAACACTCACGATTCAACAAGCAAGCAAATTCGTAGAAAACTGAACAATTATCCAAGTAGGATGGAAGTGCAAGAGAGAGAGAGAGACTTACAGAATGATTGAATCAATAAAGAACAGATATGCAAGATGGGAATGACAAAGCAAAGAAGGTAGAATATATATAGGACTAGAACAACTTGGTGTTGGAAACAGCCACTATAATACACTCAAATATCTTCTTTATATCTATTTAATTTATTATTATTGGGATAAAGATTACAAGTTCTTCCACCAATAAAAAGTCAACAAAATAACTATATATTTTAATATCTGGAAATTAGTGTATATAATCAAGACGGGTATAAGGTCATATCTTATGGATAGATGTCAAAATCAACTGAGCTGTCTCGACAGCTGCAGGAGAAAATTCTAACAAGCTTCAGAACAAAAATGTCCTTCTCCAAGAAAAGTATTTTATTTTCAATGTTGTATCCATATACACATATACATTAAGCATTAGATGACAAGTAAACCGTCATGAACAGGTTATGAAACAAGGAACAACAAGAATTAGATAGACAAAATTCCAAAGGCCAGCTCCCCTTTGGTACTACCAAAAATTGAAATTCTTGTCGAAACCGAGTTTGCACCTCCAACCATTGACAAACTAATACCTATTCCGCTTAGTACTTCAGGTGCTTTCTGTTGCGTATGATGTAAATATTGTAACGGATACTTTTTGTAATCACTCTATAGTAACATATATGAACAAATGACAAAAGGGTAATTGTTTTCTTTCTAATAAATTACTGACAACCAATGAATGAATGGTATATTTCATATTCTTGTTCATACTCGTGATCATTGGAATACAAATCCAGCCAAATTTGGTGGGTTGATGAGTTTTAGTTCGAATCTGAAATGGGTATATAAGTTTATTTGCGGAGAGAAAATGAAATTAGAATGAAAGTGATGTTTTTTGGATTGTAGCAAAGCAACTGGAATTAAGAACTTGTAGCGAAGAGGAGAGGAAATTTACCCAAGAACGGAAGAAGTCTACTTTTCTGTTTATCGTCTTCGAAATTGTGGAATATGTTTGGACAATTTCAAGATAAGAGTGCGATTGGTACGGTCTACGATCATTTGAGCAAGAGGCCACAAGTTTGCTGTTTTACTGTGGGTTGTTGTCAAGTGGGGCCGGCCGGCTGTTGCGGTTGGTCAGTTTCAAGGTTGGGTTGGTTAAAGATGGAGTTGAAAAGACAAACTAATTAAACCCAACTCCCCAACTCTCGTGTAACTCATTTGATAACAGAGTCTCTTAATAAATTTTTAAACATTTTGAGGTTGAATATTAACAATTCTTTGAGTTTAAATCATTAAAGATTAATTCTTTATTAACACTCTAATCCGAGTGCGAATGACTTATTTTTTATCAGACAAAAAAAAAAAATTAGTTGATATGCGTGTAAACTAATTCAAACACTTTTTACCGTTAAATCAAAAAAAAATAACTAATTTAATTTAGTGTTGACACTAATTTGGTATATAATTAGTGGGTTTAGGTTTAATTTTAAGAGTTACGATTGTAAATGATGAAATTGTAAAATTTCTCAAATTAATAAGTTGACATTAAATATTTTGTTGATCCTATCCGATTATCTGACGGATTGAAAAAATTCAACTCATGTCCAAATTCTTTTTTTTTTTTTGGATACCTGAACCAAAAATCCATTCTAATTATCACAAAAAATACATGGACACTAAAAAAATAACAATAAGGATTTGGATAATGAATTAAAAAAAGGAGGAAAAATGAAAAATTGGAGTGAAATCAAGAGAAAAAATCAAATAAGAGAGGGAAACAAAATCAAAATGGAAAATGTGGGCTTACATTGTGATATTTACTTAATTTTTACTTATTTTTAGTATAAATACAATATATATTTGATATCTATATAATAAAATAGGAGTGTGTTTGAATTTTATCCCAGTCATATTTTTTCCCTCAAAATCATCACCAATCACTTATCTCACCATTATCCTTTTTTCATACTCAAACGTTAAATCACATCACTTATTTCTATCACATGTTTAATCATTTATATATTTTCTCCCTAAAAATATCACATCACTCATTTCTATCATATATTTAATTATTTAGTATTTGATTAATTTGCAGCTAATATATTTTTAAAAAAATTAATATAGTGAAATCGTTTTTTAAGACGTTTGAATTTTATATTTTATTGTGTCTTCGGGCACGGATTATGACTAGTTTATTTATATAATATTTTTTTTTATTTGGATAAGATTAATAATGAATTGGATTATTATAAATTCATATTTAAATCTATTTAGACAACTCTAATCGGATTCGAATTAAATCAGATTAATGAATTAAAATTTAATCTATATCCGTTTAAACTGATTAAAACTCGGGTCTACCCCGGCGGTTTATACTTCTAGACCGGTGGACCTATAATCTAACTTCATTGCTGCCCATCTTTCTCTCACACACACATACATTGACCTTCGTGCATCTAAGTTGAATTTGACATTTTTGACATTTCTATAATTATTCATGAAAACTGTGAAAAAAGATTTGAAAGGAAGCTAAAATGGAGATGCGGGGTATCGATCCCCGTACCTCTCGCATGCTAAGCGAGCGCTCTACCATCTGAGCTACATCCCCATGGCCAACATTGAACAGTGATGTGTCTTTATTTTCTGAATGTCAAGCTCAAGCCTATGTTTCTAGCACTTTCCCACGCACCCAGTTCGTCAATCTTGAAACAGAAAATGGGCAGCATGAAAGGTATTCGATCTGTTGATATCAGAAAAATGCAACTCAGACAAAACATTGGTTAGTTCACGTAGTTGATATTCAGCTCAAGTTAAGTCAACCAAGTCGAACTTAGAGGTGTAATTTGGGCGGAATAACCTGATCTCAACCCGAGCCTAATTTCGAAAATATTAGGGCTTGGATTAGAGTTTTTAATATTTGAGTTAGGCTTGGGTCAAAAATTTTCAAACCGAATTCAATTTGAACAGGCTTAGGATTGAGTCATCGGGTTCATGGGTTGAACCCGAATATTAAAATCAAGCTCAATCCAATTTAATAATCGGATTTAACCCGAATTAATATTATATAAATACAATTTTATCCTAACGTTAATCTCAACTCAAGTGTGAGCCTCTGTAAAACCCTCACTCACTCTCAATCTCTCTCAAAGATTTTGGTTGTGCAAGGATTTTGTTTAAATAGTGAACTCTATATTTGTGCAAGGATTCTAGTTGTATTTATTTGTGTTTTGTATGGTTGTGGTTACATTATCTCAAACATTGAGTTCTTAATATTATGTTTTTATGTTAAAAACTTGATTGAAGTAACCCAAAATCAACCCGAAATCAATCCAAAATCATTGACTGGAATTTAACTCGAGATAGAGTTAGAGTTATGGTTGAAGATATACAACCCTAGTATGTTGATAATGCATGTTATCAACACTTAAGATTGGACTAGAATTGACTGTTCAACCCGTCCAAGTTGTACTTCTAGTCCAACTAATGACGTCTAAATTTATAACTTATTTTAATTACTGTCATAAAAGAGATTTATGGATTTAATCGTAAAAAAACATGTTCTTAACTTATGAGTCAGGGGAGTCAATTTCGGGTCTAACTGAGGTTTTAACCACTCCGACAAGAAACAAAAGTAAGTGGACTTGTTTATCTCGTAATGGGTCGGTCCAACGACTAGGCAGTTGAGGCGCTCAACGTGCGTTTTGCCTGCCTCGGCCCATAGGGTCACATCATTTAGGTGGCGTTTATTTACTTCTTTTTTTGTTTTTATTTTTACTTTTTGCAAAAAAAAAAAATAATAACGTGTTTGTGATACATTTTTATTTTTTTTAAAACCACATTATTTTGAAAACAAAGTCAAAATTTGTAAACATAAAAAATGATGTTTTTGAAAACATCAAAACTAAAAACACGCGCAATTTATTAATGAGATTCAGCCTTCGAATCTCATTAGCAACAAAACAAAATTTTTTTGGTCCAACTATAAAAAGTCCTTTTTCCTTTCTTTTTTCTCTTCGTCTCTTTCCCTCACTGTTTCTCTCTCTCTCTTGCCTGTTCTCTCTGAATCCAGTGACAAAGACGAAGATGAAAAGGCCAAACACGAAGACGAAATCAAAGATCGTCTCTCTAGCTCGTTTTCCCTTTTTTTCCCAATTTTTTTTTTAACTTTATATCATATATATGCATAAATAGATATAGATCCGTATACATGATGTTATATATACATAGATCTACATGTGTGTGTATGTTTATTTGTGTTCGTATGTGTTAATGTGCATTGTATATATAAATCTGTGTGTGTGTGTGTGTTGGTGGATGACAGGGGGTTTGGGAGTGAGTTTTCAATGGGGTTTGGATGGTTG
>CM042202.1:17440130-17479153 GCA_023539305.1 Ilex asprella
GGGGTTGCTGGTGGCGAGTTTAGGTGGTGTTAGCTGGTAAATTTTGGATAAAATACCAAACATATATTTTTATTTTTATTTTCACAATTTTTTAAATATAAATTACTACCAAATATGTTTTATATTTTTAATTTTTATCACCAAAAAAATAAAACTTAAGTTTGTTTTTTTGATAAAAAAAATATAAAAACGAAAACGTTATCAAACACATCCTTTAATTTAAAAAAAAAAATTTGGCTCGGCAAAAAAGAGTTGTGAGAGGGCGATTGGCATGGAAATCCTGCTTGGGCGTGATCATCACCATCCGAACTCGTCGAGGTAGTCCTTCAAATGGGCTTTAGACGATAGACTCCATAGACAATTTTTAAGGATAATTTAGAGTCATAGTTTGATCTTAACCTCATTAAATCATTAAAACAAAGTCAATAATCTACTCATCGCGAATCGAATTTAAGTGATCATTATCAGGATGATTTTTATGGGGTGCTATCTTGCCGCTAGATCACTGAGATCGATGATAGATTTTATGCCAAAAAAAAAAAAATAGACAATTATATTCAATGAATAAAAGATTTTCCTATGCCAGTCCTGTCTTTTTGAAAAAGGCTGTCAATCGGGCCATTATGATCCTATTGTACGTGGCGAAAAACGGAATTCCCCCCCCCCCCCCATCTCGTACTGCTTCCTATTCGAAGATGATGAAAGTTAGCAAAGTTAATATTATACCGCATATTATATTATGTGAATCAACTATTGATTTTCTAACGGAATCGAATTGGCCTCTCAACCGATTGGATTTGAATCAGATTTTAATGGAATCGAATCTGAATTTGATTTTAAAAGTTCAATTCAAATTTGATTCGATATATTTTATTTTTTAAAGGAGTGTTGATAATATTACTTAAAACTTAAAACTGAATACTTTAAGTACTTAATAACTTAAACTCGGTTGATGACTTAAAACTCATACTTCTTAATATTTTAAGTACTTTTTAAAAATAGGTTAAAATTTTAAGTAACAACTATCTACTTATCACATAATACTGAAAATATTAATCAATAAAGATTTTATCAATTTATTATAATGGACAAATATACCCTCACAATTATAGTGTTATTGTCACCACCACAAACACTATCACTATCACCACCACCACCACCACCACCACCACTATCGTTACCAATAACATCAACATCATTATGCCACTGTTACTACTACCATCGTTGCCGCCACCGTTATCATTTGTGTGACTTATATCACTGCCACCACTATCATGGTGCCATCGCCACCGCCAGTGCCACCGCCACTATCATTATTATTATCATTGTCGTCACTGTTGTCACCACCTTTACTATCATTAAGTCGCCCCCATCATCACTATCATTATGTCACGTCCACCACCATTACTGTGTTATCGCTACCACTATCACCACTGTTGCTACCACCATCACCATTATGTCATCGTCGTCGCCGCCACCACCACCACCACCACCACTATGACTGCCACTGCCACTACCACTACCACTACCATTGTCACCGCCATCACCATCACCACCATCACCATCATTGTCACCACTGTTACTATCATTGTGTCACTGTCATCACCACCATCATTGTTAGTACCAACTCCACCACCATCATCACTACCATTGTGTTGTCGTCACCACCATAACCATTATGTTACCGCCACCACCGCCATTTTACCACCGCTACCACTGTTGTTGTTGCCACCACTACCATTGTGCCACCATTATCATTGTCATTGCCACCACTGTCACTGCCATAGTGTCGCCGTCACCACCATCATTATGTTACTGCTACCATCATCATCGTCGCTATTACCACTACCACCACAATTTGATGGTAATGATAGGAATAAGGCAGTTGCGGAGAAATGATTAAAGATGGGCAAAATTAGAATAATAATAATTTTTAGACTTCAATTCCTTATATTTGTCAAACAGTTTAATTAAATTTAATACTTAAATTTCAGTTGATATCAAACAGTTTGCGAATTAAAAAGATTCAACATTCAGTTTTCAGTGTTCAACTTTCAGCTTTATCAAACACTACCTTAGTGTATATCTAAATCCATTAAAATTTTTGAATATGATCCATTTCGAATAACTTAATTAACTAAATTTTAACAAATTATACCTGAATTTCAACTAAATTTTTTTAAATAATGACTTAATTCCTTTAATATTTATATTGAAATATATAAATAATTCGGATCGAATTATAATCAAACTAAATGTAGGTATATTCGAATCTAAATCCGTGAAATATAAGATATCAAATTCAAATTCTAATTATTAATAAAAAATATTAATTAATATCTGACTAATTGAATTTGGATTCATATTGAATTCGAATGTATCTGACAAGTCTACGCTCCCTACACGTATTTTTTTTAAATTAATGAATGACATTCTCTCTCTCTCACACACACACAAACAAAATGACAAGAATGATGAGAGTTTAGATTCTACTCAATTTAACAAATTATTTATTTCAACTATTTTGTGATCAGCTACATGAATGGTTAGAATTGTAGAGTATGGGAGTAGTATGTGTGGTTAAGTAAAACTTTGGTATCATGTGTTCATGGATTTATGGTTGTATTATTGGATTTAGTCAGACTCCACTTCACAAAGGTTCCTGTAGGACTAACACATTGGTCATTGGATCAATTTATAAGTGCACAATTTTTGGACTCATGTGTTTGACAAACATTATTTGCAAGCTTTAATGACGAAAGCCTATGAATGTTTAGGATGATTAAAGCAAGTACATCTTTTATGGTCACAAAATTTCCAAATAACTTTTAACAAAAACAATGGGTGAAAGGTAAGCCATTATGCTGATCTACCCAATTGGGAACCTTAAAGAACCCAATCATGCTTATAAAAAGGAAGCATTAAAGATTCAAGAGCAAATTGTATTTAACATCTTAAAAGATTTTAAGATTCTCATTTCGTACATTTAAAGATTAAATTTATTATATTGTATCGTTAATGTATCAAAAGTATTGCAAGATTAACTCCCATAAACTTCGAAAATAGCACATTACCCCCTATAATTGTTGGACTAAAATGAACCGTCGACTTTTTCATTCAATTTAACAGTTTGTATTCCTCACGCGCCTATTGTGTAATTGGGTATAAACAAACTATGTTAAAAGTTTCAAAGTACCTACAAGCTTTATGTCTCTTTCCCTCTCTTCTTTTAGTAGTTCCTCTGATTCTCTCAACTCAGAGGTTCTCCGCAAGTTCCACCCACCACATCCTCTCTCCCTCTCTAAAGTATACTACACGGGGGAGTTATTGCAATGAGTTAAAATAGCAATACATGGAACGATTCTTAAAGACGTTGAACGTAAAACAAAAGATTAGAAAAAAAAGGACTCGGGCGTGTACCTGACTACGCTGCGAAGTCTAAGTCAGTCGGCATAAAAATCATGAGCACAATATATCTTTTGGATTCAAATTCCATAACTTGGTCCAACTTTTTGAAGAGTATTTATACTTGAGTTTGCAATAATGACAGTGTCTTTGAGTTATATCTCAAAATTTAATGGTATGCACTCATATACTAGCATAACGAGTGTCATCACATTAAATCTTCTCAAGATTAATCCCCTTGGGCGAGGGGACCTTTGCTTAGTAATCGCCGAACATTTATGGCCCAATCTCAAGTCATTAAATACCTCCACTCGACGTTTGACACTTACCCCCGAGCATTCATTATTTGGGAATAAGCACCCTTAGGGTTCATCGAGGATTACTAGTTGACATAATGACATTTAATGCTTTATAATGATGATTATTTTTACATTTTTTGAGAATATTGATGCTCATTAATGATCTTATCACAATCACTCAAGTCTCCATTAACGGGATGTCATATCCCTTTTAATGTTAGGTTTTGAGAGACAAACTCGGCTCTCCAAATTATAACTCATCTTTACCTCTTTCAGGCGTTTTTACACTCTTTAACGACTGCAATTGTCCACGTATCCATTTATTATTGTCAAGCGACTTAAAATTCCGTCATATAGCAGGCCTTGTGGCTAAGTCAATGTCCAACTCATCGACAAGTGAGATACTTAGACTTTTCGCTTAAAGACCTTGAATGCTTCGACCTCGTCGGCGTCCACGACTATACTTGAACTTTGCTTTCATCAAAAGTCTGAAAAATATAGCACCGGCAATGGTAATCCGACTTTGAAAAAATCTGTACACACCAGCTGCCTTCGATGAGGCAATATTGTTTCTATTGTGTGAGGAATATATTCTTATGCAGTATTTAGAGAAAACGACAACGGCTATAGCTACCGGAGATGTCGAAGATGGTGGGAACATTGACTGGGCTGCTTTAGATGACAAAGATGATAATTTTGGGGCTATTTTTGTTTTTTTTTTAAAATTTAAAATAAAGGGTATTAAAGTCATTATATTTTCACACTTAACAGAGCTAGATGTTCATTTTAGTCCAACAACTATATGGGAGTTAAATGTTCATTTTAGTGCAATCAAGGTATTACATGAACATTTAAAAAGTGACACGTAAATTGAATTACATGAACCACGACTTTCACATGATCCAAAAATAATTGGAACGTAGATTGAATTACACCTATTTATTTTGGCCGAATTTCATTTTGCTACATTGATTCAACATTATACTATGAATCGGGATGGAATCAATCAGTATCTAGTTTCAAATTTTATGGGGGAGAAGAATAGAAGTTACTATTTAAATAATGGCAGCAGTGGGGTCTTCAAAAACTCAAAGAGAGGAGAGACACAGCTCCTTGGGCCACCATATAGTTGCTTCCATGTTTGGAAAAAATATATAAAATATTGTCTTTTCTCAAAAAAAAAAATTGTTTTTTTTTCTGTAGATTGGTTGATTAGGGACGGCGGTTTATCCATCATTTTTTTATGAGTAAAATAACGAGTTCTAGGACTATTTTAAATTATAAGTTACTTTATTATTTAGTTGTTTAAACATTCGATAAATTTATGAAAGACACAAAAAAATATTGATACCAAATTAAAGTTAATTGAGAATTATATAATCCGATTTGATTGATTTGTTGCTATTTATTATAATCTATAAAATTAAAAATAAGAAGGAATTACCAGAAAAAAAAAAAAAGAGAAAATACCAATATCAGTACCCGAAAGTGAAATAACGTGGCACTCTAGTGTAGACGATGATGAGGTGAAGAAAAGGAGGGGCGGTTGAAGGGTGGAGAGAGAGAACACCTGTTAACTTCTAATTGGCCCTTTAAATTTGAACCTCAAACCCCATCTCTTTCTATCGCCACCTCTGACAGCGACTGATTGGGACACGTTTCATTTGTTTACTCTCTCTCTCCAAATTGCTTCGTTGTCAACTACGCTTCTGTTGTGGGCTCCAATTACCAAATAACCCCCGGAATGGGACTTCTCATATTTGAAGCTAAAATTACAACCATACCCATTATGATTGTTTTGATAATTCCAAAAGGTATTATTGTATTTTTTGAAATTTTATACACATGTTGAACTTTTGTCATAATGTGTCTTAAATGATGCAATGAAAATTTGCTTTAATTATAAAGATAGTTGAAGTGATAACAGAGATTATTTATAAATTCAAAAATTTTGAGTTTAAATTTTAGTAATCTTTTGTAACACAAATTTTTTTTTCTTATCGAAAAAAAAATTTGGGTTACAAATGTTTGAACACTACCACCAAAAAGACTCATGATCTAGTATGGTATTTCAATTAGTAAGATTAGACTAAAATCAACCATAGTAAAAGGAAACTATTTTATCACTTCTTTATCAAATTTTATTTTACTATTTTATACAATAAAGGAGTTTGAATTTTATTCTCATATAATTTTTTCAATTTATTTTTATCACATCACTCATTTTTATCACAAATTAAACTATTTAATTTTTTGATTAATTTGTAACTCAATATAATTTTTATTTCAACATTATTCGTATACAATATTGCACACATATTGATATATCAAATTATATAATTAAAAGAAATGAAATAAAAGAAAAATTATTATTTAATGTAGAGGGATAACTTTTTTATACGTTCATATTTTATGTTATATTGTGCCTTTAGGCACATATTATGATTAGTATTTTCATAAATGATAATATTTCACTTTTTGTCACTGAAACATTTGTTAATCTATGATATATTAGGTCAAACATCTCTCATTAAAATGTGAGATGAAAAAAAAAATCCAGTCAAAGTGGTATTAAATAGAAAAAAATGTAGGAAAAATTTTAGTCACATCTCTTCTAATTTATCATATTTTTAAGAATATCTTTTTTATTTTTTAAATCTTCACTGACACTCCTGTCAGACTAAATGTGTTAAGTAGAATACAATTTTACTAAATTGTTCATGATATATTTTAGAAAAAATTGCATTTACACGCTTTTAGATATTCATATCTTCAATGAGACGTCTCTATTTTTTAATTTTTTAACTTATTAAAATTTGGACTAATTTAAATTTGATTCGAGTTAATTAAAATTTATTTTTTACGTATTAAAATTCGAGTCAACTAAAAAATATCTTTTTCTACATATTAAAATTTAAACTGAGTAAAATTCTACTTGAGCATATTAAAATTCATTTTAAATTGACTCGAATCAAATTTTAATCAACTTGTATTGCATTTTAATCCGCCCAAATTTTGTTACATAAAAAATATAAATTTTAATGCATAAAAAATAAATTTTAATTAACTCGAATCGAATTTTAATAGGTAAAAAAATATAAATTTTAATCAAATCAAAGTGAATTTTAATCAACGCTAACTGTTTAAGTAGAGTTCAAATCGGTTTGAATTATAATACATAAAAATAAAATTAATAGACTCAAATTTTAATACATAAAAAAATAAAATTTAATCAGCTCAAATCAAATTTTTAATCAGTTTAAATTTTAATATATAAAAAAATAAATTTTAATAAACTTGAATTTTAATATGCAGAAAAATAAATTTTAATCAACTCTAATTTTAATTAAATTTTGTATAGAAATATTGTTGGAGGTTTATGTAGGGGTAATTTTAGTATTTTCAATGAATTGTTTTTGTAAAAAAAAGTAGTTTAAGTGCAGGAGTGTCAGTAATATTTTAATATAAACTAAAAAAGAATATTAATGATGTTTTGAATAATAGAGGAGTGATATGGTAAATTAGGAGGTAGTGTGGCTGAAAATTTTCCAAAACTGTAAATTCACTCATTAGAAGGAGGGGCAATATAGTAATTACACTTGCATTGTCCACTAACGCAACAAAGAGCCCCCCCCCCCTGGCCCTCAGCACTGCAACTCAGCTATTCTGGCCTATATTATACTCGAAGCCCCAGTTCATGGTCTCCCACCATTTTTAGAAAGAGAAAATCATACTCTCTCTCTCTCTCTCTCTCTCTCACTAAACTTCTCCTTCCAAACCACCGCTGACTTTCACCCTTCACTTCTCTTCAATCTAGTTTCTTTCTTCTTCCGATCTTCCAATCAATCAAACACACTCACTCTTTCTCTCTTACACACACACACACACACACTCTGTGTTTGGTTTCGTTGTAAGGTGTCGATGTATGTGATGATGGGTGTGAGCTGCTGTAGGTGTTCCCATACCTCTCATATCACTGAGATTATAATCACCAGCTTCTTCCGTCACAAGCTTTGAACCCCTAAGATTTCATATTACAAATTAAGGAAAGCGAAACTTTTGTATTTATGGCAGTTGATTGAAACTCCTCTGTGTTACTGTAAAATTTTGCTGCCATGGCGGATCGGAGGTTGCTCTACGGGGATGGTGGTGGTGGTGGTTCCAATATGAGTAGTGTTTTCTTTCAAAATCAAAGGGGTACTTCTTCTTCTGAGCCGCGTGATTCTCTTTTTATTCCTGGGTCTTCCTCTTCTTTTCTTGGTAACTCTGTCTTACTTAATTTCGTTGAGTTATATGTGATTTCGTATATATATTCACAAACCTACATAAAACGATAGATTATGTGAATACCCTTTATACATGGATACATATATGTGTATGAATTTATATATTTCTCTGCAAAAGTTTTGTAGTTATGTAATTGTGTGAATTTACATACATAATTGTGGAATTTGATGGCTAGTTCTTCATCTGGATTTGATGGAAAGGCATACTTTCGATTTTCTATTCTTTGATGTTAGTGATGGGTGTTTGACTTTCTACTTTGGATCTATTTGTCTCAGCAGTTACCTAAGTGGTTCTGTATCTGAATTTTCATTGGGTATGTCTCAATTCAAGGAAATTTTGCTTACAGAAAATTATATCTGTAATAGCTACAACAATACATCTTCTTCCTTGCACTGCTAGATGTTCTTTTCAATTTTTTTTTTGGTGGGTGTTGCTCAAGGTTTATTTGTTAGTTTTGTGATGTGAAGTTGAATAGTTTTCCTTGTGATGCCTGATGAAAGCACTCAACTATGTAAAACTCAAGATATTGGTATGTAATTTGCATTCTGGTGGTTGATCTGGTTTGTTTGTATACTCAAATTAAGCCGTCAGTGGCTCAAATGCCCTTGTCCAATTTCACTGATTATTTAGTGCTTGTGCCTACTTGTTTCTCTGTTTCTAGGATGAGAAGGTTATTGAATTTCGAGTTTAGGTAATTGATTGCTAGATGTCCTTATAGTTTCTGCATCTTCTCTTGTTCAGGTCCAAGATCTATGGTTAGTTTTGAGGATGTGAATGGAAGAAACAGATCAAAGAGGTCCTTCTTTTGCTCGTTTGAGCAAGAAGAGAATGGAGAGGAGGACTTGGATGAGTACTTTCATCATCCTGAAAAGAAGAGGCGGCTTACAACAGACCAAGTCCGATTTCTTGAGAAGAGTTTTGAGGTGGAGAATAAGCTTGAACCAGAAAGGAAAATTCAGCTTGCAAAGGACCTTGGTTTACAGCCTCGGCAGATTGCAATATGGTTTCAAAATCGCCGGGCACGATGGAAGACCAAACATCTAGAGAAGGAGAATGAGTCATTGCAAGCTAGCTATAGCAGCCTCAGGGCTGACTACGACAGCCTCATCAAGGAAAAGGAGAAACTAAAAGCTGAGGTAATGACCCCAATCACCCCATAGTTTGAGGATATTGGTTTTCTTCTGAATTGTTGTTTAATTTTTGGAATAATGCTTATGTACTGGTGTTTAATTTTTCCTCAGGTTCTTCACCTGACAGAAAGGCTGCTGCTCAAAGAGAAAGCAAACTTGGAACTGTCTGATACCACAAAGCTATCTGAAGCATACCCAAAAGAACCCATTGGCGATTTGATTTCCGAGGATGAAGTATCCAAATTCTCAGTAGTGGTTTGCAAGCAGGAAGATAGCTCGGCCAAAAGTGATGTTTTTGATTCAGACAGCCCACATTACACTGATGGGGTTCACTCCTCTGTCTTAGAGCCATGCGATTCATCATACATTTTTGAACCTGACCAATCAGATATATCTCAAGAGGAAGAAGATAAATTGAACAATAGCTTATTGCCTCCTCCAACATATGCATTTCTGAAGATCGATGGAGCTCATTACTTTGACTCATCCTCAAATTCTTGTGACTTTGGATTCCCAGTTGAAGACCAGGCCTTCAACAATTTCTGGACTTACTGACTCATCAGTGAGGTATATAGCACTTCCATGCCTTTCTTCTCTGTGATGTTTTAAGCATGATACCGCGGTAACTATATATATAAGAAATAAATCCAATCTTAGCACCCCAATCCACATTTGGTGGTGGTTTAGTTGCAGTTGGAATTTGGAAATGTCTTTTTTTTTTTGCCCCTTCTGTAATCTTGTCTTCAATGGGGCTTTTCTTGTTTAAGTGAACTTGTTATGTATGGGATGTATAAAGCTTATGGCATATTCAGTCATGGGTTCTGATATTCGGATTGGGAAGGTGGATTGACATATGCTCTGAATTATTCCAATAACATGTTAAAGGTGGCTGAAAGCACTGGTATTAGCTGGAGTAGAACATTGGCATGCTAATCTATCTGCTTTTGCATTATGTAAGAATCAAAATCTGCTTTGTAGGTAGACATAAACTACATTCTAGTAACAGTTTGAAGCTAAAGCTAGAGAAATCGATGCTCAATTTCACAAAGCCTTAATTCCCCGCCTATTGGGATTTTTTTATAGGAATAATATAAGCTAATATAATTCCATCCATTATCTTTAGTTGTTCCAATGTGAAAAGAGTATCATATCCTAAGTAAGGTCATCCACTATATGCCCTTTTACACCACTTTGTGACTACTTTCTTGCTCTGTGAACCATTGCTCATTGTTGGAACTCTCAAAGGAAACTTGGAGATTCATTGAAGTGAATCTTGGAGGATGTTTTGTCTTTTGATTGCACTTCTTCCGAATGTGTGAATATAAGTTATTTGACTCAAATTTATAAAGGATCTTTGTAGCAGGAAGGATTGGTCAACGATATATGTACCAGAGACTAAATCTTGATATACTCGAGAAAAATATATTTTTGTTACCTCGAGATATATTGGCATTGACGGAGCATTTAATTGGAATGAAATTTGGAATGGGTACTTGACTGTATGAATTTTAAAAAAAATAAACGTATTCGTTCCTTAACGCGAATCTTTTAAGAATTGCCCATAAAACTCCTGTCAATGGCTTGTTGGTTGATGAGTAACTTTTTCTTTCTTTTTCATTGCAGCATGTATAATTTGAACCAATTGACTGACTACCTACACACTAGAAATTTAGAAATAGTTTCATGATACATTTCATTTCTGACAATATTGTTTTGTACGGCGAGTGATATTTCAACAATATTCGAAGGATTTCATTCTCACAAACCTTGCACAAAATGAATTTCATTTCCTATCAAATATATATATATATATATATATATATATTTATATATATAATGAAATCCCACTGCAATACAAATTTTCTCTAGTTTTATTCTTGCGAAATCATATATCATTGATTCAAATGAGATTTATTGTATATAATTGAGTCTCTCACTTATACATGATACGTGGAGACAGAGTCCAAAGTCAATTTATAGGGTGGGGGAATTAATAGTGTAACAAGAAAATTTTTATTTAGTGTGTAAGTTATTCAATGAGTTATCATTTAATATCAAATTTTTAAATGCATAGAACCTACAAAGTTCATTTTAGACGACATAGTGTAACAGTATCGATTTCAATAAGAGGGACGAAATTAATTCAAATTTTTTGAATGTCAAAAAAATATCAATGTCAAAAATCACATCAATTCATCGAATAATCAAAAAATATATAAATATAGGAAAAGAAGACAAGAAAAGAAAAAGAGAGAAAAAAAAGAAAACCCACAAAAAAAGAGATCACACTCTATGTCATTCAGTCTCATTTCTCCATAATTTTCTAGTAAAAAGGAGGAGTGGAAGAACCATAAAATGATTGGCCAAAGTCGCTCTGTTGGGGCAATAAGGTGTTGAAGGTTGCTGCAGCTTCTTGGAGTTCTTCATGAGCCTGGGCAGTGAAGAAGACGATCTCTGCTTGGGTTTTGGCTAATTGGCTTTGTGCATTGTGTATTTGTTGATGCAACTGAGTAATGATTCGAACACAACCATAGACAGGGTCTTGAATTCGACATTGCGCCTCGTAGTGCAAAGTGTCCGCTGCTTCAGCTCGTAGATGAACAGGGAGTTGCTGGTTTGCCACCAAAAAACACACACACACACACACAACTGGGATAAGTCTAAGGTTTCGTTAATACCAATCATGCATAAGTCTAAGGGATAACTATTTATATTGAGCAAGTCTTATGACTGCAACACAAACAACACAAAATTCTTATGCATGCAATCTCTCGCAAACCTCGCGTATCATTCAAATCTCAGTTTTTTGTTTCAATGAAGACTGAAAAATCAAGATAGCTCTGCCTTTATTCGACCATTGAACCAACCCGTATATTTTTAAGGCATCTTTGAAGAATATTTCATGATCTTACCTGGAGCATCTTTCCAATATTGCTAGCACCATAGATTCTATGCACACTAGCAAATCTTTGAGGATTATTTGCAGGAAAATATGGAGAGAAAATGCAATCAGAAGGACATTTTCTTCTCAAGTATTTGCAAGCAGCACAACGAGTGCAAGTCATTTTAGTCAGGATCCTTAGAAAATCTTGTGAAGATCCACCAAAAAGATTTTCTGAATCTTTGTTCTTTGCAGAAGAAAATCTAATGAAGATATTAGTTGCTTTAATTGTTTAATTAAGACTAATGGGGGAGTATTTGTATTAACTATTAAGAGAGATTTTCTAACGGCCATTTTTTTTTTTTGAAAATTTTGTTTTGCAAGGAAAGTTACCAGTAGTAGTGAGAGCTTTCCAATTAGGAGAGACCTAAACTTGGTAAGAATAGGTGTCTTAGCTTCATAATTTGGAAGTTCTTTTTTTTTTTTTGTTTAAATCTCATAATCTCATGTCTAATAAAACTATGGCATCTTTGACTTTTATTTTCCACTTTCCTAAATATGTGTGACATAGATAGAGAAATATCGATGTATTTAAATGAGATTATATTTGTTTCAACAATATACCGTTATGCACAAGTTTTTATAACGTCTTTCTACCAAACCAAATTAATAAATTTAGATGGAAGGAATTAATTGAAACTCGATTAAAATTTTAAGGATGTAATTGTGTCAGTTGAAATTTTAGAAATTAAATAAAAATTATGAGCCTACTTTGAGAAAATAATTCTAAATTATCCTTACACTTTTTCTTTTTGCATCCCTGGACCCCAATTGGGATCCATCGTTTCTATATTTTTCTTTAGATCATAAAGTTTTTGAATGATGATACTTGTATTTTCAATTTGATATGAAAGTGAACAATTGAACATTAACCTCAAAAGAAGTTCAAGTAGTAAAAAAACAAGCAGTAAATTTAGACATCTTAAATTCAAATTTTGACAATTTCTTGGAGTCAGGCTATGAGAAATTTATCCTTCGTGAATACCATAGTTCTGGGATGGAGAGGGAATTAATCGAAGTACGTATAAATTAGTTTGAACACAAAAAAAGAACAATTGGACAGTCTATTTTCATTTCATTTCACCCTCAGTTTTCACTATTTTAAACCCAAGGGTGAGGAGGGATAAATAACAAAACTAGTGCATCTTCTTATGACTATCAACCACTCTCCCATGATCTTTTATATCTCTGCACTTAAAAAGCATCAATAGTTTAATCTTTCCACAACACTTCATGAATCCATGGGGCTTGTAGGTGGATGTGTAAGATTTGACAGTACCAGACATGTCTCGGTAGCTGCTTGCTTAGAGTAGAGTAAAGTCTGAATAACTCTTTGCATTTTGAGAAAAACGCATTGGTCCCGTATCAAAATTTGAACTTGCTCTTCAAGTATAACACCGTCTCTTGCTGTAAAGTTTGGAGAAGAAAAGACAATAGTGATTAGTGAGTAATCTTAAAGTCGAAAATTTGTGAAAGTTCGTTTCTGGTAGCTACTTGAAGGAAGAATGACTTCTATGGGCCAACAGATGATACATTCTATCCAAGGAAAACATGGTGTAGAGCTTACGAGTTCTTGACCAATCTAACAGAGCATATGAGGGCTATGACAAAGGGAAGAAACTTACAATTACACACAGCAGAATGCAAGCGGTAGCACCAGGGAACAGAGTATACCATAAATTCAAGTGATGCAGCTTAGCTCCATCGACAAACAGTAATGGCAAACTTGCAGCTGCATATTGATGTTAGCAGTTTGCATATTAGTACAAAAATATAGAGTGCATAGTCTAGAAAAGAGTATTAATGATGGTATATAAAGTGTAGATCAGAAAGCTATTATTTGGTGGTTGCCTGGTGGATGTATCGAACGTGTGCAAATCATGAACGCAATGGCTGCAGCAAGGCCAGTGCTCCTAGCTAGCCAACCAGGCCCCAATACAGAGAATGATAAAACACCAATTGCTGCACAACCTACTTGAGCCATAAACATATTGTATTTCTGCAAAAAATGCAGCAAGGAAGGGTAGTTGGAATTTACATATTTGGAATGTCATTAGTTCAGAAATATCATTCAGTTTGCTGGCAACAGTTATTTCTTAAAGGAAATCGATCATGCATAAAGAGAGCTCATCTGCTTCCTCCCATCATGCTATGAAAACTTGCAGGTAAGTTGTATAGTAGTTCATATGTTTCAGTGGACGATGCATCTCTCTAGCTTTAAACCAATTCTTCAAAAATCTTTGATGACATGGAATACATAAGTGCCCATTAAAGTGCAAATTTTTGCATGGACTATAGCTCATGGTAAGATTAATACTATATGTTTGAAAGGAGAAGACCTTTATGTTACGTGTTGGTGTGATTTTGAAAATGTGGATCACTATTTTTAGATTGTCGTTGTGGAACACATTGTTTAACTTGGAAGGTTTGAGTTGGGTTACTTCTCGTTATGGATTTTAGTCGATTTGGAAGAAAGAAGACAGGTTACTCTTTGGAATTGTGTTATCCTTGCCACAATTTGAACTATTTGGTTAGAACGATATGTGAGGGTCTTTGAAGATAAATGTGAAATAGTGGATGAACTGTGGAAGATGATTGTTGTCATACGAACGCATTTTGATACAGTTTACAGGTAAACACAATGCAAGTTAAATGCAACATTAGCACCTAGTGATCAGCCTCGCAGCTGGATTGTACAATGAATAAGAGTAAGAATTTGAGCATACCCGAGCAGCAGGGGAGGAGGGAGTGCCAAAGAGGACAGCACAAACAGCTCCCAAGGGTGCAATTGTCATTGAAAGTCCTTTTGGTGCCAACATTTGGTCCATCTTTCCAAGTACAGCCATTGCTGCAAATGCCCCTGCATTTCAATCGTGATTATAAGAAACCGACTTGTCTATGGTACCCAAAAACAAAATTTTGGTATCTAAGTGACTTTTATCACATTTATGGAAATTTTAATCATATTAGTGATACCGAAAAAATTGGTAAATATAGTTACCGCAATAGTGGTAAAAAAACCCAGAAATGTGGTAAATCACCCACAAAAGTGATCAATTTTTTTATACTGAAAAAAATGATAAAAATAATTACCATAATAGTGATAAAAACACCAAAAACATTGATAAAAATACCCACAAATATAAAAAAAAATTAGTTATAAAATAACCTATAAAAACACCCATAAAAATAATAAAATAATTCACAAGGATTCATCATTAGAGGTCTATGAAGGGGTAAGAGGGTATTTCAATGACTCAGAATCCAAGATTTAAAAACCATACATTGCTAGGAATGGCAACCAAGTCGTGTAATTCTTGTTAAATTTTGTGTCACTTTTGTATAACTCTAATTTAACCCATTTATCTGATCATATCACAGATCCTATACTAAGCTGTTTATCGATTACTATAACATGTAAACCAAGAATTTAAGACCAGAATACCCTTTTCTTTCAATTATTGGATATATTTGTAATATAAATATTTATGAATTATGTTATGCCTTAGTATATCTATTTTTACGGTTAAACTAGCATAAAAGTGTATAGTGTAAATAAGTTGCTCATAAAATAATTTAGAAGTGTTTCTCAAACAAGTTTTCTGTTTCTCTTTTCATTTTATTTATAACAGAAAATATAAATCAAATAGATTTTTGATTTTAATTTTTTATAAACCGAAAATCGAAAACCATTTTAATTTTTACTTTTTTAAAACCTGAAAACAAAAAACGTTACAAAAGGCAAGGTCTCCATAATCCAAAAACACAACCAGTTCATATTTTAGTAAAATAAGATTAATAGTTAAAATACATTTAATTATATAAGGACTTATACGATACCTCGTAAAATCAGAAAACCTCAAATGTTATTTTGGGGTCTTTTTGCCTAACCTGCGGATGGCCAAAGGACGTCGCTGAGGGAAGGAGCTTTAGAACCCTTCTCTGGTTGCCAATCATCCCACAATGGTGCAGCTATGTTGTTGCTTGATGATGCTTCAATTCTTCTACCAGCATGACTCAAACCAAAAGCTTTTCTTCGCTTATGTTGGTTCTTGGTTCCATTACTCCGATGGTATGGATATAGCACCAAATGCTTGTCAGTGTGACAAAATTTATGCAATTTTGGAAGTATCAGAGGTTGATTTTGTTGATAATTTGCAAAGAGCTGCATACCCATTTCTTAGAACTTCCAATGGTCCTATCTGTCTTATTTTCTGGCTGAAATATCCGATTGTTGTGCAGAGAGAAAAATACTCATTTCTTAGAACTTTCAATGCTCCTATCTGTTGTTGTTTTCTGGCTAAAATATCCAACTGGTGTGGAGAAAGAGAGAGAGGAGGACCGTTGTTAAGGAAGTTGAAAGTCCGGATTGGGGTTGGGGGGTGGGCTCTTGGAGGATCGAAAGGGCATTGGATAAAGGGCCAATCCTACCTACCGACCAGAGTAATCACCTACCTCAGACCTCCCCACACTACGCCCTTGACGTTTTCTCCAAATCCTTCCCCCTCAAAACTTAATTCTATAATCCAATCATTTTTAAACTTAATTCTCAAACCCAGTCTTTTTTTAAAAACATCATTTGAAATGACGTCTTCACCTTTAAAAACGTCATTTAGAATGACGAATTAGAGTTAAATTTTTTTTCTTCTGAAAACATCATTGTAAATTACGTTTTTAAAATCGTCATTTATAATGACATTTTTTAACATGACTTATTAAACGATCGTTAACCGGCGTCTACATAACTAAAGGGGTAAAAAACATTATTTGTAATGACGTTTTGTACAAAAATTATCTGCCTCTTTATAGAAGCCTGAAGCCCTAGGTAAATGTTTTAAAAAAAATTTCCTCCCTCCTCCAACAGCCCACTGTCTTAGATCGCTCCTCCCTCCTCCAACCAGTCAGCCCATTGTCTCAGATCGATCGATCTCTCCTCCTCCTCCGCCTGCAACCACTCAGCCACCGTTTTCTCCGACGAAAGCAAACCACTCAGCCACTGTCCGACGAGACCAGACCACACAGCCGATACATTTACTTTGTTTTGTTTAGCTTTATTAGCTGCGGCTAGGGTTTCAGACCAGGTCACTCTCTTTATCTACTACGTTCTCTTCTTTAGAAAGGTTAGAACTACGATTTGTGTTTTGATTTAAGGATTTGTTGGTTATATGGTTTTGGTGAGTTTTATTCTTAAATGATTAGATTTTTTACCTCTATTTTTTTTTTGAATTACCACTGGATTTATTGAAAATTTTGTGTACTATTTCTGTAATTTCATGTTGATTATGAGATGAGTTTGCTAAGTTTTACATAAAATTATGTAGATGAGTTTGTCAACTGTTGTTTCATTACTAACTGCATTCTACCTCCAACAGCGGCTAAACAGCCGCCACCAACGACAGCCAGTAGCTGCTCAGCCAACTGTTTCAAGGTATCTCTCACGCATCTCATTTCTCTTAATCATCTCTTACTCTCCATTTTTTTTCTTTTTCCCTCTGTCACACGAAAGTTCCCTTGTTGTTCCTCCCAGCCTTTGCACACCAGATGTTTGACAAATTGGCAACCCGAAATTGTTGGTTTCAAAAGTGCCCTTTTTTTGGTCCCTGAGGTCTCCTCCCTTTCTCTCCGTGACCACCACAACCCCCAAATCCCAGCAACCATAACCACATCCCCGAATTCCGTTTGCAAATGACTTTCCAAATTATTTTACTAATTTAAATTTATACTAATCGTTGATTTGGTTTGAAACTTTTGGAAATTATTTCTCTATTATATGAAGGCTGATGAGGTGCGAGCAAAGTTGATTTGGAATTCTAATTATTGATGAACTGTTCAAGCTTTTATTCATTATTGATATTTCACAGCTTCCACACATATTAGAAACAACTTGGCTTCTAGCTATTATAATCACCGTGATGGTGCTTGGTGGAACTTATAGTATGATAGCTTATATCTCATTTCATTTCATTATTCACTACTCAATGAGAACAAGTTATTTCTTGTTGGTCATAACCTTCGTTTTTAGTTTGATATGGAGTGATAAATAAATGGTGGTGGGCTGCTTGCTTTTAAAATTTGTGATTCAAAACCTCCTTAAAAATATCCAAAAATGGAGCTGCAACTCCTTACGTTGAAACAGCCTGCTACTGCTTTGTTTTATACCAAAACCTCTTTTTGTTTTCTTTTTCCAGCAACTCTCTTTTCCTCTCCATTTTTTCTGTTGACACACTCTTCTATTCTCTCTGTTTTGAGCAGCGGTATAGGATACAATTTTTCATTAGAGGTTCATGATCCATTTATTTTGCATGAAATGTCTTTGATTATCAAAGTTGGGCATTATACTTTAGATGTCAATCTTGTGCCTTCTCAATAGCAATACAAGAACCCAAGGGAAAGCCCATTCTACAAAATTTATAGTCTTGAGTTCGAGTTTTCATTTGAGATCAATCTATGAATTTATCCCTATAATAATTACCTAGCATACTTGGGACAAGTGGCTTTAATTGACCTGATGGTGTGCAAAATTGACAAGTGTGAGATGGGGATGCTGAAGAATTCTCTTGCAATGTGAGTGAGTTATATGTGTGTAGTTTTAAACACACACAGCACACTTTTTTATGAGTTTTGATTTGATTCTATTTGATGTGAAATTGCTTGGTTTACTTGAATTGAATTGGTTGAAACTCAATTGAATTTGAGGTTCTCATGCCCACATATACATACACTCAATCATATGAACTTGTGTTTATTCACACAATTTTTTTTTGTTATTTGTTTAAATTTCTTGAAATATTTTCAAGTTTAGCTCATCCATAGTTTCACACCATCTTCTCTCTTTTCGTATTAAAATTGTGAAGTTATTATCGAGGAATAGCTGAAAATGAAACAAAATTGTGAAGTTATAATCGAATTTTTCCCTAAATCAATTTGCTATTTCGTTTCTTCTTGATGGGTAGCTCTTTGATTTTCTGTTTGTGTGTGTGTGTTTTGTATCTCTGTGTATCTTCTTGATGGGTATACTAAAAATTGTATGTTCTTTAATGATGATCATCTATAGTCTTTCATGCTAAACCTCCGTTAACAATGCTAAAAGTGCTACAATACATTTTCTAAGAGTGCAAAATGCAATACATTGTTATCAGAAATTAGAAGAACCATTTGGTTGGTTACCGCTCAGTCTAAACCTTTGATAATATGTATTGGAGTTTTGTTTCTTGTATTGCATCAACTGAAGAGAAGTTTGAAAATAAGATTTAGACATTACCAAGTCTAGATTTTTGTGATGACATTTTTGCCCAAGCTTTTAAAATTTATGTGATTTAAAATTAATGAGTTGTGACAGTTATTATGGTGTTTAATTTTTGTCAGGGTGGTTATCTTTGCGACATCTTTATGAGAATAGAAGATCGTGTTCAAAGGACCAGAATTAATATCTTTGCACCCTGTCTAGAAATGGTGTTGCATGGGTTTGTCTTTGATATGAGGTTTCTCCATTGGACTTCAGGAGTTGGACTGAAGACCAGAAGACACTTTTTTTGCAATTTTAAATAGCTTTAATCATCTTGAAGGATTAAAGTCATTTTTGGTTTTTTTAGAACTAATTGTTCTTTGCTTCTTGTAATTACTTCTTTTATCAATAAATTTTTCTTTTAAAAAGAACTTTTATTACACGTGTCGTTTTTATATTAATTCGAACTTATTGTATGCATTGTGATTGATCATATAATATGACCTTGTTATGGTTCTCTCTCTCTCTTTGCATTGTGATTAATCAGACAATATGAACTCCTCCAGATTGGAATAATTTTATGACGTAGGAAGTGAGATTATAATATTGAGATTTTTTTTAATCAATTTATTAAATCGTGGGTTAAATACATACTTTTTGATATAGAAGTGTGCTTTCAAAATGCGCTTTTAAGTTTTTTTATTAAATATATGTTTTACAAATATGTTTTTATATTGAAAAATATAAAATTAAATTATGCTTTTATAAATTTTATTTTTGATTATAAAATAAGTTTCAAAATTATTATGAAAAGGGAATTGAATTCTAAATTTTATTATTTTTTTTTTGGTGAATCATGATGTAAGACATAAGGTGAAATTATTAGCTTTATGAAATTTATTACAAGTTGGTTGGAGACTTTTGGCTAAGAAAACATCATTGTAAAAGGCTAAGGGGTAAAAAACGTCATTTGTGTATAAGGGCTTAGAAGACGTCATTTGCAATGACGTGTTTAAAGACGTCTTCTATTGTTTTAACTACTTAACGCCCGTTAGCTTCCGTTTATGTTATTCATGTTAAAAAACATTATTATAAATGACGATTTTAAAAACGTCATTTGCAATGACATTTTCAGAAAAAAAAAAATTCAACTCCAACTCGTCATTCCAAATGACGTTTTTAAGGATAAAGACGTCATTCCAAATGAAATTTTTAAAAAAAGACTGGGTTTAAGAATTAAGTTTAAAAGTGACTGAGTTGAGTAATTAAGTTTTGAGAGAGAATGTGTTTGGGGAAAACCTCCCCTTTCTTTAGTGAGAACGATGACTCTGTTTTTTCGTATTTGGTGTTAACCAACCATGAGTATGAACCCGAGTGAGAACTAGACCTCCCCACATCAATGTATTTTACATATCAAACATGAGTATGAACTAAATTCAATGTTAAATCTCATCTTTGTAAAGAGGGATTTGGGTTTTGGGAAGTCAATCCAAACTCTCACAAAAAATTCATCCAAACAAGCATTTTGTGACGATCAGTGCACGAAACTCTCATCATTACAAGGATTTGGAGAGAATTAAATATACATAAAATAAATAAGAGAAGCCATTATAACCAGAAATAACCCTAAGGGGTAGCTTAAATGGTAATAAGAATATACTATAAATTAAGGCGCCTTAAGTTTGAATTTTGACAACTCCTTAGGGTTAGACCATTAGGGATTCATGAATACCCTAGTCCCGGAGTAAATGACTTGTCTTTGACCGGATTGAGGAAAAAATTAGTAGAAAGACGCGTAAGTTGATTTGAACACTCCTGACCATTCAACCAAAAATAACACTCATTAACACATAATTAGATACTACTCCCTGAAGTCTCTTTCTTTCTCTCCCCCCCCCCTCAACCTTCTTGTGTCATAACAACCCCCTCAACCTTCAGATGCCAAATTTTTAGTGATCCCCGAAAGAGCTGCTAAATTGGAGATAGACTGTCGGATTGAGAGCAGAGCAGAGATAGATCAAGCTTGTGGCAACCGACGAGATGATTCACCTCTCCTAGACTTGTTGATGTCCTCAACATTCATATATTTTTTAGCTTTTCCCAATAGTTCTGACATATTCTTCGGTGGTCGCTTCATTATTGAAAAGAGGAAACTCGATAAGCGGAGGCCTTCCAAGAAGGCGATCATGGTGACTTTATCATTGGGCTCCTCGATTTTGAGGACCTTCTCGTTAAAACGAGTGTGGTAACTCCTCAGACTCTCGTCTCGATTCTATTTTATGTTGAGCAGATGGGTGACAGGCTTTGCTGGTGATGTCCACCAATGAACTGTGTCACAAAGGATTTGCTCAGTTCGGCAAAGGAGCCTATGGAGGCTGGGGTGAGTTTGACGAACCATTGTCGTGTTGATCCCTTCAAGGTCGTTGGGAATGCCCTACACATAATTTCATCGGGGACGTTGTGCAGGTGCATTAAGGTTTTGTAAGTCTCGATGTGATCAAGTGGATCCTTCGTGTTGCCAAAGATTTCGATGAATGCCATCTTGAATTTTTGAGGAAGTGGGTAGTTCACCACGTTAAGTTTGAAAGGCGTGTCAGTTCAGCTTACGAGGTAGTCCACGATTTCTGGTCCTTGTGCCTTCATGTCATTGAAGACGTCGCTCAGTTGATTTTGTATTTCTTTTATTTTTTTGTCCCAATGATTGGGGGGAAGCGGAGGCCCCTCATGTTGGGCCTCCCTGTCCCAATGATTGGGGGGAAGAGGAGGTCCCCTGGAATTATCATGGCTACAAGCTGCTGTATTGTGTCCAATATCTGTTGTGCATTTGGGACTGGATTGGCAGGTGGAGGAGCAACCTCCTCCTCTTGTGCCGAATTGTCTTCAAGCTGATTGGTAATCCAATTAGTTCAACAAAGAAAGTTTTTAGGTGAGAATTTTATCGTTCCCATAGACAGCGCCAAATTGATGATGCACAAATCGGTTTGCACAGTACCTGTCAAGTAAATATTTTAAAATGCAGTAAAATAAGTAGAGAGAGAGATAGTACAAGGTTTATAGTGGTTCGGTTAACGCGACCTACGTTCACTTTGAATGACAAGGGTCGCCGATATTTTATTAACTCCAGTGCGTAGAGAGAGCAAAAAGGTACAAACTTTTAGAAGGAGATGAGAGAATTATGCTCAAATGAGTGTGTTGCCCCCAAGTGTTGGCGGGACTTTACATTTTATAGTCGCTCAGTATGGTAATTGAATAACTAGTCTGGTGGTTATAACGGATTGGGATGACTTAATGGTATTTAAGTAGCTGATTCGGCGGAGGATCACATCTTCTCAACGGGCGAGGCGATTACAATATTCTCCAAAAGACTCAATCGAAGATGAGGTGAAGATTGACTCTCTCCAAGGAAGCGGCGTGGAGAAGGCTCTCGGGATGATCCTTATTCTAAGGTGGTTAGGTGGAGACTCTTGAATGACCCTTACTCCAAGGTGGTTAGGAGGAGGCTCTTGGATGACCTTTGCATGCTCCCCTACTGATGTAGCTCCTTGAACTTGGTGAGCTTGATCGGGTTGACCACATTGGGCTGAGCTTGCTGGATCTTTTGGAGTTGGGCTATAAACTCGGACCGGGCTTAAAATTTGAGTTGGGCCCTTGGGCATAGCCCATCAAAACCTATGTAATTTTGAGATAAGTAAGAATTAAAAAAAATAGGGAGATAATAGTACTCAAACCTTCTCTTAGGGGTGTCTATCGACCTAGTTATCCATGGGTCCTGTTATCCAGCCCCAAAAAATAGGTTTGATAATGAGCCCGCTCAAGCTCAAGCCTGAGCCTAATATCTTTAAAAAGAGGGCTTAGGTTTGTCATCAAACCCATTATTCGGCCCAATAGGCCGTCCAAAAAAACCCCGTTAAAACTTGGTACAAGAGTCCACCCACCCGTCATTTAAAAAAAATTTATACTTTTAAACTATTAAATTTGAAACTTTGAAATAAGTGTCTTTATGTTAGAATTTGAAGTTTTAAAATTTTAGAAATTATAAATAATGTATTAGTTTATTTTTCATGTATTAAGCATACACGTTTTAAATTGTAGAATAATGCAAATGATAGATAAATGAGTATATGTTAGTGTAGTTAGGATGTCTTCATTCTATTGAATATAGTTCATCCCTTAATAAAAAATAAAATTATTCATTATTCTATTTTTATCTATTTTGACTCTACTTTTAATTCAAAAATATAATTTATACAAATATTAAGTTATAAAAATATTCATTATTTTTAAATAAAATTGTATATAAAAAAGCCCGCGAACAGACCCTTTCAACAAGCCTGCCCACAGGCCTACTCAATGAGCTCACGGGTTGGACTGCGGAGAGCTTACCCCTTTCCGAATCCTGGCCTGGCCTGTCCGATAATTCAGTTGGATAAAGGCTTGGGCCTACACTACTCAAGACCAACCCAAAAAAGTTTCGTGGGCCTAACTCGGTCCGACCCATAGACACCCCTAGCTTCTCTCCTAAATGGATTATAAGGGTAAATATTTTAAAAGTTTCCATAACTATGGAATTTATTTTAAATTACCTTGAACTTTCAAATATTTAAAATTTTCTTCCAAAATTTTTATTTTTTTTTCAATCCTCCCCTCCGCTGGTTAAGATTAATTGATAACTAAGACAAATTCTATTAAAATTAATAGTTAAATGAGACAGATTTTATTAAGATTAATTGTTAATTTAACTCATTTAATAATTAATTTTAATAAAACAGATGAATTAAAATAAATAATAAAATTTATATAATAAATTAGTGACATGACTACGGTATAGCCAAAAAAATTCGGTACCATACCTCTAAAATTTACTACTTCAAAGGATATTTTTACAATTTTTGTGAGTCAATTTACAACTAAAATATTTATCACTTTTGTGGTTGATTTACCACTTTTATAAGTATTTTTACCATTGTTTTAAGTATTTTTACTATATTTGTGATAACTATTTTTACCATGTTTCTTAAGTTCAAAAAAAAAATTAGCACTTTTGTGACTGATTTACTGCATTTGTGGATGTTTTTATTATTGTTGTGGTAAATATTTTTACCATTTTTTTTGGGTACTACAATAATGGTAAAACTATCCACAAATGTGATAAAAGCTACCACAAATGTGATAAATTTATGTATGGTACCGAAAAGCAAGTGAGATGTACCATAGTCTACTCCATAAATTAGCACAATTGAAAGTTGACCGACATTTAATAGAGCAGTGTTATTAGGACATAATTTAGGGACATAATACGGTGTCACCAATAGAATGATAGTGAATTTATTTAATTCTACAATAAAACCCATCATTAAATATATTTTATTATTATTTTATTGGTGATAACTAATGATGTCCCTAAATTATGTTAATCAATTATATCTCCATAGCATTAGTGCATTTAATATAGGCATGACAAAACATTATCAGTAAATTTCCTTTCATTCTAAGACAAAGTTACCATCTCACCCCTCGCCGGATTAACCCGGAGAGTCGGAGACACTTATTTATTAAGCCTTAAATCCACCGTCCACCACCAAGTTATGGCCGGTGATGAACTCTGAGTCCTCAGAAGAAAGAAACAACACAGCATCAGCCACATGTTTTACCTTCAACACTCCACCCTTCAACACATTGGCCGACTCAAAAGTCTTCTCCACCTCCTCCGCACTCATCTGATACACCTTACAAGTCAGCGGCGTCGCCACCGCCGCCGGTGACACAGAATTCACTCTTATCCCATATACGCCCAACCCTACACTCGCCGACCTCATCAACCCAAGCACGGCATGCTTAGACATCACGTAGTCGATGTTCACGTCCCCTCCGATCGCTGCCGCCACACTCGCCATGCACACTATGCTCCCTCTAACACCACCCTCCACCATCGCACGCGCAGCGTGCTTCACACAAGCCGCCATGCCGCGTACGTTTATTGCGAAAAGTTGGTCAAAGGAGTCGAGGTTGAAGTCTAGGATGTCTTGCCGGCAAGAACTGAGAACTCCGGCGTTGCTGAACATGATGTCGAGCCGGCCGTGAATCTGGACCGTTGATTCCACCAAGGATTTGACTTGTTGTTCGTCGGTGACATCGCACTTAACGAAGGTACAGATGTGAGAGCCGATTGATGAAGCCACTTGTTGACCCTTTTCTTCTTGGATGTCGGCTAGCACCACCACACGTACGCCGCTTACGGCGAAGAGGCGAGCTGTTTCCTCCCCTATGCCGCTTGCACCGCCGGTGATGATCGCCACTTTGTCCTCCAACTTCTTCTTGGGTGCATTTTGGTTGCTCATTTTTCTTCAACCTTTGGACCTTTTGGGGGTAACATGAGGCGTCCAATTATACATATATAGTATTGAATTGTCCACCTAATTCCTAAAGATGCTTGCTACCTTATTGTCTATATCTCTATGTCCACTGCTTACAGCTTATTTTATATTTAAATTACCAAGATAAAGATGCAAAAATTTCTATTCACACTTGACTTATTATCAACTGTATATAGTTGGATTCGAGGTTTTTAGAATATTGATGTCGTGTATAAATTGTGATTAACGAGTTGATTTTATAATTAATAATTTCCTTATCAACTTATATATTTAACAAGTCTAACACGTTACAAGAATTAGAGTTTTTCTGTGATAAATTTGTGTTTACCGTCACAAAAGATTTATTTGTTGTTTAAAATATTATTTGAGATTGGTTGTTGTCACCACAAAATTTTTTCAGGCCTTACTTATTATGGCGGCTTTCGTTGGGGCATTGACAATCATATTAAGTGGGTCTCTAAAAACTTTTGTTGCAGTAACGTACTGTCTAAAGTAATATTTTAGACAAAATAATTTTTTTATAAAAGTACTACCGCCTTGAAAAATATTTTTTCTTCAAAACACGATTTTTTATGACGATAAACACAACTACCACAAAAACTTGTTTCAAAAGACCCTAATTCTTATAGTGACAGTCTACATCTGTTTATAAGCTTCATTGATTTACCACTCTAAACTCGAGTTTGAAGTTTTGGGTTTCTAAACTAAATTTCAAATTTCCGAACTTTTTGTTAATTTTTTTTGTGTTGGTTTCACAAATTGTGTCTAAAATTCGTGAAGTACACCCACTAGCACTGGTATTTATATTATTCTGTTGTGAGGCCAAACCCCCCATATGTTCACATTGTTATTGTGATTTGAGGCAATCAATAATCTTACAACACTATGAGACAGCTGACATTAATTAAAAACAACTCCACACACTGCATGGACTTCCTCTAATAAGCGTGAGGAGCCTGCAACTTACAACATTCTTTCTTTACTCTTATTGTTTGGATACCTTTAGCTTTCCTGATTTGTCATTTTCTGCTCATTTTAAAAAACTATTTGGCTTTAATAACTGCTTACCTTGCGTCTAAAATATCCCATAGTTTTTTTAGGTGTGTTCGGACCAGTTTAAGCCCACCTCGACTAATTTTTCCATCAATTCAGTCAAAATTAAGACATTCATGTCAAGACTAGGATATTAATGAAGGATTTACCCCAATGATAATTGATTGTCACGATTCGAACTCAAGACGTCTGAAGTTCATCTATATTACCACTTAAACTAACTCTTCAGATTTCCTCATAGTTAATATCAAACTACCTCGATGACACAATAGTTTAAATCTGGAATCTGAATTACTCCTTGCATTGAACCTTTTTTATTCTTGTTAGTGACAACTAACATAACAGAATATGTTGCACGGCCTGCCCCGCCGTCTCATGACGGCCTTTGCCGGCGGTATCGCACACCATTTGGCTTGCGGATGCCGCTCTAATTGGCACCTTGTTTTTTTGTTCTCTTCCTTTCTTTTTCTTGGCTCTTCACTTGCTTAGTTGTTTATGCTTGCAATTTTACCGTTTAATTCTTTTTCTAAAGTGAAGATCAAGAATCACGCCAATTCGATTCTCGTATTTATCAAATATTCATCAAAGTCACCACCAAATTAAAGATCGAAAATCACGCTAATCCAACCCTCATCATCAAAAAATTCATTGACAATCAAAAGACAATACACACGAGAAGTACACTAAAGAGTCAACATCACTTTTCTATTCAAATCAACAATTGTAATTTGACATTATTTTTATGTTATTTTACACGCGAAATTCGTCATTGCACCTGCATACTTGCTTTGATGTCAATAATTTTTGAAACTTCTTTTTTTCATTTAATTGGCACAATAATTAGGGTTTATATAATCCCTATTCATATATATATATATATATATATATATATATATATATATATTTTTTCCAAATAGTGGATGATAGAGCTTTGATCATCTCAATTTAATGGATGACTCAAGACAAGTTAGTTCTTATGTGTGTTATTTTTTATGTGGGGCAGTCATTTTTTTGACATACCGATAAGATTTGCTGTATTAAATTGGATCCCTATATTTGTAATGAATTACATTTAAATGTCCTAAGTTTTTCAGTTTGATTGGACTTGGAACTATTTGTTTGTAGTGGATTGAATTGTTCTATTTTAATCTTGAGTTTAATAGACTTGTCTATCGTTTTGTTTTCTAGAATCTTTCCATTAAAACTTTTATCTTTGTTATATGTTGTCCTTATGACTCATTATTGAAAAATTTAATGACAAACATTGAGTTTGCCTCAAACTAAACAAATTAATTTTTGAATGAAATTGCACTTACGGAGAATTATTATTAAATGGTATATTTTTTAAAATAATAAGTCGAATAATTTTAAGTTATTGTTGAGTTTAGATTGCCCCTGCGAAACAATTCTAGCTCCGTCCTAAATTTTTGAGTTTTTCAAACTTTTAGAGAGTAAAATGCTACTACAGCTTGTTATTTATTATTATTATTGATGATGCACAAATCGGTCTTCGTGCGAGATCAACAGTCAAGAGAATGATAATGTATAATTAAAGAGCAGTAAATAGACAATCAATGGAAAAACAGTAAATATAGGGTCAACAGCAAGATTTATAGTGGTTCGGTCCGGGTGACCTACGTCCACTTTGTCCAATGGTAGCGGTGGCCGGCGATCTTTATTAATGAACCAAGGTACTCCGGAGAGTTTATAGAGCTTTGAGAGAGGGAGAGAAAGATGAATGTGTGTAGGGAGGTGTAGTGTGTGTAGGAGCTTCAAGGTGTAGAGGTCTGAATGTGGTGATCAACATCATGCCCTTCTATGTGGAGAGGGGCTTACATTATATAGGTATGATGAGGCGGTGAGGCGGTGAGCACACTTTTGATAGGAGTAGACCTCTTTGGTAAATACACTTAAAGTAGGAATAAATCTCCGTATCCCGATGTATTCTCCCTTGTGTCCATATTCCGTCGGAGGTAGATCTTGAACTGGACTTGACCTTGGACTTGGACTTGAGTGGTCTTGGTCCTGAGTAGTCTTGAACTTGAGTGGTCTTGGACTGCACTTGGTCTTAGAGTCTGGGCATGGCTAGACTTGCATTGGAGTGACGAAGGGATAAGAGGACCAAGGAGAAACGTCATGGGCGGCGCCCACTTGGAGACAGCATAGGCGACGCCCACTTGGGCTCTTCCTTGGGCGGCGCCCCTTTGAGGATCCTTACGATGATCTCTTGGTTCCTTTTGTTCCTTGGGGCTCGTGGGTCGACCCAGCTTCAATTCTGGCTATTTGGGTTTTCTCAGTTTATTTTGGTTGGGCTTGGTCCAGTTAAATTCGGGCTCATCAATTATTATTTTAGTTTAACAGTTAGGGATGTTTGAGCCAACTTACGATCACTTCAACTAAGTCCCTCTCTGATTCGATCAAATGCAGGTAGACCATCCTCCCCTTGTTCTTGGGTGTGTTTCGTTCAGATTAAATAATGTTGTTCATCACTTATCCATCCATCCGACTCTTGGATTAATTATAGTGATAATTCATTTCCATCTCATATTTGGTTCAACTATTAAGAAGTAATAGACCCCACATTTATTCAATTCAATACTTTATTTAAATGGAATATTAAATGATGCTATAAACATTAAATTACTAAAAAAAACCATCAAGATAAAGAGTGATATTTATATCATACTTGAGAGTAAAAATGTCTTTTGGCCAAATACATCTCAATTGGACTATTTAAACCCACAAAAAAGATGGGTTATTTAAGAGGTTTTATGTAGTATTAAATACATTATTCATTTAAGCCAATATTATTTTTAAGTGATAATACTGGCCCAACATATATATTAAAACAAGAGAGATAAGGCGGCCGATGTTATATTTTTCAGTCCCTCTTTACAAATACCTAAAACAAACACACCTTATGGGTATACTTCATTTATGTCATTAAATAGTGGTTGGAAAGGATGATTACTTACTAGAACTTCTTGATAATCCCAACCATTGAATAGATAATAGGTCCCAATAAATGTTGGGACCTACAATGAAATCAATGGTTGAGATTATCAAGTCAATTTTTTAAGTCCATGTAGAATTGCTCATTTCTATTACAACAAGCAAACTTGAGAGGAATTTTATTTTCCCATTACTAAATAAAGGAATTTTTCTGTAGAAAAACTCGAACTCATTAGGTGTTTATATCCCCGTTAGCTTACTGGGATTTCTTCTATCAATTTGAAATGCAAAGGTTCCAAAGCTAGAACTTAAATCCCTTTAATTAATATCTAATAAGCTTGTTAAACTTAATCTAGATAATTAATGTGTTGTTACTATTGGTAATTAATAGATTTGACTAGATCTAAATCTTGATGATGTTTTTCTCAATAACTCAATTTGAGATTAGTCTTCATGTATGAGTAGGTGATTTCTGATGAAGCAAAAAATTAAATACTGAAATTAAGGATGCGTTTGATAACGTTTTTTTTTTTCTGTTGTAAAAACGAAAAAACATAAACATGTTTGGTAGTAATTTATATTTAAAAAATATGAAAACAAAAATAAAAGACATGTTTAGTATTATTTGAAAACCCACCACTCAATACCATTGAAAACCCACCATCCAACCATCGAAAACCAACCACAACACCACCCAAAACCCATTACTCAATTCCCTTGAAAACCCACCACCCAACCACAAAAAACCTACCACTCAACACCTTTTGAAACCCACCACCCAGCCCCTGAAAAACCACCACCCAACCACAAAAAAAAGAATTAGATGGAGGTGAGAAAGAGAGTAAAAAAGTGCAAGAGGGAGAGAGGCCAACTAGAGAAACAGAGGGGAGAGAAAGAGAGAGAGAAATATAGAGAGGTGCAGAGAAGGAGACAGGAAAAAGAGGAAGTGAAAGGAGGGTTTAAACTCAAGCTAAAAAACTCATTTTTTTTGTTGCTAAAGAGGATCAAAGTTGGGATCCCAATAATCTCAAGACGAAGTCCCTGCATGTTTTTGTTTTATGGGTGTTTATGAAAATGAATTTTTTGTGTTTTCATTTTTGGCTTTGTTTTTAAAATAGAGTTCCAAAAAAAAATATAAACACATCACAAACTCATTTTTATTTTTATCTTTGATAAAAATTAAAAACAAAAACAGGGATAAAAACATAAACAAAAGGTTACCAAATACGACCTAAATGTGGACTTTTAAGTGTTGAAACTAATTTTTTTTAATTCGCAAATTATTTGGTATCCACTGAAACTTAAGTATTGAATTAAATCAAATTGTTTAACAAATATATAAAGCTGAAGTTTGAAAATTATTTGTATTCTAATTTTGTGATTCATTCTAATCATCTCACAATAATTATCTTATCCACCGCTATTGTAATAACCTGAGTTTCGGTAATTAGAAATTATTGGGTATGAGCGGTTAAGGGTTCGGAGTACAGATAGGTGGATTGTAAATTGATGACTCTAGTGTGGTGCATAGATGTTCTGAAGATGGTTAAGAGGTTTACTAGGTGTAGGAATATGGTTGGTGAAAAAGAAATGAGTCACGAAGCACAAATGGACGAAGTTGAGTTAGTGGGTATCGATGAATTAAAAATGCAGGAGTTGCATTAGCGGATCAAATTAGAGATCAATTCGATGTCCAAAAATTTAACAGATAATTTTATAGTGTTTGATTTAATATATATGTAATTGTGAAAAAAATATTATTTTTAATTAATTCTCGAAATTAGACAAAATTGAAAATTTAACAAAATGTTATTGAAGTTTCAAGGGTCTTCTACACGTGCAAGGTGACTGATGGAGTCTTGCTAGGTTGCATTGAGGACACCCAGCTACTTGGGGAAAGTTGAGTGAGCTGCTTGGGGGATAAAATGAAGAAAAATCCGATGGAAAGAGAAGTTAGAGAGAGAAAGTATAAATTTTGAAATTTTGGATTCTTGCAGAGACGATTTCGAACACTAAGAGGTATACTCATATTATAATATGGATCTTAGGAACTCATTTATATATTTAGATTTTGATTTGGTTTGGTATTAATGCATGAATTTGTGTTTTAAAGTTTAGTTGGTTTTTGAATTTTGAAACGGGTTTGAGATTTGAACATGATTTGGGTTAATTGTTTGGTATGGTTGAGTTTAGAGGGTTTTGAGGAATTGTTTAGTGGTGGTGTGGTGGTTTGCTGTGGTGTGTGGTGTAACAGTTGCGTTAGAGTTTGAAAAAGTGAAAATGTGATTTTGATAAAAACTTGTTTGAGCTTCTAAAGGAGATTTAGGTCTAGCTAATTTGCGGTCAAAGAATCGATTTTTGATCTCAGAATTGGATTTAGAGGTCGTTTTGAGTGAGAAATGGGCAGTTGCAGGACTGCCCTTATGTTAAAAAAAATAATTTTTGACCAATAATTTGATGACGTTAGAATTCAGTTCAAATGTTGATTTTAAGGGGATTGAAACTAGGTTATCCAAATAGTATGTGAATGTTGAAATCAAAGAAGATGGTATATTGTAGTGGGAGAACTAGGAGGTCAAAGTGAGGTGGTTGAGCATAAATTTCTGCACTTAGGGCAAATGTCAAATAAACAAATGTTGAAGATGAAGTGGAGTGGGAGACGCTATTGGACTCCGACGGAAATTTTGGTCTCATCTGACCTATGATTTGTGCCAAAAGTTCCATAACATTCATGCGGAGGTCCTGGTAAAATTTCAAATTGATCTAACAGCCAGATCAAAATGAGAAACAAAATGACTGTTTTGTCATCTGGGGTCAATTTGACCTAGTTTTGAGTTTTTTTTGAAAAAATAAATTTTATATTCATTCTTAGGTAGGTTAATTAAGTATGTGTATTAAATTTCATCGAAAAATAATATTGTTTAATCTTTAGTTATTTCAGATTAAAATACCGAGCGAGTAGGATTTCTCAATTTCAGAACAGGCGATATTTTTCCAACTTGTTTCTAAATTATTTCATAATTTATTTATGATGCTTTAGCATGTTTTGAAATATCTGATTGAGTGTTTTGAATATTGACTTGAATCCGGACCTGAATGTAAGGTTTCTGAGTGCAATTTGCACTAATGTTTTGGAAATGATAGTATTACTTGAATATCTCATATTAAGTGGAACTATGGGATCTTTTTATGGAAATATAAGGGCACACGGGTCAAGTTGCAAAAAAAGGTTTATATTCCAGTTTGATGTCGTAAAAGGTACTCATTGAATTTGTAAATGTCTGGGTGGCCTAATTGATCTTCGGGATTGGGTACTGAATTGTTATTAGGGATCGCATCTTTCTTGGGGTGGAAGTCCCCCAAAATGTTAGATCGTATGTTCGTATGGACCCTTAGTGGTCTATTAGGATGAATTACCCACCAGTGCAGTATTGTACTTAAATTTCTAAACTCTCTTTTACAGTTTTATTTAACTGTTACAGTTTCACATGAAATGATGTTTTTGCTGACATATATGTATTAAATGCTCGTTTGGATTTTTATCCAATCATGCTAAATTATATTATTTTTAAACTCGTTTTCTTGAAAATTAAGTTATTCTACTGAGCTGTTGATGCTCACCTTACATTACTTTCCCTTTTTCAGATGTGAGAAAACTAGGAGATGTGTACATAATAACCTGTTAGGGTTTCTGTATATGTTAGAAAGATGTATCCAAAGTTTGTAATAGAATAAAAGAAAACTTAATGTGTAACACATACTTAATTGAATAGTAGTTCGTAATAGTTCAAAATGTGTTAGGTTAAAAGTTTTGCATATGTTTATACAATAATTTGTGGTTTATATATTGTGGGTTATTATGCTATGCTACGTGACGATTCGCTACTATAACGCTTCGTGGATTAAAGTAACATCTGTTATATGCCGAGCAGATTCGAGGTATGACAACTATTGTGATGGGGGCGACGACAATGGTGACAGCAGCACAATGATGACGGTGGTGGTAGATGATGGGTATTGAAAAATTAATAATATAAAATACATTGAAGTTATATTATCACTTATGAGGAATTTATAAAATCCTTATTAACTAATATTTTTAGCATTAAGTAATAAGTAACTGGGTTGTTAAAATTTTAGCATATTTTTAAGAAGTGTTTAAAATATTATGTGGTATGAGTTTTAGGTTACCAAATGAATTTAATTCATTGAGTACTCTTTTTTTTTTTTTGACCAAAGACAACTCTAACACTTCTACTTAAATTCATTAAATACTTAAAGTTTTTAATTTTAAGTAAATGGTATTATCATACAACTCTAAGAGAGACACTTCTAAAGAGTGAATCCTTCCTTAATTTAGAATTGTTGATCAATTATTGTAGGAAATTGGCAAAAATTTCTCAATTTGAAACAAAACTTTGGATGGAATTATTTTTTAATTTTTTAATTTTCATTTTTTATGAACTTCATAATTAAAATAGATGCAAAATTTTAACATACTTAATAATAAAACTACGAAGCAAAATTACTCAATTAATTAGCTTCTAAACTGACCGGAGGTAGAAGACTGACCAACCCACCGTCGACGATGAGTTCATGTCCGGTTATGAATGCAGACTTGTCGGAGACGAGAAACAACACAGCGTTTGCGACGTGTCTGACACTTAGCACAGTCCCTTTCAAGCTAGTGAGTGGCTTGTACAACTTTTGAACTCCCATCATCACCTTCGGCGACTTGCAAGTCAATCGCGTTGGTACCGCCGACGGCAACACACTGTTAACCCTAATCTCATACCCTCCAAGCTGATGACTTGCACAACGAGCCAGCCCAAGCACCGTGTGGTTCGACATAATGTAATGGTCCGCTCGTTTCCTCCTCTACTCTCCGCCACGCTCGTCGTGCACACTATTCTTCCCTTCACGTGTCGCTCCACCATTACACGCGCCGCCTGCTTAACACAAATTTCCATGCCTCGTGTGTTGACTGCAAACAACCGGTCGAACTGAGAAACATCAAGGTAGAGGACAGTCTGATCGGAGGTGCTTACAGTTCCAGCGTTGCTGAACATGATATCTAGATTGTCGTAGGTTTGGACGGTGAAAGCTACTAGGGTTTTGACTTGTTCTTTGTCACTGACGACGAAGTGGACATAGCTGCAATTGTGTGAGCCGATGGATTGTGCTACAGATTGGCCGAGTTCGTCTTGGATGTCGGCAATTACAACGAGTGCCCCATGATCAGCGAAAAGACGAGCGGTGGCTTCGCCGATGCCGCTTGCTCCGCCGGTGATTATTGCTACTTTGCCCTGCAGTTTTTTCAGACACACACTAGGTTCTGCCATTTTCTTTGCTCACCCAATGGAAATTTGAAAGATAGTATGTGTCTCACTCTGGTTTATCAATAATAGATAGCATGTGATAAAGTAAGTTTTGAGTATTTTCCAAACATGAATTATAATTTTATTATTTTTAAGGGTACGTCAAGTCAAGTAGTCATACGAATGAGTTGTAAGATAAAATATATTAAGTTTGAATTTTAGTAATTTTTTGGAGTTAAGTTACGAGAGATTTGTCTCTCATTAAAACCTTAGTCCTGGTGTAAATAGTGTACATTTATTTGAATCAAGAAAAAAATTAGTCAAAATATACATAAAACATACATAAAACGACCCGGTCACAACTATGTCTACAACTTTAAAACCAGATTCAAAAACATTAATTCTTCTTCCTCTCTTCTTATTCTTTGTTCTCTCTCATTGGACACAACAAAACACAAATCCACACATAACCAAAGCACATGATGTTTTGTCGTCTATGATGTAAGCAGAAATTAGTGTAAGGAATCACATTGGTCATTCAAGAAAGCCACCAATACTCTTGTACTTTTCATTTTGGGCCATTCATGTGGATAAGCTTTTGACAGAAGTTAATCAGCCATTGATATTTTTTTTGATTAGATGTCGTTGTAGGCCCAACAACAAATCGTAGTCAAGAGATTTATATATATATATTTTTGTGATGTATTTTTTTATTATATAAATTGCATCATGCTTCAAATGTTCAATAATTTTGAACTTCATTAAAAATATTAAATGCTAATTGTTATAAGCATTTTAAAAAAAAAATCATTTTGAAATGATGGGCCATCATATTTCACTTTTATAGTGAAAGTCAAATGAATTGTGAACAAATTATTAGTACACCAAGATTGAAAAAAAAAATTGATGGGAGAAAATAAAGACCCAACATAGAAAGATGAGGGATCAATTATTGTCATTGAGAGTGATGGCCCTTTCTCCTTCTTCTCAAATGAACTATGAGCAATTATTGAATTTCTTATCGGGTGCTAATTTATCATGTTGTGGAGTATGAGCAATTATGACCTCTGATCGACTTAATTTTTTATCAGGACTTTCGCATGGATGTTACGAAACTTTGGCACAAACCAGAGGTCGAATGAGGCCAAAATTGCCATTGGAGTCTACTGGTATCCCCTATCCCACTTCATCTCCCGCCTTTGTTTGTTTGACTTGTGTCCTAAGTGCAAAAATTTCTGCTCAACCACCCAACTTGACCCCTTAGTTCTCCCACTACAGTAGACCATTTTCTTTGATTTAAACATTCACATACTTTTTGGATAATCTAGTTTCAATCCCCCTTAGACTTAACATTTGAATTGAATTCTAACGTCATCAAATTATTGGTCAAAGTTGGCCAAAAACCATTTTTTTAAACAAAAGGGAGACTTGCAACCGCCTGTTTCACCCCCAAAATTACCTATAAATCCAATTCTGAGACTGAATATGGATTCATTGACCCCAAATTAGCTAGACCTAAACCCCCTTTCAAAGTTTAAACAAGTTTTTATCAAAATCACATTTTCACTTCTTTAAACTCGCACGCCACCATTGCATCATCACACATCATGGCAAACCACCACACCACCACTAAACAACTCCTTAAAACCCCACAAACTCAACCATGCCAAACAATCAACCCAAATCATACTCAAATCTTAAACTCGTTTCTAAATTCAAAAACCTACTAAACTTTAAAACACAAATTCATGTATTAATACTAAACCAAATCTAAACCTAAATATATATATGAGTTCCTAACATCCATATTAGGCTGTGAATATACCTCTTAGAGCTTGTTTGGTAGACGTATTAGGAGGGGATTAAATATTGGATTGTACTATTTTTTATTTAATCGGGGTTAATACTTTGTTTGGTAAGCAAATTTGATTCCGTATTAATTTCAAAAACGTATATTGATCGTATACTTATCATATATTTTTTATACGATAATTCTGTATTATGGAGTTTTTTAATACCACCAAGAGAGGTGGTATTATAATCCAACTCAAACGTATTATTCTACACATTTACTATTATAACCCTCTAACTGATAAAATCAAGTTGTCATCAATGTAACAAATACTGATTGATGATATTTTTGTTAATTCAACATTAATACGATAGAATAATTCTCTAACCAAACAACCGATTTAATTAAATAACTACTATCCAATGCTTATATTGTATATTACCAAACACTTGATAAAATTACGTATTATTCTAATACTTTATTTAATCTTGTCTTTTGTTCTTCCGTATTGTATTAGACTGTATTATTATATCTAATCCATCAATTTCTAATACGGCAACCAAACGAGCCTTTAGTGTTTGAAGTAGTCTCTGCAAGAATCCAAAATTTCAAGGTTTATACTTTCTCTCTCTAATTTCTCTTTCTCCTCTCTCTCTCCCCACTGGAGCTTTCTGCATTTTATCCCCCCCCCCAAATGGCTCACTCAGCTTTCCCCAAGCAACTGGGTGTCCTCCATGCAACCTAGCAAGCCTCCATCAACCACCTTGCATATGTAGAAAACCCTTGAAGCTTCAATGACATTTTGGTAAATTCTCAATTTTGTCTAATTTTGAAAATTCATTAAAAAAAATATTTTTTTCACAATTACATATATATTAATTCAAGCACTATAAAATTATTTGTTAAATTTTAGGACATGGAATTGATCTCCAATTTGATCTGTTAATGCAACTCCCGCATTCTTAATTCACCGATACGCACTAATTCTACTTCGTCCATTTGTGTTTTCCGACTCATTTCTTTTTCACCAACCACATTCCTACACCTAGTAGATCTTCTAACCATCTCCAGAACATCTATGCACCGCACTAGAGTCATCAATTGTAGGAAATTGGAAAAAATTTCTCAATTTGAAACAAAACTTTGGATGGAATTCTTTTTTCTTTTTTTTTTCTTATGAACTTACATAATTGAATAGATGCATAGTTTTAACATACTTTATGTAAAATTACTGTAGTCGCAAATAATCAAAGTGCATTAAAATTAGAAACAAAAGTGCATTAAAATTAGAATAATTAAATTAAGTTTAAATAATATTATTAAAGATTTTTTTTTTAAATTGAAAGGTACAAATTACCAAATTTTTTTAGCAAACATGGCATAATCAGGCTAGGTTTTTTTTTATGGCCAATAAGGCTAGATTGGCTTCACCTTATGTACTTATATAATTAAATTATCAAGCAAAATTACTCAATTAATGAGCTTCTAAACTGACCGGATGTGGAAGACAGATCAACCCACCGTCGACGACGAGTTCATGTCCGGTTATGAACGCAGACTCGTCGGAGACGAGAAACAATACAGCATCTGCAACGTGTCTAACACTTAGCACAGTTCCTTTCAAGCTAGTGAGTGGCTCGTACAACTTTTGAACTTCCATCGTCATCTCCGGCGACTTGCAAGTCAACCGCGTTGGTACCGCCGATGGCGACACACTGTTAACCCTAATCCCATACCCTCCAAGCTGATGACTTGCACAACGAACCAGCCCAAGCACTGCGTGTTTTGACATAATATAATCGGTCCGCTTGTTTGCTCCTCTACTCGCCGCCACGCTCGCCGTGCACACGATTCTTCCCTTCACGTGCCGCTCCACCATTACACGCGCCGCCTGCTTAACACAAATTGCCATGCCTCGCGTGTTGACTGCAAACAACCGATCGAACTGAGAAACATCAAGATCAAGGACAGTTTGATCGGAGGTGTTTACAGTTCCGGCGTTGCTGAACATGATATCTAGATTGCCGTAGGTTTGGACGGTGAAAGCTACTAGGCTTTTGACTTGTTCTTCGTCACTGACGTCGCAGTGGACATAGCTGCAATTGTGTGAGCCGATGGATTGTGCTACAGATTGGCCGAGTTCGTCTTGGATGTCAGCGATTACAACGAGTGCCCCATGATCAGCGAAAAGACGAGCGGTGGCTTCGCCGATGCCGCTTGCTCCGCCGGTGATTATTGCTACTTTGC
>CM042202.1:17479553-17502016 GCA_023539305.1 Ilex asprella
ATATATATATATATATGTTGTTATTTTTTTTCACAAAAGATACTTTTTTCATTCACAATGAATCAAGATACATTAAAGATAAGAGATTTTGAATTCAATGACCCTAAAATGGACATTTACGTCTTTGTATTTCAGCTGTGTACTTTTTTCCAAAATATTTTGTTTTATGTACTTTTTGTTAAATAAATTTAATTAGGTATACTAACTTCCAAAGAACTATTTTGTTGTTTAGATGCTGTTGTAGGCCCAACAAAAAATCGTAGTCAAGAGATTTATATATTTTTTATGAAGTATTTTTTTTTATTATGTAAATTGCAACGTGTTTCAAATGTTCAATAATTTTGAACTTCATTAAAAAACAAATTAAATGTTATTTGTCCTAAGCATTTTTTTTTAAAAAAAAAAAAGAGGCAAAGGGTTTGGAGAATGGAAAGAGGGTTATCCATAAACTTATTATTGCCATGGATAATAGTGGGTGATTTTAGTATAGTTGGCTTCTTTTGGGATAAGAGAGGTGGAAGACTGGTAGTATCAAAAAGATTTGAGGAATTTCAGGGCCTTAGTATCTGACGGTGGGGTTATGGAAATGGAGAAGAAAATGTCCAAGAACTAAAAGATCATGTTCTTGCCAATTCGAATTGGAGGTGTCTAACCTGAAGAATACTCTTGGCCAATTTTGCTTAGCTTCGGGACAGGTTGTTAATCTCAAAAAATCAGGAATTCTCTTCTCTAGTAACACCCTGTTGGAACAACAAAGGTAGCTATGTAAGGTATTGGGTATCCAACCCCTTCCAAATTCCACGAAGTACTTGGGGATTTCTTTATTTTGGGCCTGCTTAACCTTTCCTAAGAAGTTGTGTGACAATCTCACCTCCCAAATCCGTCGTTTCTGGTGGAGCAGGTGTCAGGATTCAAAAGAAATTCCATGGAGGAGTTGGGATGTACTACTCACTCTACCTAAAGCTCTGAGTGGTTTAGGCTTCAGAGATCTCCGATGTTTTAATCGTACTCTGCTACCAAAGCAATGATGGCGCCTCATTAGATATCCAAATTCCTTCTGGGCTAGGATTATGAAATCAATATATTACCCAAATTCAGATTTTCTGGAAGCCAGAAGAGGTGCCACTCCTTCTTGGATATGGCGTAGTTTATTAGTGGGTAGAGTTGTTGGAGAAGGGCCTAAGGTGGAAAGTTCAGAAGGGGGATAAAGGTTAAGTTTTGGGATGACAAATGGGTTCCCACTACTCAATAGTTTTTCGATTAACTCGCCTACACTGACTGACAAATAGGTTCCCCCTATTATATTCTTGCATGCCAATGGCAACAACCTCCACTGAAGGTGAAGATCAATTGTGACGGACAAAACTTTCAATCCTAACTCAAATAGGGCATCAGTTGGCGTGATATGCAGAGATGAGAGAGGCCAAGTGCTGGGGAGGTACTGCTTATCATATATATCGGCTGTGTCTAGTATATACACAGAAGCGGATGCCTTGAAAGAAGCCTGTCTATTGGCTCAGCAGTTTCAAAACCAACAAGTGGTTATCGAGGACGACTGCAAAGATCTCATCTGTCTGTGTTCGGGGAAGATGTCTTTCCGTAGGAGATTATGACCGTTGCGGAGAATATCAGATCAGCCTCGTTCTTCGAATGGTGCAGCTCATTGGGTGGCCAAGGCACCCAGGGCCTCTATTTTACCTAGAGATTGGGTCTCAGCTCTTCCAGTTGAGCTAACCACTATTCTAATTTCTGAGAATTAAGATAAATTAGCCATACACAACTTGATGAAAAATATTGACTCAAATCCATGACACCCTTGTCATTATGGTAAAACCCGCCCATTAAAAAAAGGTGCAAGACAGCATGCACATTCATCACTTGCAACCATTTAATATACAAGTTCCGCAGGGCAGGGCGTAACACTAAGATAGACAACGTAGAAGATCAATAAACAGCAAAATCCACATTTCCATTAGCCTAGTCACTTACTACTATACGTATATCACGCATAATCTGAATGAGACTCATAGAAATCACTCGGGCAAGGTGACATGACCTCTTGCTCTAAAAACTGCAACACCTGTTGCATGGATGGCCGATCATCTGCATTTGCATCGGTGCACTTGGCAGCTATTTCTAGAATTGCCTCTACAGTATTCGTATCTGTATCAGTACACCTGTTATCTACAACATCCTCCAATCGATTCTCCCGCAAGAGGATGTTCATCTGTGAAAATTTGAGCTTAAAGTCACAAATGTATGAATATCATGAAGCACAAGCAATCACAATTCACACAAAATTCACATCAAATTAAGATCTATGAAAACTGCATGCAGGGTAGTTTAATGGGAGCCAAACAAAAATAAAAGAGAAGCATGAAAGCTTACCCAACCAACAACATTTAAACCCCGCTTTACAAAGGTTGGATCAGTAGGCCTCTTTCCAGTCACAAGCTCTAACAAGAGAACTCCAAAGCTGTATACGTCTGACTTCTCAGTGGCGCGTCCACTCTGAAGGTACTCTGTTTGCAAGTAACACAATGCGAGACATTAGTCACACCTACCTCCTATAACAATTGAAAATTATGACGGTGCATAACAATGAGGTAGCAAAGAAAAACGACAAACAGACCGGTACACAAGAAAGAGGATCTTGAGAACCTTCATTAAAATTACAGGGAATGTGAAGAATCTGGGTAATCTTACATCAAAAAGAGAATGAAACACTTCTTAACATTGTTCAAACAACACCGACACTCTATAACTACATCCCGTGAGTGTAGTAAATACAATGTCAGCAGACTGTACTGCCAGATTTAGTACCTGAGGATAGCCTATGCCCAGACTTCTTGTTCAGCAACAAGGGGAGAACATTAAAAGCCATTTCCTGGAGGCAAGTCAATAATACACCCTCAACAACCCATTTGCTACACGGGCACCCAAATATTAGAACCATTCACACCGGTGTCCTTTTTAAATGGACTATGCTAGCAGTGCTAAGTGCTACAGTGCAAAAGTCATATGGGCAGTGAATTTTATTTCAGGTATAAAAGGGATATCAAAGGGCAAGTGCGCTTGATTTGTAACTTAATGATGCCACAAAGCACTCATCAGTACCTTTTAAGGAGATATGTCTGTGACAGAAAGACTCATCTAAGACCGAACTGGTACTATGGTCAGGGTTATAGAATATTGCAGTAAACAATGCAAAGCAGTAGGACATATCCTAAGCTCAAACAAAATTCATCAGCACGTTCCATGAATACAACCACAATAACTAAAAAAAATATACACAGACACAACATGAAGTTCACCTGTGACTAAAATTGCTCAAGGAATCTACTAGATGAATTTGAGGATACAAATTCAATAGAGTACAATGCAAAGGACACACCTGGCGCCAAATAGCCAAAAGTGCCAGCAACCACAGTTGTGACATGGGCATCTTCATCTACCAAAAGCTTGGCAAGACCAAAGTCTGAAACATGCGGCTCCAGGTTTTCATCAAGTAGTATGTTGCTAGATTTTATGTCCCGATGGATTATCCTTGGGCTGCAGTCATGATGTAAGTACGCCAAACCCCTGGCAGAACCAAGGGCTATTCTTAAACGAGCATTCCAGTTCAAGGATCGATTGTCTTCCTCATGTTCTGAGCAAAAATATATAACATAAGCATGACAAATAGGACTCATATGGCTATCAGAATGACGGCATTATGTTAGTGTTAGAAGCTAATCCATATCTATATCCCAAATAATAATGGACTTTAGACATCATGACATCCAGGCCACAGAAACAAGATGACATGGCATCTGTCACGACATTTGAGTGATAAAATTCTAGCAGTGTGTAAATGAATTGCTGAAGGTGGCCAGCAATTCAGGACACTTAATTCAAATCCGGTAAAACAGCATATAGAAAAGTTACTATAATGTTTCTGCACTTGAAAGCTTACCAGACACTGCAAAATAAATAAACTATAATGGCATTGCATTAGTATTAAAATAGCAGTTATAAACATCAAAAGGACTGATGTAATGCCTTGAAATTGGATCATGTCTTATGGTTACATTTTGATTGATAACATAATAAGCAATTTCGTAACACAAATGCTATATAAGTCTTCAAAAATCAAAATAGTTGTAATATACAGGGGGAAGATTTAGAAGATTTGAGCATGGACAGAATTCACATAATGCGCCTCCAGACCTTTCTTGACTCTTTTGAATGTAGCATTATCTATGTTTTTGAAAAAGAATTTTTCGGATAAAATACACGTGACATATATTACTCCTTAGACATATGACTACAACTAGGGTAAGCAATTCTATACATGAAACGTCAACCTGACACGAAATTGACATGAAGTTACAGGTATCGGTTTAGTCTTAACAAGTCCAGATCATAGTAAGATTGAACTGCTAGACTTTTTTACTAAATGAGCTACTACGAACCTGGTTAAGTGCAACATAAACATGGCTAAACACAACTTATCTGCCACACTACCCTCGCCTATATACGATTATAAATGGGTTGAGAAAATTTTTGACACAGCATGACCTACATGACAGAAAATATGACAAGAATCATTGACAGTTGTAACTCAAATTACATCAATTTCTGTTCATGTATGCCTGTGTTTCCTATTTGTGATAATGATATGTTCGTGCATATCCAATCCTTGATTCTTCTCCATGCAGGGAAAAACAATTAGTCAATGCAAAAGGATCAAACATACCATGCAGGAAATCATCTAAGCTGCCCATGGCCAAGTAATCGTAAATAAGAAGCTTTGCAGTAGATAGCCTGCAGTAACCTCTCAGATTGACGAGATTTATATGTTTGATGCTACCCAAGATCTCCAACTCCCTCTCAAAAACCTGGTCAGAACCCTCACGACTTCGATCAATCCTTTTGACAGCAAATGTGCCACAATCATTCATAACCATCCGATACACGGTACCAAATCCTCCTGAACCTACAACATCCTCTTCATCAAGGGATTCAAGCTTCTCTATAATCTCACAAGAAGGATATGGAAGATCACCATGGAAAGTGATAAGCTTGGTGCCTACAGAATCAAAAGCTTTAACCATTATAAGGAAAAATGGAAAGAGAAATATAAACTTAGAAGAGATGCCAGGCTTACTTGTTTCTTGATGAACTTGTTTTTTGACTTCAGTATATTTCTTAGCAGCCCTTTCCTTCTTCGTTAGAAACCGAACCCAGAGGAAAACTAGGAGCACAATGAGTGCAAGACCAAAGGTGGACATTGCACCAATCATCACTCCTTTGATATAATGAGAAGATCTCTTAGTAGGGCCTGCAGAATTTCCACCACATCATTAGTAGCTTGAAAAAGAAATTTTTACTAATACTAATACTTTCTTTTTGGTTGCTTTTCGAAGAATGTGAGCAATGACTTGCCTGCGGCTTCATCACTTTCAGCATGTGGCAACACTGCAGGAAATCCCAGTGAGGTTCGACATGGTTTGTTCACTTGTTGGCCGCAAAGATCTAAATTACCAATGAACCTAGGAATAAGCAACACATTTTTTTTAGAAGTATCTCAAAGAATACAAGTGATCAAGGGCACAATGATTTTGGGTTTTGTTTGTGTGTGTGTGTGTGTGGATGCAAATAGGATTAGGAGAAGTCAGCAAATTGAATAAACAGTAGGATTTTTGGTAATTCTGAAAATAGTCCAAAGTTATGATCTTTCTTGCGTATTTAAAAATTCCGAATTAAGGTGACTATAAGGTTACCCTACCATGTAATCACCCTGTCTGTGACAGCATACATTAATATTCATGTTTCTAATATGTTTTATAACTTTAATATTCCAAAACACATGTTTCTGGCAAATATATCTTGCAATGCTTGTTGAACAAGGGGTACTCTAGGTACTCATTTTTAGCACTATATTCAGATAGTCCATCTTCTAATGCACATCAGGAATATCAGTCCGCAAACTCATGACTTTACCTTTCTTCTGCATTCTTCTCCAGACTCCAGACTAGGCAATTTTTGTGGTTGGAACATAGGACACTATCATTTGGTTTCTGATTGATCTTCTGAGAAGATGAACCCAGTATTTAAGGGAAATTCACATCACAGGGCGGAGTATAAGCCGACTGCCTAAATAGTGGCTATCCCCTCATCATGTTGTGTGTTAGCAGACAAGAATTGATGTTGATTAGGGCAAGATGTGTGTTGGCAGACAGTTACCCAAAGCCATTTCTTATGTGTGTGGCATAGGGCACGTGTCCAACATGTCACTGGTCAGGCTAAACCACCAGCTTGAGTTACCCCCATTGTCCTTCTCTTGGGCAAAATCATGGCAGTCATCCTGGCATGAGGGAAGTTTTACTCAAGCATTACACATGATTCAGATCTTGGTGACTTAGCAAAATCCCGATTTTCACCCCTCCCCCCCCCCCCACATATCCCTGCAATCCCAATTTAAGCCAGCAGCCTTACCAAGATGGCAATTTTGGGTCTATATTCGGTTCTTCATCAGAGGATCACCTTTTGCAACCCATGATATTGAGGTAGAGATCTTGGCACCAAGTTAGTAGGGACAATTGCACATGTTTCCCAGCGAAAAATTGGATCTTGGGGTCCATGTGTCAACTGTCAGAATATGCCACATGCATGCCTTTTATCGGCCCAAGTGGAATATTTGTCTTGAGGATTTAAAATAATACAATAGGTTCCATATTATGGAGCTCGTGGAGCATACAGGAAAGCTAGATAGTTTGTCTTCAATTCTAGGGCCTGAATAGCATCTTTACTAACACACGCCAAACATAGCCAAAAGAATAATGTCACTGCAAACCACTGCCTATTTTTTTATCATGAGCTATCAAATTGGGTTAAAAGGAAGAAGGAATTTGTATTTAAGGACACAAAAATTAAAATTCTGAAATTTGAAATAATGCTGAATGGACTTACGACTTGTTCCCAAATGTGCTAAGAACTCCAACATCTGGAATTTCACCAGAAAAGAAATTTGTAGATAAGTTCCTGAAACAAATTGCACAATGATATGAAATCAAAATAGCAGCCAATTTCTCCACAAATAATCTGCTATCATTTATGTGAACTTACAGAGACCGAAGACGTGTAAGACGGCCAAGAGAAGAAGGTATTGCACCCTTAAGTGAATTGCTTGATAAATCTCTACATAAGATTTTGAGTAATTAAAAAGCACACGAAAATTGAAAATAAAACAAAAGCACCAGTGAAACTTTTCTTGAGCATGGATTGATTTTATTAATGAGAAGAAATACATTTAAGAAAGGGAGGTAACAATAAGGGTGTTTTGAAAGCTTTTGCTAATAATGAGAACTTGAGAAATGAAAAAGATATCTTACAGTATGGTGAGAAAAGAAAGATTCCCAATATTAGCTGGTATGCCTCCTTGGAGGTAATTAGCCCTCAAGTACCTACATATGGTAATGTAAAGCATGTAAGCTAATCAGCAACAATGGCAATAAAAAAAACAAAAGGGGTAAAACAGAAAAGTTGCAATTACTCAACAGAGAGACAGAGATAGAGACCCATTTTCACTTACAGGGCTCTAAGTTCGGTACAATTGGTAATTTCAGTAGGAATAAGACCATGCAAGCTGTTCTGGTGAAGTGCTCTGGAGTAAATAATGGCAGCAACAAAGCATTAAACAGAATAATATCTCAGTTATTTAACTTCAATGCTAAAGAACTTTTGGGGGCTAGTACTGAATATCAAACTTACAATCTCTGCAATCTACTGAGTTTACCAATGCTTGGAGATATAATGCCACCAAGTTGCATGTAAGGTAAGTTTCTGCAGAACCCAGAAATAAAAACACAGTTAGCTTCACAATAAGCAACTAATAGGATACAGATACATAGTCGATAATAGAAGGAAAATAGGTATGGAATACATGGAGATAACTCTTAGGTCATTGGGATGGCAAGAAACACCAGTCCATTTGCACGGAGATTCATCAGAATCATTCCAGTTACTAAGGAAATTGTTTGTGTCATTCAAAGTGCTTTTGAATTCCAACAATGTGATACCTAAAACAGAAAAGATCAAACCTTTAACTTTTGAAGGCAAGAACATGGCATAAAAATTCAGAATAAAATAACAATATAATATCAGAGTGTAAACTGAAGTGAAATGGGACAAACATACCATCTTGTGTGAGAGCAAGAGAACAATAGCTCAGAAATATTGCTGACAAAATTGCTGAGAAGACACAAAACGACATACCCATTGTCATTTCTTGATTCAAAGAGGCTTTCTACCAAGCCAAGGGACTGTTGGGTTCTCTTGGTTATGACCTGGTAACTGTAGAGTGTAGAGTGAGTGCAGAGAGAGAGAGAGTGTGAAACTATGATAATGGTGGAGGCTTGCCAGTGGTAATGGTGACCATGGTATTGGTAGTGGTTAGAATGATTCAATTTAGTAATAATTAAGCTAAAGCAGGAAGAGAGAAAGAGAGTGAGAGAGTGAGAGAGAGAGAGAGACTTTCACTTGAAGGAATTTGAAAGTGCATAAAGAAAGTTGTGCAGAAAGAATGGGAGAATCTCACGTTAGACCCTGAAAGATTTAAACCTTTCTACTTTGTACCTTTAAAAATGAAATTTTTTACATTATAGTTTTAATGTATTAAAAATATTATAATATAATCATTCAGTTGCTTATTCCTTATTCCATCAAAACTCATTTTATTGACGTTGATGGAATGAGTAACATAAACTAATGAAATAACCACATTACAACACTTTTAATACATTAAAAGTACAATATGAAAAAATTAATCTTTAAAAGTGGAAATTGATAATGTTTAAAGTTTTTAGGGTCAAAGTGAAATTCTCCCTAGAAAGAAATACCCGTTGTTCATTGAAATTCAATTCGAGTAATGCTACACATACTCTCCCGTGTATACACTACTTAAACTCGCTGCATACAAATGACAGGTACGCACTAAAAATAATAATGTTTTGGACCGGCTATTCCTACTTTTGAAATCTCTTTCCCCAACTCATTTATTCTTCTTATTTTAAACTACTAAGTCCATCTTATTTCTATATTCACCCTCATTAATTATTAAACTTATCTCGTCTATATTCACTAATTAAAAACTAAATTAATCTAATTTTATTTCAACCTACCATATATACAATGATTAAAATTTCCTTTTGATATATTATTTTAGAACAAAAATATTTCAAAAACAAAAAAAATTATTAGTCAAAATATACCAACATCTTAAAATATCTCAAAATATTTTAAAAATATTGGTGAAAATATATCAAAATATCTCAAAACACCTCAAAATATTCTATATCACATCGGAACATTGAAATTTCTCTTTAATTACTATTTTTATTTCAGTTTCTTTTAATATATATTTAATAGTTTAATTCAATAGATATAAATAGAGTGAATTTAGTCATTAATCGGGTGAATATAATTGGAGTGAATTTAGTATTTTGAAGAAAAAAGATTAGATAGAGTAGGAAAAGAGTTCAAAGGGTTGGGAATAGACCTAACCTAATGTTTTTTGCACATGGATAATAAATTAGATTAGACTACTACCAAATAGAATAATAGGACTTTAACATAATAACTTTTATAAGATATTATTCAAAAAAAATTTAAATTTCCATATTTCACAATGTTAATCAAGTATTATATGAAGTATTCTAACATTATAATTTTTTTTTATTTTATTGTATTGGCTTCTATATCGAGTGATTTTTTTATATTCTAAGTAATTTTTTTATTTAATTTGTACCAATGTGAACATCACAATTATTTACAACAGATCAAGTCAAGTCGGGTTTTATACGATGTTAAAATTTATTTAACTCATATTCAATTTATTTATTTTTGCATCATGTGACATATATACCGTGTATAAGACGTGTTTAATGGTTCATATTATTGCATTTACTTCACAAATGTCTATTTAAATCAACTTTATTTATTTATTTATTTTCATGTACGTTGCCGAGTACGTATTAGGGTAGAGTAGTGGAATCTGGTTTTGAAAAAAGTCTGAAGCTGCGCTGCCCAAGTCTGACTCCACCCAGAAAATTTTCAAATTGCAAGGTTTTAAGCACAGGCGTCGAGGTGTATAGACATGCTTTTGTGGTGGGACCAACAGGAAATTTTTGTCCCATTATAGTTGGAGCCAATTTGAAGTTGGAGTTTGTTTTTTAGTATCCCATATAAGATTTATCCAAATTGTAGCTTGTGTAATAAGGAATTAAATCCTAATTAAACTCTACCCAAAACTTTCAATGTAACTTCAATTCAAATGTTATAACTCGAGTTCAAAAATTAAAACATGGGTAATACTCGGGTTGAATTCTAGTTGAAGGTATTTTAACTTTGGGTTGAGTCTAGTTTGACCTTGCGATCTATACAACCCATTCGATTTGCACTATTGGTTAAAGGATTATAGAAATTATGGTAACAATATCATGCAGCACGTTTAACACACAAGTATATGGCGGATAAACATAGTCGAAAACAGTGATGATCTAACATCAATTGGGGCTGATTTTGGACGACAGTGTTAAAAAATCTATTAAACCCTCATTCTGAAAAGCTCTCAACAAGTCAAAAAATGATGTTTATGCCACTTTTTTAACACTTTTATATTCTATCATGTTATTTGGGGTATTTATTTAATATTTTGTATTTTGTTGGGGTTTCCTAATAATTTAAGACTTCTAGGGTATGGTATGTAAATGATGTGTAAGACTAATTCAACAACTTTGGTTTTATTTGAATAAACATATAAATATTTTTATTTTCTTCCAATTGACTTAGTATTCTTTGAAAATCAACAAGACTTGTGACGACTTTAATATAAAATTATTGCAATAATCGATAGATTACAGTTTAAATTAATTAATCTCATTTTTTTAAACACGCTGGCTTGCTTCACAATGCCAAACCTTTAATCAAATGTTTATGGAAGGAAATGAGAATGAGACAATGGGCTTAAGAGATGACTTACATCTACAGAATACATACATCTACAAACATCAAATTGATTGATGCATAAAAAGCCTCTGCCCAAATTATACAATCACAGACTCAAGTATAGACTAGGTAGGTAAGTTATTTGTGCATCCGGATTAATAAGTTCCCACCTAAAATACAAGAGAGAAAAAAAAACACATTAGAAATGACAAAAACTTGAAGTGCATTGGATTCAAACTCAGATTTGTGAATGGCATGCAATGGAAGGATTCATTTTACTTGTAGCCAACAGCCAGATGACGAATAAGGAGAGCAAGTTGCATCCTGGCGAGCATATCACCGATGCAATACCTCGATCCACCACCAAACGTGTGGTGTGTTCCTGGTTTTGCTGGTTTCTGAGATGGTACAAGTTATGTTGAGTAACAGAAGTAGTTTACTTGGAGCAAAATTTAACTAAATGCTAAGTAACCAGAGTTGCAATGTATGAGTTGAAGACATAAATGGTGAAAGATCGAGATCAGAGAAATGGCTTACATCCCATCTATCAGGATTAAAGCACATTGGGTCGTCGAAATTGTCAGGATCAGTGTGAAGGTATCGAAGCCAACAGATGACTTTCCAACCTTTCGGTATCTTGTAACCTGCAAAGTTTTCATTTCTTATAGAAATAATAGTGCTGTTTTGTCCAAGATTTTGTTGAAAATGCTGATAAAATAAGAGTGAACTGTCATCTGCTATATATATACAGTTTGGTTGTTTTTTTGAGAAGGACTATAAAATTAGATCCCATTTTTCTATCTAATTGTATTTACCGATGAATGAAATAGAATATGGGACTAAGTTTGCAAAATGATCGGTCTTTCAACAATCTAATGCTTCATGTCAATAAAATTTCCGGAACCTTACTAGTTATATGGCAAATTATACTTTGAACAATATTGTTGTCCATCAGCTTCCCACATCCCCATGTGAACTAAGTCTTTCTTGGTTCTTCACATACTTAATTCAATATTTTTCAACTTGAATTTTCTACATAGTCTCATGAGGTGTGCATAAAAAGGATGAATACTGTTAAGAGGTTTAATTGTCTCAGCCTTGGGCAACCTTGTTTTGTGTCACACCTGATGTTGGTATCTAAATTCATGGATTTCTTGCGATATGAGATTGAATGACATAAATCCTACGTGTAATGTCCGGTTCGTTTGCGAATTAAGTTCAGAATCACAATGGTTCGTAGAGTGAAGGGGGGGGTACAACTAGGGTACGTATCAAGTAGATGATCCTGGATTAGATCTTTGGATTTCGGATGGTTTAATCTCTTTCAAACAGTAGATTGTTCAAGGCTAGTCTCTTGTAAAGACATACTGTCATGTTTTATTACATGGGAATGTGTCTAAATGTTAATGGTGACAGCATCAACCTGGTAAAATCATAGAAAGTGGACAATCACTTAAACTAAGTTGAGCTGCAGAAGACATTCTCGTAAAAGATGGCATACCTTTGTATTCAACATCTTTGTCACCAGAACGAAAAACAAAGGCTGAAACGTTAGCCAATCTTATTGCCTCTTCTGCCACCTGTATTAAAGGTAATCACAAAACTTTCCAACTAAGCTGGGTGTAAGATGATTAAGAAGATACAAGAAATGATTAAAACTACCTAGAAATTCTGAACAGTAACACTTGCATCGATCTCATCACTATAATTGTAGAGGTCTAATATGCAGTTGTAAGTTGTAACTCATACCAGCAATTGCAAGTGATAAATATAAGATTAACATAAGGGTTATTGCAAATAACCTTGTTCGTGTATTTCAATTCCGAAACATCATCCCTTGTAAGGAACTCTTCCTTTTTCTTGCGGAGAATATTGTTGTTCTCTTCCTGCAAACATGTTTTGAGACTATCCAGACCAATGGATGAAAATTCTTCTTGTTACCATGTGCGCACGCTTAATGTATAACTACCCGAAGCTTGTGAAGAACATTAAGAAACTTGGCAAGGTAACATATTGCCCACATTGATGAAAGGACAGTTGATTCAAAGCCTCCAACCACAAGGCTGGCCATGTTGTTGATCACCTCCTCGTTGCTTAATTTTTTACCCTCTTCATCTTTCAGCTTCATCAGCCCATCCATTAGGTCACCTGCTGTCTCACTTCCATTCTGATCATGCTTCCTTTTCTCCAGCTCTTTCCTAAATATGGCTTCCAACTTCCTTCGACACTGTTAGACATAAGGTATGTAATTCACACCACATAGAATGAAATTGACTTTACCACAATTATGAATTTCTGGTTTAACTGGAAATATCTAGTGACAAACAAAATTTGTCCACTAAAAACAAAGTAGTCTAACAAACTTGAAGTATCATATCATAGAACCAATGTTTTTCTTTCGTCTAACAAATAAGTAAAACAGCCCTGCTAACAACACGCCGTATGCTTCTTAAAGCACTAATTCAGATATCTCTAGATGAATAAGAAAAAATTCATGGCAAAGGTTATATCTTAGAGTTAGCCAATGATGCAACATGTTTACCATAAGATTATATGGTAGATCAAGACCATCGAAAACAGCACTGATTAGGTGTTAGTCTAGGCAGATTTCAAGTGACAGTGTCAAAAAATCTATTAAAACCTCATTCCAGAAAACTCTCGACGGGTTGAGCAAGATTGTATTCTTTTAACCCGTTTTTTTTAAGCCAAAAAACAACATTTAGACCACTTTTTAAGTATTTTTATATTCTATCCCGCTGTTTAGGGTATTTATTTAATATTTTCGTATTTATTGGAGGTTTCCTAGTGATTTAGGATTGCTAGTGTTTATAATTTAAATCATGTGAAACACTGATTTTAGCACTTTGATTTTGATTGAATAAAACTTAGAAACGAGTTTTCTTTTCTTTTCAATTGTCTTGGTAGTTTGCGGAATCAATAGGACTATTGAAGGTTCTAATCTGTTATTATTGCAATAATCAACATGTTATAATTTTTGTTATTTAATCTCAGTTTGAACCCACGCTGCCTTGCATCAGTCAAGCACTTACAATGAAATATGCCATGGAAGTATCGATGGTCCAGAAATTTCACTGCACTCTTTAATGGAAGAAAATGCCTAATATGAACCCCAAAACATGGCTGCTATGATAGTATAAAAGGAATGAAATATAGGGATGTGGAGATTCACTCAAACCTTTAAGGCATGGTGATATGCAGTCCCAGGAATGTTGAATGGTTGTGCCCTCATTCCTTTGACCATGCCTTCAAAGTTGTAGCCAAGGGAATCCAGAAGGGACCTGGCTCAATGATAGCAAACAACTTGCCGATATTTTCAAATGTTACCTGTCAATAGATGCTTTAGTAATAACTGAAACTCTGTATAACGATAAATGATTACCGTTTTGGACTAAAATTGGTGGCGTGTCGGGATAAAGTGAAAAAAATTATATAATTTGAAGAACAAAAAAAAAAAATTGTTAAATAACTTCTGTTATAAAAACGATTAGGGTTTTGACTGTTCATATTTATATTATTCCTTTGTACTATGAGTTAATCATTAAATAATATTATATTTAAGAATTTTTCTCTATTTTTTTTGCAGATTCAGAGTGTTATTTTTGATTTGGTATATAAAGAATCGTAGTGTTATTTATTTCGTTGCGTCAATAACACATTCAAATGAAAATTAGTTACAAGTTCAACATATGTCGTTAAGTCATCTTTAGTTTTCTAGGACCAGTTATCCACGTACCTTCTTGACTTTATCATACGTGTTGGAGTTATTGCAACCTCGTTTATTAGAGTTTTTTTTTCTCTTTTTATCCTTATTATGATTTTTATATTTTGTCTAGACTATAAGAATGTTTATGTCACTTTGTAATATTATTTGATTATATATACGAGACTCTACTCTTAGTTTGAGTATCCCTTTCACTTACATCTATCTCAAGTTGGTATCAGAGCCTAACCCTAACCCTAGCCCCTGCCAAACATCGACACAGCCACTATCACCTTCAACATCGACACACATCTTGCAACAACAGATTGACACGACTGCCAAACCACCGAAACCCAAACCAGAAAAAACCCACAGTCAAATATTCCAGCATACAGCAGCGAACCAGCGACAATCCATAAACAAGACAATATACACCACCAGGGCATCGACAATTACATATCAACGTCACACCAACTGCACCAACAGCCACAAAATCCGCCGACTGCATCCCATCGTCAAAACCTACTTACTACCAAAAACCAGTATCCCAAACAGCCCAAAATGACAAACCCATCAACAAACCAGCAAACTGAACAAAATCAACAAAACTGAACAGCCTACTCCAGTGACCAGAACCCAAACAACCCAACTGTTCGAAAGCCTCCACCAAAAAATAACTCAATCAACTGACTGCCAAACCAGTGCACACAGCAAGCACCAAATTTCAAACCATACCTAGTAGCACTGAAACATCATATCCATTGCGTATACTGACGGCCCATATAATAATAATACTAGACCACTCCAGATCCAACCCAATAAACTGAAAGACATATTAAATCAGTCCAGCAACACAACAACCCAATCAATCGAACTCCTAGTGCGGGGTCATTCCAGATCAGCCTAGCAATCCAATAAATCGAACTCTTACTGCTGGGTCATTGTCCAGCCAACTGTTGGGTCGTGTTTTTTGTTGTGGCTTTGTCCTAGGATTTTTTTAAGAGGGGTTGAATCCTTTTATCCGTTGATTTGCTCTTGATTTAGCAGATCCATTATTTATATTTTTTGGATTTTTGCACACCGTGACCTGATTATTTGGGAGCTTTATGGACCTTCTTTATCTGTCTCTATTGTCCGATTAGAAGTATATTGTTCTCTCTTATTTTATCTCTCTATTTATCTTAGAATTTTTTTCTGTCACGAGTGTCATAGTATTATTAATGATATGACTATTAATGAGGGAGTTGAGACCCCTACTGTTAAGACATTTATTAGTTCTGCCACCGGGTATAGGGGGTCGACAGTGCTCAGCCCAACGCCTTCAGAGTATCCCACATCAGCATAGACATAGAAATTCTCGTCAGTGTGATTATTGTAGCCGACTTGGACATCTCAGGACTGCTTGTTGGAAGCTCCATCTGGAGCTTAAGCCGCGTCCTTGTAGTCATACTGCTACCATTGTTGAGGCACCATCACCTACAGTCATTACTCCTCCTACTACTATTGCTCCTACTTTTCCTTGGCAGAGTGATATGGATATTATCACTTCTTGCTTGGATATATTTATGTCAGCCTTGAGTTTTCAAGGTTCGACTACTGCTGCAACGATTACTACAGGTATTCCTCGTGCCTTTCATACTTGAGTCAGTCCGTCTCCCTTTTGGATGTTAGACTCGGGTGCGAATGGTTATATAAAAGGTGAGGCCCATCATTTCACTTCTTTTTACGAGTAGGGTAGGCCACACCTAATTGGGTAAGACAGACTAAGAAAAAATTCTTCTGCAACGTATTGGGTAGTAAGATGAAAGACTACATTTCCTACCCGCATGGTAGAGTGAACACCCCTAATTCACACCTTCTTCTAGGTAATTATATCTTCAATGAGACTTCCTCTAGATAAACATATCTTCAATGAGACCCCTTTTGTTTTCTATTTTTTTACGTATTAAAATTTGATTTAAGTTAATTAAAATTTATTTTTTTACATATTAAAATTTGAGTTAATTAAAAATTATATTTTTTACTTATTAAAATTTGGGCTAATTAAAATTCTATTTGAGCCAATTAAAAATTATTTTTAATCAACTCAAATCAAATTTTAATCAACTCATATTTAATCAATACAAATTTTAATACATAAAAAATATAAATTTTAATTGACTCAAATTTTAATAAATTGAATTTTAATTGATATGAATTTTAATAAGTAAAAAAACATAAATTTTAATCGACTCGAAAGCGAACTTTAATCGGCGCTAACAACTTAGGTAGAATTCAAAATTCAAATCGACTCAAAATTTTAATATGTAAAAAATAAATTTTAATAGGCTCAAATTTTAATATCTTAAAAAAATAAAATTTATTGAGCTTCAATCGAATTTTAATTGGCTCAAATTTTAATATGTAAAAAAATAAATTTTAATCGGTTCGAATTTTAATAAAATTTTATGTAAAAAAATTACTTGAGGTTTGTGTAGGGTCTTTTTTGGTATTTTAGATTAATTGTTTTTGTTAGAAATAGTAGCTTATTGGTAGGGGTGTTAGTGATATTTAAATATAAACTAGTATGAGTGTCAGTGATGTTTTTAATAATAAAGGTGGTATCCTTGAAGATATAGTAAATTAGGAGGAATGTGGCTGAAATTTTCACAATTAATATTTATTTAATAAGTTGTAATCATGGTAAAAAAATCCAATTTTGCAAAGTCATCGTTGATCTGCAAAAACCCTCATTAGGTGATATATGAGATGATTATCATCACTATAGGTGCAAAAGTTTCATTCATGCATAAATTAAGGAAAATGTCATACAACTCAAACGAAATTCAAAAATTACAATTCAAATGTATATCCTCTCTTGGATAAGTGTTAGATGAGTGACATCTATTGAAAAAATTGATAGAACCCACTTATCCAAAAAATAATATGTAATTGGATTACAATTTTTTGATTTAATTTAAATTGTATAGCATTACTCATAAATTAGCGCTTCATATCTTTTTCCTTAACATATAATTAGTGCTATAAAAAGTACTCTTCAATGATTTATCCAGGAAAAGCTACTCTTTTTAGTCCATAGTTTCTTACCTGAATAATAGCATTCTTCAATGCCATGATGCTTAGGCAGACAAAAGACAAATATTTGCTTGAATAGCTTAATCTGGCCAGTATTCTCAATACTTGTTTGCCTTGAAGACCCCTTCCTTAAAATTCACAACCTGCACATTACTCTGGCAACTTTTCTAATCTTTGACATTTGCATCATGTACTAGAGGTTGGATTTGAAACGATCATAAGTAGAGTCTAACAAAAATCTCTCCGAAATGGACAAAAATTTGTTGTACCCTTGTCTCAAAGTGTATTGTAGACGAGGGTCTTTAATTGACATTTTTCAATTATATCAAACAACGCATTCTCTGACATTTTCGTCGAGCCTTTTCTTTATAGGACAAAGTCTGTTGCTAGAGTGCTAGACAAACACACCAAACATTTACTGCCTCAAATGAGATTCTCGTAGAGATCACTCCAATCCTCCAATTTATAATCCAATCAACAGTGCTAGACAAACTTGTCTACCATTTTACCAACCCTAAGTGGGCCATTCATTATTGGTGGGGCTCACTAAGTACCAGTAAGCAACCGACGATATTGATTGCACCACGTCAACTGATAAATAGAAGTTGGTAAGAGCAGCATTAATGCTATAACTTGTACCTTGATTCGAATCACTTTTTCTGGTAAGAGCAGCAATAATATTATTGTTTAATGAAAAAAAAGTGATTCGAATCAACGTACACGTTAGAACAAATTTCACATTATTAAAAAATTACTTATTTATGTCGCTTAGAATTTATGTAGTCATTAGGGTGGCGAACAACCTTGAAGTACTAAAGAAAGGTAAGCATCTCTCCGAACAATGGCAAACCCATGTGGCCAGGAGGGAGATTGGTGGTGCCGCCAGCCGAGCATCAGACCTTAGCCGAAAAACCATACCAGATATCATTCCACCACCAAGGGCGGAGTCAGGATTTTGTCTCAGTGCGGGCAACTTAAATTTTTAAATTTTAAAGTATAATTGTAACATTATTTTTATCAAAATATGTATTCTTGATAAACTATTTATAAACTTAGTTACATCAAAAGAATGTCATTTAGAGGCTTAACTCATATATATATTTAAGTCCCAAAATATCCTATACTTTAAGAAAATTTTAAAATACTTAGATCTGGATTAAGAAGATAAAAGCTTACTAAAAAACAAAAAAAACAGGCGTGAAAAGGAGCTACCAAAAATTAGTTTTAAGGGTTGAAAATTATATTAATATGTCTTATATTTTAAGAAATTTTTAGTGTGACAAGTTTAAGAAATTTTTAAAATTTTTAAAATTACAACTAAGTTCCAAAATTTATTAAAATTTCAATGGGGGTAGTTGCTAGGCGTGAAAAATGAGGAGAAACTACCAAAAGTTAGCTTTTAAGAGTTAAAAATTATATTAATATACCCTATACTTTAAGCAAATTTCAATGAGCGCAAGTTTAAGACATTCTTAAAATTTTTAAAATTACACCTAGGTCCCACTTTTTTTAAAAATTTCAGTGGGGGCAGCTGCCTCAATACTAAATCCGCCACTGCCACCACCAGTGGCGCAACTCCGAACACCGATGCCAAACACACACCCACTGTCATGTCCATCTCTCTCTCTCTAGTAGTGAGAGAGATTGAAGGGACTCTAGGCGGGTTAACAGTTCCTGGACTAACGCGTGTAAATGTGAAGGTCCGAAGGCACCAAAGAACTGAGCCGAGGGAGTATGGGCCGGAGTGGCCGATGGAGTATGGCTCGGAGGGGCCGAGTGCACCCACTGTCACCAACATTTGAGGCGACATGATCTGCATTTATGGCGATGTGAGTGACTGAGACATGACAATTAATGAGTCACTGCTTCCCTGGAGACTCAAACTGGCGGTAATGAGTACGAAAATTAATGGCCGACGACATCAGGCGCTAGAATCGAGGTACTATTCTCCTAGGGCCGAACACTCGCCGATAGGTGTTTGACGCCGCCTAGAGGCACTCAAGTGCTCGGGGATAGCCAAGGGTTCTCGGCTTAGCCCCGAGGACTTGATCTACCTCCCGAACATTGATGACACGAAGACTTATTTGGAAAGAGTAATGCTAGATAGACTTAAAAATTTGACTTGATAATCTCAACCATTGAATAGGTAATAGGTCCCAATAAATGCTGGGACCTGCAGTGAAATCAATGGTTGAAATTATCAAGTCAATTTTTTAAGTCTACTTTTTAAGTTCATGTAGCATTGCTCATTTGGAAAACACCCATTGCGCATGGGTAAGGGTGAAAAACATTTAATGCTGAGATGGGACTTTATGCCCTTGCACTCATTGCTATTCCAGGTATAAATATTTATGAGAAAAATGAACAAAGGTACGCAATATTGAACATGGATATAGAATATTTAAGTGTTCAAGCCCTCGCAGTTTATACTGACTTAAGCTTTGGAGGGGATAAGCCGAGTGTCCACTCGACTCCTTTTCTGACTCTTGTGGATTATTACAGGCTCACCATATAGACGACTGTTACTCCAAATCTATTTTATAAAATATCCCGTCTAGAGATATATATCCAATCACCCCACTTTAATTAAAGACAATAACCAGAAAAGGAAATTTGGAAGCCTGGATATGTCAGGAGTGCTTTTCTCACCCTCCTATAAAAGGATAATTTTTAATAATAATGAGAGAAGAAAATTTTAGAATATTAATAAATACAAAAAAAACTTAAAATATTTGGTAGTAATAGTTAGGTCTGGCAATCATATTGAGTGGAACGGTTTTGTGTTGGGTGAAATGGATTTGTGTAAAAAAAAAACCTTCATTCATACTGCATTTGTTTATATAAACGAGTTCAGTTATCACACTCATACACAAAATAATTTATTAGACGGGCTACTCGATGCAATCCGTGTGTCACCCGCTAAATAAGAGAATAAGTTAAAATATTTCAGGTACACACAAAAAATCATTAACTTGTTACACATTACATATGTTTGACCTGTTTACTGTAACAATAAATCATGATTGAGCAAAAAAATAAAGACAAAAAATAAACATTAAATGACTACTAAATTTGAATGATGGAAGGTGTGAGATGAGGTAGAGGTTGAGAGACCTAATTTTTTTAAAAAAAATTATAGTACAACTGTTAACGGGTTGAAAAGAATTTATAGGTCAAACACGAAACTGGTTCATTTATTTTACGGGTCTACCGAGTTAACCCATTAATCACCCAAACTCGTTAAGACTACATACAAACCCGCTAAATCCGTGTCGGGTTAATGTCAATTTCACGAGTCGTGTTTAAAATTGTCAGGCCTATTAATAGTTTTACTTAGTATTTTAAAACCCAGCCCAGTCCGATTGGTCACCCAGTACTTAAGCTGGGCCGGTTTCCTAATTAGATCGGCTGAGCAGTTGGTTCGGTATAAAACCGGTAAAATTGGCCCAAACCGTCCAAACCAGCCATTTTTATTAGCCCGTTCGAACTGGTTTTTTTACACAAATCCAAATAAACAGATTTCTTTCTTTGAATTTAAATCTATTTAATACTTTTTAGCATATCCTTGAGATATGTCTTATTTTTTTATTTTTTTTTGGAGTCATCACATTGTTATTGTTTATACAAAAAATTCAAAGCTTAATAATTACTCAATTTTTTTATGCTCTATAAATTATATTTTTGTCTTTTAATTTCATTTGCTATAGCATAAAACATGTTATTTTTGTAAATATAATATAATCTTTTAGCATATTTATCATTATTATTAATTTTTTTATTAATAATTATATGACTGTTTAAACCAGTGACTCGTTGACTCAGTCCCTTTGCAGGGTTGACGTTTGGACCAAGTTAAAAAACTATGGTTTTACTCTAGACATTTATAAACTTTTTTCAATTAATTTTCAAAATTTCAAACATTGCATGTTCAGTATCAATATCATTAAATGTTTTCCTCGGTTAATGTTTTGGTACTTAATTTCTTGACTTAATTGCCGACATAATGATGTATTTGTCATTAGATTAATAACGGATCCCTATTAACTAACTAAGTTATTATCAAGCCATAGGGGAAATGCATGCCAACTAAGTAGGTTCGATCAGACAAAATTTAATTTAAATTCTACTCGTTTTAAAATCTATTCCGGGCCCTGTAAGGAGGCGTCAAAACTCAAAAGAGACCCACAAACTATTGAGCCAGTTTGGCAAGTTGCTTGATGGAAGAAGCCCAATTAGCTTATATGTTTTTATGAAATCTAGTTTAGCATTGTTCATATGAAATATTCTATACTTTGAAAATCTCTAACAAACTTTGGGTGAAAAACGTCCAATTGTTTAACCGTTTTTTAGTTTCTACATTTTTTTTGGGTTCAATGCTCAAAGGTGCCTAGACCAACTTACGTACACCTTAACTAATCTCATTTCTGGTCCAGTTAAAGACAGACCATCTATGTTGGAGTTAAGATATTCATGACGGATAAATTCTTTATGACCTGATCCAACAGAATTGCCAAAGATTTGAACTTTATAGCTCGTTCCCTATTACCTCTTGAGCTACTCTTAGGATTAATTTCTATAATTGAGGTAATGCGAAACTAACAACAAACGAAGGTTATGAAAACGTGATAAATTAGGGGGCGATGTGAAATCTATATATATATATATATATATATATATA
>CM042202.1:17507016-17525184 GCA_023539305.1 Ilex asprella
GGATAATAAGTATAAATTGGTGAAATTGTTTAATATTAAGGGTCATGCAATAAAAATGATATTTTTGAGTCGTCAAACTTGGACGATTTGGACCGTTGCAAGAGTCTATTTTATTATGTAAATACAGGCGTGAGTGTGAACATATGAATGTTGGCATTCGTAAATGGTTTTGCTTTCTATATAAGGCATACATGGACATGCAAATTTCTACGCGAGGCAGACAGTACCTCATGGATGGGGTCTCGGTTCTGAAACAGACATCAACGACTGCTCTTACATTTGGAGTACATTGGGGTACTAGTTCATCGCTTGAAGTAAATGCAAGCACATGCTCATGGGCAGATGTATGTAGGGGCTACCCACCCTCAAATATTTTTCCTAATTATATATATATATATATATATATATATATATATATATATATATAAAATTAGAGGTGCAATGTGAAAAGTTTGATAGTTGAAAGAATAATATGAGACAAGAAACATATTGAAGGGGTCAAAGTGTAATTTGTCCTAATCCACATCAATTGATATTTATAGTGTCAATGTATCATAATATTGCTTAATCTCTATACATTAAAATATAAATATAAAAAAGTCTTATGACATATGTTGGTCAATGTTGTCTCCTCAATAATTAACAAGGCATATGCTAAAATAAAATTAAGTTTGGTGGCACATGATGAAGTATGGGATTAGAAAGACTTGGAGGGAACAAATATATGAATGACATATCTCTTTCAATGTTATGTTGTTGGAATAAAAATAAATGAGAACCCTAGACCCGTTTCCTTAAACTAAAATATCAATTACTAAGAAATTTTTATAAAAAAAAAGTACAGATTTTTTTTTAATTAGAATGTCTCGACGGATAAGACAAGTCTAAGAGTGTGAGTCTATTTTGAATATATTACGGTTCATTCACTTGTTTCTTCTTTCGATGAAACCGACCCTCACATGTGAAGCTCAACAATCTTCCCCTTCTCCACTACATACTCTTAACCTACAAAAAAACTAATTTGTAAGGTAATAAGACCCTTCACTTTTCTCTTCTCCCACCCCCCACCCCCAACAACAACAAAAAAAACAATTCCATGCTCTCTGACCCAACACCAACATGCTCGACTAGTCGTAAATCCAAATATACTCTTAACTCAAAAAATTTAGCTCTATTAATTACACCTCTTCCAAAATCTATTAACAATTTGTAAAAAAAAAAACTAATCTTTTTCCAAAGATCCCTTCTTCTGGGGTCCTTCCAATCTTTTTCCGAAGATCCCTTATTTTTAAGTCCTTCTCACCATGCCTTCTATTTCTTTCAATCAATAAAGACCGTCTCTGTCTTTAATATTTTCAACGTCACTCAATTTAGTATCAAAGTCAAAGTTTGCATGCTTTGTTCAACTCCGTTTTTTCTCGGTAAGTAAAAATGAAACAAACACGTAATGGATTGTGTATTTTTGTTTGAATGATAAATCTTCTTGATGGAAACATTAAATTGTTTTCATGAAGGTGATCCTCGAAATGTCAGTGTCAACCAAAGTTATTTTGTTAAAAAAATCTAAACATAAGAAATAAAATGGTGCTCGTTTTGGGGTGGCCCTGGCCCTTGACTTTTACAATGTGAATGGCTAAATCTATCCAAGGATAGTGATTTATTTGTTACTATTAGGCCGACGTAATTTGAAGAATTTCGCACACTGGATTAGTTAAATTACACTTTGACCCCATTAACTATAGGACATTCGTATGATCCCGTCAACAATGATATTTTTCACATAGCACCTCCAATTAAGGTTATTTATTCCATATTTCTCATGGAATTATAACGTTTTTCACATTACATCATCAATTATGATTATTAATTTCTCATGACCTCTATTATAGACATTGGAAATCTTTATTTTACTACATATTTTAAAATTATTTTTGAAACTTAACTATGAGGTTGATAAGAGTATTGTCCCGTCTTTTTTTTTTTTTTAATATTACGGTCAGAAATGTCTAGAGAAGTGGAAATAATCTCTTAGTTTCAATGGTCATCCATTTCTGCTCTAGCCTAAGCCTCAATAATTGTACGCTAAGGCCGCTATGGGTTCTCTTTTTATCCAATCTTCTCAATTACAGTCAAACCATCCTACTTATAGAGCCCATTTGTCAATGTGAAATCTATTAACATTTGGACCTGTCGACAACATGAGAGAAAGTAAAGACAAGTACCTCATCAATTCACGATAAATTACATCCACCTCCCTAGAGGATTGATCAAATAACAACGAGACTCCTTTTTGTTTGAAAAATAACATTGACTACTCCTTTGCTTTGGTTGTTAGTAACAGATTCTCTCAACTGTCATTTTACAGTTAAAGGGACGTGAAGCCCAAATTTTTTAATTACACTGTTGAGCAACCCCTGATAGTGGAAAAAATATTCATTACAACGGTGATACCACGTGACAAAGTGATGTGGTATCACCAACTAATAATATTAAAACAAATAAGTACATACATCTCACAAATATTAATAAATAACCTGCCATGTAAGCAAATAATTTTCCACCCTCCTGCCATGTAAGTCCAAGTGGGGTTCACCTTTCCTATTTAGGGTTTTATTATTGGTTGGTGATACCATGTCATCAATTGTGACATGGTACCACCATTGTATTCAATATTTACTCCTGATAGTGAAATATCCGATAATGGATTCTAGTTGTATTATTCTCATTGTCTAGCTGTATTGAGCTAAACTCCAACCCCTCCAAACTTGGGTCCATTTTTTTTTAAGGTGTAGTCCTTTTTCTCTTCTAATGTAAGTGTAACTTATGATTTAGGTTTCTGTTAAAGTACAAAGGATACAACTTGCAAAGGTTAGTCCAAATAGCGAATAAAAAACGAGATGAAAACTAGTATGTTTCAAGTTTGAATCTTCTTGATCACATAAAATTGGAGTTCAATTGATGTGTGTGTTTAGTAGATGATATACCCAAGGTTAATATTACTATCAAAAGTCGAAAGACGTATGATTAAAATGACTTTTATTAGCCAAAAAAAAAAAAAAACAAATTCAACTTATTCTTCCCATCCACATCAAACAAATGAAAAGCTCCAAATACTTCGTCTTCAAAGAATACAATACAATACATATGTTACATGAACAAATAGGGGTGTTCAAATTTCCGACTGGCCGCAAGTTCCTACCCTACCCGACCCTACCCTACCCTAAAAATCGGCTAGCCGCAACAATCGGGTAGGAATGCGGAAGAGTTTTTGTTCTTTCGATTAAATCGGGTAGGAATGCGGAATAATCATCTATTTCCGCATTCCTACCCTACCCTACCCGCATTAATTTTGTATTTCATATTGTTTAAACTTAAATTAATTGTTATTATATTTGTGGAACAATTATGGTAGATTGATGTTTATACTTTCTTGTGTTTTATTATAATTGTTGTTGTAGTTATTTTTTATTTTAATGTTATTGATTTATGGTATTGTTAAATTGGTGGATGTTATTTAATTAAATTATTAAAATAATCCAAAAATTAATAGTTACAAAAATATTTATCCGCCTTCCTACCCGACTTCCTATCCGATTAATCGGGTAGGAAGGCGGATAGGAATACTAAAGCTGTCGGGTAGGGTAGGCCAAGAAAAAACTCTTCCGCAAAGTTTCGGGTAGGAATGCGAAAGAACATATTTTCTACCTGTAGGATAGGGTGAACACCCTATGAACAAACTAGCAACTATGAGAGGCAATGAAGATGATTGCCACTACCAAAAAGGGTAAAAATATAAAAAGGGAAACGAAAAGTTTCCGAGAGGTGATGAAGATGGAAATGGAATATTTTCATTTCGTAATCTTTGAAATATTTGTCCTTTCCTTGCCTAAAAAAAAGGAAATGTGAAAAAATTACACTTTGCCTCCCATAACTATGAACTCAATTTTCCTTTGCTCCTTAAACTACTGAATTTTTTCACATGGCCACCTCAACTATTAGAATTGATTCTACATTGCTCCCCCCAAAAAATGTTCCTTCTCTTTCAGATAGAAATTGTCAATGCGTCGATACAAAAGTAAAATAAAATCATATGGTATGGAGACAAAGTAGTGGCGGCTCAGTATTAGAGAAAAAAAGTGTAGGCCTTAGATCTTACTTAGAAATAAGACGCCAAATTTAAGAGGTCAATAATGTGATACACAAAGATTAAAACAACATACAATTCAGGTCAACAAAAACACTCCTCAAAGAGTAAGCTAACAAAAATAATTTTAAAATTTGGATTCAAAACTCCAACCCACTTCACACAATCACATTTATTAAATGACAAAAAGGGTTAACAAGAAGGGTAATTCTACAAAACCCAAAAAAAATCGGTACCATGTAAGAATTTACTATTTTTTGAGGTCAACATTTAAAGGTAAAATTACTACTATTTAATTGATAGTATGACTTTGGAAGATAGTAGAATAATTCAACAAAAATATAGTAATAAATGTATTTATAGTAGCAGTAATCATGCAATACCACAATTTCGATGAAGAAGGTACAAAACAAACAAGAAGAACACAAAAATATTAATGAGATAATATAATTCTATCAAAGTATTTAAGATCAAAATTAGCCTCATTGACATTTATCAGCCTCATATGTTCTTGAGCCACCCCTAAGACAAAATAAAATAATTTTTTTGTTTAATATAAATGAGACGTTAATCATTGAGACAATGTGAAATGAATAATATAGTTGAAGATGTAATATGAGAAACAGAGCGTTAAGAGACATGTGAGAAAAGAATCATAGCTGGCGGGTCAAAATATAATTTATCCAAGAGATGTTTGTCCTTCCAAATCCAATTAATGAAGGAAAATTCTTCTTCCATCAACACCCGTGAATGGAGAAAAGATACTCAACCCTTTTGTCCATGTCATTTTGTAGTTCAGTGCAACTTGACTTGAATGACGTCTTTGTGATCCAGCTAATATTTTAAAATTCTCACATCAGGACAGTGCTGTCATGGAGTTCCAATCAGGTGGAAGAGCTCAAATTTTTTAGAAGATTGAATTTTAACACGTAACTTCTCCATATATAACTTCATGTTAACTCTCTCTTTTGCACTTAACAAGCAGAAAGCCTAAAACATATTGCAAACTATACAAAGTTAGAGAGAGAGAGAGAAGCTGGTTGTGGGGAGCCATGGAGAAAAGTGAGAAAGTTGCAGCAAGTAAGGAGCTCAAGTACAGAGGAGTCAAAGCCATGCCATTTGTTATAGGTAATACTAAAATACAGAACTGCTCATAATATTAGAATACTTACCACAAGGACCTGTTTTTTCTTCTTCTTTGAAGTGTTACAAAGAATCATCAACTATTACTGTTAAGAGTATATGCCTCTATATACGAGGAGAAAACACTCACGTAAGGATGAAAAGGAAACCCGAAAGAGGGCGCTAGGGCACGTAGAATAACCCACAAAGAGGAGAACATGAGAAATCAATTTTTAAGTTTGACAAGAATTAACAAACGTCTAATTGAAAAAAAAATATTGAGAGAATTAAAGGAAGCCAACGTGCATCAGCGTCGCGTTAGTTTTCTTCTTCTTCTTCTTCTTCTTCTTCTAGTCTTGTGTCTTTTCTTTCCAAAACTCTAGGCGAGTGTGTGTGTGTGTTTTCCCTTATGACCAATCTAAATTGTTGCAGGAAATGAGACCTTTGAGAAGTTGGGGACAATTGGAACCTCATCAAATCTATTGGTTTATCTCACAACTGTCTTTAACATGAAGAGCATTACAGCAACTAATCTCATCAACATCTTCAATGGTACTTGCAACTTTGGCACCTTGCTCGGAGCTTTTGCTTCCGATACTTATCTTGGCCGCTATAAAACTTTGGGAATCGCTTCAATCTCTTCTTTCTTGGTACGATTACTTGCAATCTTTGCATCTTTAAACCAATTAGCTATCGATACAAGGATTACACTTTAGTAGCGATAAATTATTTTTTTCTTGTCTTACTCTTTTTTATCCAATCAAAACAAGGAATGTGGACACTTGTCTTCTTTTATTATTATCGCGATGATTGATTAAAAATATAACAAAACAAATCTACAGTTGATAATCAACTTTTTAACATGATATCGATAAATTATTTTTTGATATCATAGTCTTATCTGTAGATACAAATGTGCTCTCTTCTGCTATTTGTTTCTTTGTGTGTGTGGTGGTGGTGGTGATAAACAATTAATGATGGATGTGTTTAAAAGGAGTAATGCTTTAACTCGATGTAAAATTTTATGAAGTGACCCCCTATAGTTTCAAGGAGTTCGTCACCGTCCCCTAACTTCTTTCTATTTTCCTAAAGGGCTTTTCGTATTTTGTATCCTCAAAGATTTCAAAATTTTTATTTTATATCCTCATAAATTAAAATTTTCACATTACACTTTCAATCTATCAAAAGTATTACAATATGACCCTTTTGTTAACTTCCGTTATTTTTTTCCTCAAAAGCTAACTCATTAATAGTGACGGAAAAAACTAACAGAAAGCTAATAGAATTATCACATTGCAATAATTTTGATACATTGAAAGTGTAATATAAAAAAATAATTTTTGAGGGTACAAAGTGAAAATATTGAAAATTTTTAGGTTGCAAAGTGCAATTCCCCCTTTCCTAAATAACCCACGTAAAGACCAGTAGAAAGAATCCATACCCTTGAGTTGAAATTAATCTGTAACAGTCCCTGTTTGTATGTATTATAGATTTCTGTACCTAACCTGTTATAAAATGAATTTTATGACTCCTATTATTGTATTCTACTTATTATTTAAGGAACAATGATAGAGATGTCACAGAAGGTGATTTAAGTATCGGGAAAAAAATAACAACTTCAGAAGAGAGAGACCGGAGGAATCAATAAGAACACAGGACAGAGAAATGGCTATGGACATTACAATTCAATTTAGTCTAAGTTATAATAAAGTAAGGTTGTTTGAGATCGATTATAACATTCTATAACCAATCCTAAATTTTTTATTGTAATTTAACACCATTTAATTGTAATTTGACACAATAAGTCAAGGTCACGCCAAAAAACATAATTGAATAAAGATGTTAGTCTAACCAAACAAGCACCCGACTTAACTGAGAATTCAGTGGTTGGCCTAATGGTCACCATCCCAATATTAGATTTAATAGTCGTGGGTTCAAATGTCATTGTCCCCACTTCATGTATAGACTTGCTTAAAACATAAATGGTTGGATCAGTACTACAGAGAAAAAAAGTTAATAGGATTCACTAATATAAACAGTATATGTTAAAATAAAAAGCAAAATTTGATGAATGTTTTTGGTACGTTTAGCAATATTTTTATGAAATATTCACTGCTTATGTGCTAAAAACAGAATATCTACTCTATGGTACTGTCTAATGATCAAGTCTTTCTATTTTTCAACAACAAAATGATCCAGTCATCGATATTGACTTAGTAAACGAAGTTTGATGAACGTTTTGGTGAGTGTAGCTGGGTTGTAATGAACTATTGACAACTTTCCAGCTAAAACCAGAAAATATATTCTCTGATACTGTCTACTGATCAAGTTTTTCGATTGTTCAACAACAGGGGATGTTTGTACTAACACTAACAGCAGCAATTACCAAGCTTCATCCTCCTCACTGTGGATCAGAGAGCAAAACATGCACTGGACCAACAACTTGGCAAATGGCCTTTCTATTAACCGGATTTGGACTACTCGTAGTGGGAGCAAGTGGGATTAGACCATGTAACTTGGCCTTTGGAGCAGACCAATTCAATCCCAACACAGAGTCTGGCAAAAGGGGAATCAATAGTTTCTTCAATTGGTACTATTTCACTTTCACTTTCGCCATGATGGTATCATTGACAATCATCGTCTACGTGCAATCCAACATTAACTGGGCTCTCGGGCTTGCCATTCCCACCTTTCTGATGTTCCTATCCTGTGCTTTCTTCTTCGTGGGCACGAGGATTTATGTCATGGTGATACCGGAGGGTAGTCCCTTGACGAGTGTGGCACAGGTTGTCATGGCTGCTAGCAAGAAGAGGAAGTTGAAGTTGCCAGAACAACCATGGCTGTCTCTGTTTAACCGTACGCCTGTTAATTCTATCAATTCTGAGCTTCCTTACACAGATCAATTCAGGTAACCAACCCAGTTACTGCCTTTTACTTGTCAATGTCATTAGCTCGTAGTCATTGTCAGTTCAAATTCAATTAGCTAGTAGTCCTCCAGGACTAACAAGAACCAAAATGATTTCAGATTTGTCAACAAAGCATCGATCATAACTCCAGAAGACGAAATCAACCCTGATGGATCAGCAGTGGATCCATGGAGACTGTGCAGCATACAACAAGTTGAAGAAGTAAAATGCTTGTTGAGAGTGATTCCCATATGGTTTGCAGGTGTTATTTACTTTCTTGTTCTAGTCCAACAACAAACTTATGTAGTCTTCCAAGCCATTCAATCCGATCGACGCCTAGCCAACACCAATTTCAGAATCCCAGCAGCATCTTTCACTGTATTCTCCATGCTAAGCCTCACAATCTGGATACCAATCTATGATAGATTATTAGTACCATTGCTTCGGAGAGTCACGAAAAAAGAAGCAGGGATTACAATTCTCCAGAAGATGGGCATTGGAATGGTTCTGGCCATTGTCACCATGCTTGTATCAGCTTTAGTCGAAAACAGGAGGAGGACAATAGCTCTTACAAGGCCAACACTAGGAATTGTGCCAAGAAAGGGTGACATTTCTTCAATGTCCGGTTCTTGGTTAATAGCTCAGTTAGCACTGGTAGGACTGTCCGAGGCATTTACTGTTATCGGAGAAGTCGAGTTCTTTTACAAGCAGTTCCCAGAAAACATGAGGAGCTTTGGAGGGTCTTTCTTGTTTTGTGGCAGTGCAATGTCAAGTTATTTGAGCAGTTTCTTGGTGTCGATTGTTCATCAGACGACGAAAAATTCAACAGGAGGAAACTGGTTAGCAGAAGATCTTAACAAGGGGAGACTGGATTACTTTTACTACATGATTGCTGGTTTGCAGGTGGTGAATTTGGGTTACTTTCTGGTATGTGCAAAGTGGTACAGGTACAGAGGAACAGGAGGCAACACTGGTGAAGTGAGTATGGAAAAATTGCATTCTGGAAAATCTCTTGCTTGAAAAATTACTCACAAATGTGGTTTTTTACACACTCTTCTCCAACTTCTTCACAGCATAAAATAGATTAGACAAGTTTCTCTCACTTTGTTCGAGTTATTGAATCGAGGAGGGCTTGATACAGGAAGATATATATACTTCTTTTCACATACGAAAATAAAAAAATTCAGACTCATGTGACAAGCTAAGACCCTGAAAAGATCACTAACGAAATACCACATTTTGAAGTTCATTCACTCCACAATTTAGACAAAAATGGAATTGAAACAGTATAATAAAATAGATTAGACAAGTAGAAACAGTGCTGGTGAATAAGAAAGAAAGGTGTTTGCATAAATTTTGTGAACAATCTGTGATAATCCTACAACCAAACAGGAGTCAACAATACATACCTTGCAACATTGCCTTTGGAATGGTAGTGTTGGTCAGTTCGAGTGAACCACATAAAAGGGAATGGTAAGCAGGGGCGGAGCCAGAATCTCACTTTAGAGGGGCAACATATTATTAAAATCTTAGCGTTTAAGAATGAGTAATATATTAAGATTTAACACTAAATTAATATATGAAAAATAAAATTATATAAAAACAGAACATAACTTTCTTATAAATTTCCAAAATCGTTTTAGCAATTTTCTTTCAATGTTAGGATCAAAAAGTCCGTGACAAAATCATCGTTTATATAATTGCACTGCGTAATTAAGACTAGGGTAATTCTTATTTTACACTATGAAAGATGCTCTAATTTACACTTTGTGCCCCTAAAGAATTGGATTTTCAAATTGTACTATCAATGTTATTAATCAAATTCAATGTAGCCCAATTCAAGAGTGAAATTTAAGATTGAGGGTGCAAAAATAGAACATTTATTTTATTGGACTAGGAAGGCCATGAGGCACTCATTTTCTCTTGGAATAAAAGAAAGAAAAAGATATTGGACCACTAACAAAGTCACAAAATACAAGATACCATGCCTGAATAGTCACTGTAACTCTTCATGTTCAGAAAGACCACGTCTCGCGAGCACATCCTCTGTTTTAAATTCTACTCAATTTCACTCTCATACTCAACAACTCTCCTCTTCCTCATAGAACTTGTAACTCTCTGCTCTCTCTTCACACTTAAAGTAAAAAATATTTTGACGACTCTAGTCATTCAAAGCGGACATAAGTCACATTGATCGAACCACTATAAACCTTGTCGTATCTCGCTTATTGTCTCTTTCTATTTTAATTACCACTTTTATTATTGCTCAATTGACAGGTGATATACAAACTCAATTTATGCAACATCACACTCAATACTAGATCCCTTACCATTAACTAAGATTGAGGGACATCAATTTTATAATATATTATTTTTATATAGTATAGTTCAGTCGTTTGACTTCTTTTGAACATAGCGGGATTCTATATACAACATTTCGTCATCGATCATTTCCAATAGTTGACAGTAGCAGTGCGTCATTGCTTGCAGAAATGGAGAGTACATCCAACAACACAATGCCTTACCTACATGGTTAGACTCCAGATTCATGTAGAAACGTAAGCATACATGCAATGAACTCATTCATAAGATATTGAGTCACTTCAATAATCTCTTTTCTTTTTTTTTGTCAAATTATCCGGTATTCGAAAGTCATTTTGAGTTCCGATTAATCCGGATTCGAGTCAGGTAGGACCACAAGGACGGCAAAGCTCTCCCTACCGAACGCAACTACGGTCTCAAAACTTGAACTCAAAACATTGGTTAAGTTAGAACAGTCTCTCACCAACTGATCTAACGATCGGTGTTAATATTCTCTTCTACCAATAACCAACTCACACATAAACTTAACATTATCCAATTATACAAAAAAATCATGAACAAATTTAGAGGGCTTAGCTAGAAAATTTGCTACTTTATTTTACTACTGCCCTAACTGCCCCAAATCCTCTTCATTTTGGACAAACAAAGAATCTGTTTTTTGTCTTCAACCATAACACAAATCTGAAAGGTCCTCTTTGGGGGTCTTTTTTAGGTTTTAGCACAGGCAAACAATCTCCTCCAAGCACATAACTCTGCACCTAAAGTGGCTGTTTGGATGATTTTTATGGGGGTATTGGATTGATTGCATTTATCAAGCGCTTTCAAACCTAAATCCTTGTATGCGGAATGAAATAATTTTGTCTACCTAATTTCAAGCTTGATAAGTGATATAAATACACTAGTCATAACCCGTGCCGATATAATATAAAATTCAAGAATCCAAAAAATAGATCCCATTATATTAAATTTTTGCAAAATATATTAACTATAAATTAATTAAATATTAAATAATTAAATATATGATAGAAATGAGTGATGTAATCTTTTTAAGGAGGAAATATATAAATTATTAAACATGTGATAGAAATGAGTGATGTGATTTAATGTTTAAGTTTGACAAATGGATGATGGGTGAGGTAAGTGGTTGGTGATGGTTTTGAAGAGAAAAATATGACTGAGATAAAATTCAAACACACTCTTATTTTATTATATCGATGTAAGGCTCACAAAATCATATCAAATCATGTACAAGAATTATTAATTTTTGATACTTAATTGATTAAAATGTTCATTATTAAAAAAATAAGAGAATGAATTTTTTGAGTAAAATAGTTTTTTCTCTACAAATTCAATATCTCACTTTTTAAACCCACCTTTCCCTTGCCCCGCGAGTTTCATCAAACACCCTTTGTGGGTTTCAGTCCACCATTTCTAATGGGTCGGAATTCGAATCTCATGCCTCAAATTTTGAATTAAAAGATAAGTTTAGAAGGTGCATTGGACTTTTTTCATAAAATTCACCATCTATATGTCATCCAAACCCACATATCAAACCGGATCAAAGTGTGTTACATTTTCTAGTAAGAAACAAGCAACAAATCCACCTACTTCCGATCTCATAACATATGCTCTCCGACACAACAATCTCAACCAATCAAAATCGAGTTGAATCTCGACATAACACATACTCTAACCCACTAAAACTTATTATCAATCAGCTATAACAAAGGGCCAATCTTCTCTCTTTTTCACCTTCCTAAAAAGAAGGACCAATCTTTTTCCAAAAATCCCTACTAATTATTTAAACTTGATTTTGCAATTAATCTAGTTTAAAATAACTTAAACATTGCAAAGGATGCAAAATTTTATTAGCTCATCGGGATTACATGACTTTTTTTATACTTAACGATAAGTTTTTAATTCTGGACATCTCCTATCGTTCAAGATGTTATGTTAATACTTAACAAAAATGTGCTACGACAACTTTAACAAGTGGATCGATCATTAAAAACGCAAAATCCGAATAAGATTTAAACGTGCTAGTCTTTTTTCTCCACTGAGCCTTGTTTTCAAGGCCATGATGTGATGTTGTGATCACTGATCAAGCCAGGATTTTAAATGGCCGACCCCCTATTTCTATTGACCAAAAAATCAACAATCTCAACCCAAAAAAAATCTCATGGCCTCCGACACTACAATCTCATGGACCCTCTATTTCTTTTGATCAATAAAGGTTGGCGATGTCTCTAATATCTTCTTCCCGTGTCAACGTGCTGTGTTCACAAACTTGCATGTGTGTGAACAAAAGAGTTGTGTAAATTCCAAATCAATGCTAAATCTTCCTGATGGAAACAAACAAGTCGTTTTCACGAGGCTGATCATGAAAATCGGAGCCAACCAAAGTGATTTGGAACAAACATAAACATTAAACAAAAAAACAAAAACAAAAACAAAATGGAATAGTCCTCGTTTTAGGGTGGCCTTGGCTTTGAATGATGACATTTACAATGACAAATTATTGATCTATAAGGAGATTAGGCCGTCCTACTTTGAAGAATTCTAAATTCTGGATTAGATTAGACAAATTACACTTCGACCCCAACTATGCTCCACATCTCGCATGATCCCCCTCAACAATTATTTTTCTTAAGGTTTGATACTCCACGTGGTGAAAATGCTCACTGAGATCATCTCCCCTAGATTTAACCCCTACGCGTGGAGAGGGGACTTTGGGCATGGGCCCAATTTAACTTCTAGCCATGAGTCCAAATTGGTTCGATTGGTGGGGGGTTTTTGGGATATCAAAAAAATATATATTATATTTTTTACATTATACCTTGAATTGTGATTACTAACTATGATTATTGATTTCTTTTTTATTTTTTTTGGTCTGGATTATTGATTTCACATAGCCCCAATTGTAGAACACTGGGAATTTGTATTTTGTTAAATATTTGAAAAAAAAAATTGGCCAAAATATGTGAGATGATTGATTTTGGGGTAGTGTGAAACCTAAGTTAATAATTAAGAGAACAGTGAAAGTTGATGGATTAAAGTGATATTTGGCCCATAAATGAGGGGGTTAAAATGAAATTTCTCCTACCGTATTCAATCTCACACAAAGTCCTCATTCTTTGCCATCACAATAATTGAGGGGACAAGTGGTACCTAAAGTGATTATAGGAACGGGTTATAAACTCAGATTTTTTAAGTTTAAATTTTGTTTAATCTTTGGGATTAGGTTACGAGAAATTTATGTTTTATGAATATCTTAATTTTAACGTGGATGATCCGTCCTTGATCATACCAAAAAAAAAATTAATCGAAATATGTGTAAACTAATTCAAAAACCTCTAACTAGTGAATCAAAAAAATAATAAAGGTGTTCGGCCATAGAAAATCCTTGACTGATCAGTGATCATAACATCTCATCGTGGCCTTGAAAAAAAAAAAAGGTTCACGGGGAAAAAGATTAGCACGTTATCCGTTTACCAAAGTCGTCGTAGCACATTCCGTTAAGTATTAACATAAGAGCAATTTCAAGGGGAGTAGTCAAAAATGGAGTGTCAAATATTATTTTACAACATTGAATAGTGTTTTGGCACCCCTGAAAACACAATCTGCTTCAATGGTAGGTGCCAAAATGGGGTGTCATTTTAATATTTTAATATTTTCAATTCCAATTTCAATTTTAAGTTGTATTTGAATTTCAATTTTAATTTCAAGTTGTATATTTGATACATAATATTTCATAAATTATAGCAATATAAAAAAATTAATGGTGTAATATAACAATACAAAAAAATTAATAGTATAATATGACAATACAAAAAAAATTAATAGTGTAATATGTAATATGAAAAAAAATTTGGAGCACAAATTATTATTTTTTCTTCCCCTTTCTCATCCCAACCGTTTTTTACAACCTCCAATTTCTCTCTTCACGGGATGACAAATTTGCCACCTCAAACCCATAGTTGTCATTTTGCCACCACATATGTCACCCCCTTTGGAGTGATTTTTTTTTATTTTGGGGTGGCATTTTGGTGGTTATAGATATGCCACCCCATATGAGTTGCTATAACATCTTGAACGGTAGGAAAAATTCATAATTAAAAACTTATCAGTAAGTAAAAAAAAAAAGTCATGCAATTCCGATGAGCTGATAAAATTTTGCATCATTTTGCAGTGTATTTTGTTAAATAAAGTTCAAATAATTATTAAGTGACCACGTGAACAAGTTACGAATTTTAAGGATCAGAATGACATAATCTGAAATCCAAAGACGTTACGAAATTGAATGAGTATTTCAACTTTGCACACATCACTAAACAAGAAAACAAAACATAATAATGACCTGTTCGTTTGACCTACACATGAAAAGGTCTCTGACCGGCATCACAATTAAAAAATTATTTAATTTTTAGTGACCCGCTTTACTGCATGGACTAATTTTGTTTGACTAGTAGTAACTGCAAATAAGTATAATCATTGCCCCTAATCATTAATATTTTTTGTTATGTTTTTAAGGGATGTATACACTTTTGTACCTTAAAAGATGTTTCGATTTTTATTTTGCACTTTCGATATATTATTTTTTTTTTATTGTACTTTGAATGTCATATATTGATTCCAAAGTAGTCCTCGAATTAACATCCATTTCAGAATTCGTTAAAAATTAATGTATATGTCACTCACATGCGTTGCTCTCAGTCAAAAAAATAAACTCATAATTCTTATATTTGGATGGCATGTGTATTAATTTTTAACGGAATCTAAAACAAATGTTAGTCCAAGAGTCACATTGGAACAAGTTTATGATATTCAAATGTGCAATGTGAGAAAAATAATTTTTCGGGATGCAAAATAGAAAGTGAGACATCTTTAAGGGTGAAAAGTGCTAAAATTTAAATTAGAATAAAAAATTCTTAAAAAACTTTATCTAATGTTATACTCAAACTCATATCAAATTAAGAGAGACTCATTTTTTTGCTCAAATCAAGGAAAACTCACAATTTTACTCAAATTACCATTAGTTAGATTTCATTCTCCTTTAAAGATCTAATAATCGCATTCATACTAAGCAATCCAATCAATGGGCCCTTTGGAGCTAACTTTTTTGATTACGAAACAAAAGTTTGAAAAGTGAAATGAAAAAATCAGAGATAAAAAAGTCTTAGAACTATTTAGAGTGTTTTTGAAAAAAGTCGATTTTTTCTTGGAAGTCCTTGGATAAACACCATTTTTTAGTTTTTTATTGGTGCTAATAAAAGTTAGTTTTGTCCAAAAACTCATGAAAAAGTCGTTCAATAAGTCTGGGTTCAAACGGACCAAGTTTCTTTTCATCTAAAACTAAAAAAAATTGAGGTTTTAAGCTAATTACAATCAAGGCCAATATTTTTAATTTAGTAAATAAAGACTCAATCCAAATGTAAATGCCTCATATAATTGTGAGTTTATGAAAAAATTTCAAAGGATGAGAAAATTTACATAAAGTTTATTTTATTGACAAAAAAATATTTTTAGTAGTTCATTTCTCCTATTCTAAAATTGAAAGTAATGGTTAGATTAGATTTTCTCTCTCGAAGAGTGATTATAGCCTCATAGTTTTTCCATTTTTATTCTTTTATTTATTTATTTAGATGTCAAATAGTCAATGTTATTAATCAATAGCTTTCTAAACTTCTCAGTCTCTCTTTTGATAAAACTTGATAGTGAAGAAAATATATTTACTGTCAAAAATCAATTTCAAAGTTTTGGACAACACTACATAATTTTCTCCTAGCATGTCCCCATCCTCATTGCTATAGATTAGTACAGGTTGTCTTTTATTTCCACACATGCTATAGATAGATCCCTTGTGCTGGTCCTCATACAATTTTTGGATAGTGAAATTGGTTTATGACTTTGGAATCAGTTGGACTAATGTATGTGGATAGTTCTTGGTTTACATAAAAGAAAAATAGATAGCTATGATATTACATAGATGGATCGTTATTAATTTATGTGGAGTCCATTTACTTACTTGTTAACATATTATTGGATGGTGTCAATTTAGTCGCTCAATTATTTAATTTTTATCACTTTAGTCGAATCAAAATTGACGGTTTAAATTAACTAAAAAGTATATAGTCGTTTGTTTCTCACATGACCACATTTTGGAGCCTTTTTTTTTTTTTGGAAGCGCAAAGAATTAAATAGACACAAATTATAAACGTAAATGATCAAAATGACACTTATTCTAAATTTGAGAGACTGAAGTAACTTTTTAAGGGTAGTCATGGGATACATACACAATGTGAACACATCCATTAATCAACTTAAATTGTCTACAGCTTCCTGTTCTATGTATGGTAGTCGCTCGACTCGGTCTTCTGAGTGCCTTCGCCCAGCTAACTCGTCTGTGTCTGACAGTTTAAGCCTTAGTTCAGCAGCCTATTTTCAATCCAAGAGCCGCATGATAAGAAAACTTCGAAAAGGCTATAGCTTTAAAGAAGCCACTTGCCCAAGATCTCTGTCAAAACCCTTGCTTTACAGTACTTTTGCCTTTAAACCAAAAAAAAAAAAAAGTACTTTTGTTTTTATTGCTATAGGACATCGGATGTCAGCTCCCTCTCTCTGTTCAACCTCTATCACTAATTCAGAATGTGGAGTCAAAATTGACACAAATTAAATACTCGAAGGATAGATTAAAGAGTAATGTTATATTGACTAAATTTTGGGATTAAATTTAAAACTCAAATGACATGACAACATATTATTTGGAGTATTCATTGGGGCCCAAATGACATGACACCAAAAAAAGAAGTCCAAGTCAGTTGCCATATCATTTGGGCTCTAAATTTGGTCTCAAAATTTGGTCAATGTAGCATTACTCTAGATTAAAATGGCACAGTTGAAATGAAAATTAAAATAATACAACATACATACTTTAGCGACTATTAATACATTTTATTATCCAACAAATTATATGTCATTGAAATATATTTTATATTGATCATAAGCCTATAATGAATCAAAGGATTAGTCACTACAATAAAAAAAAGGGTATTAACGACTAAATATATTTTGTCACCTAAAAATTATTATAGTGACGAACAAACAATGATTTTTTTGTCACTAAAACACTGATTTTCTTATAGCGAGTGGGGTATTTTTTTAAAAAAATTTCATTTTCTGTCAACAAGATAATATTTTCTTTTTCCAAGCCGGTACTCTTTCCAATGAACAGTAGTCAAGCAATGACCAAACTATAGATCTGTCAACATGTATCAAAGTAGGAGCAGGCTACAATACATCCATGGAAAATTTCGGTATGGTACCGAAATTTCCATGTTACTACATTAATGGTATACAAGTTACTACTTTAATGGTAAAATTTACTAAATTTGTGGATTGTTTACAACTTTAATGGCATTGAAATGACACCGGACAAGACATTGAAATGACAGACAAGACATAAAGAATAGCCGTTATTATTGACTTTTAAGGCAATATTTACAACTTTAGTGGATCAATTATTAAATTTGTGGGAATATTTACAACTTCAGTGGTATATTTACTAAATTTGTGGGAATATTTACAACATCAGTAGTATGTTTACAAATTTTGTGAAAATTTTTACAATTTCAATGGATCCAATTTGATCGATCGTGAGGATATTTGATCGATCAT
>CM042202.1:17535184-17559229 GCA_023539305.1 Ilex asprella
TTGCCTTAAAAGTCAATAATAACGGCTATTCTTTATGTCTTGTCTGTCATTTCAATGTCTTGTCCGGTGTCATTTCAATGCCATTAAAGTTGTAAACAATCCACAAATTTAGTAAATTTTACCATTAAAGTAGTAACTTGTATACCATTAATGTAGTAACTTAGAAATTTCGGTACCATACCGAAATTTCCCATGGATGTACCGTAGTCTTCTCCATCAAAGTAAAGACAAATACTCTCAATTATACGGTAATGAGGACCAGCACGTGGGGTCTATCTACATCATGTGTGGAAATAAAGACAGCCTGTACTAATCTTTAGTTATGAGCATGGGGACAGGTAGGATAAAATTATTGATGCCAATGTGCAATGTCCCGGTTGTAACCTACAACAATTTAGTCATTAGATTACGGGTGACTTAAAAACATGGTAGTAGAAAATTATTTGTGCAAATGTGCAATGTCCTGGTTGTAACCTACAACAATTTAGTCACTCGATTGAGGGTGACTTAAAGACATAGTAGTAGAAAATTATTAGTGCAAATGTGCAATGTCCTGGTTTTAACCTATAACAATTTAGTCACTCGATTACGGGTGACTTAAAAAATTACCCGTAATTGAGTTGAATCTAATCGTATCAAAGTTAAAACGTATTTCAGAGGGTGAACTTTGATCTGACTGAGTGACATGATGAATATCTTATTTACGAAACTACCATGTCACCTGCATGAATTCAAAAAACTCTTACTGGTAAATTATATTTTGACTTCCTAAACTATGGATTTTATTTTACTTTCTCTTGAATTGTTGAATTTTTTACACTATCCTCTCAATTATTTGAATTATTTCACATTACCCCCAATCGTAAATGTTTGTTATCTTTTTTTTATGAAAATTGTCAACGTATTGGGCAAAGTGAAAAATATCACATAATTTGAGAGACAAAACGAAATAAATTTTCGTTAAATTTATAACAAACATTAATAATTGTGAGGCAATGTGAAACTAATCACATAGTTACCGGCATAATATAAAAATATGATAATTAGAGGGACAATATACAAAAAATATCATAGTTGAGAGGGTTAAAATATAATTTATCCAACTACCATCACCTTCCCGAATATCAGTCAGAGACGTGGTTATGTGCCCGAGTGATACGTCTGAAGCTTACAGCAGGAATCGCATCTTCCAGTTGTGTGGGGCCCAAAAAGTTGGTCCCACTTTAGACAATCAAGAAACAAAAGTAAAGTTTGTTTTCTGTTCTAATATTGAATTGCAACTACAATTTGGACGGGTTGACTGAGCTACTGTTTGATAACGTTTTATTTTTTTGTTTTTATTTTAATTTTTAGAGTAAATAAGAAAAAAAAATTGTTTGATAATCGATTTTATTTTATTTTTCTGTCACCATTTTATAAACGAGAGACGATTTTTAAAAATAAAAAAAATTAATTTTTATTTTTCATTTTTAAAAAACAAAAAACGAAAACGTTACCAAACATGACTTAAGTTAACTAGAGTCTAATTCGAGGACAAAATCAAAAATTTTCTCGTGAGAGGGTTAAATAGTGACATAATAATATATTTTTATTCAATCTAAATCATTCAATAAGATCATTACATTTACATGTACAGGACATATAAAAATCAATCTCACACAGTATATTATAATTATTATTTTTAATAACATAAATAAATTTAATTGAAACAAGATGAATTATGAGATGTAAAAGTCAAATCAATTGCACCATTAATAATTTAAATTAGTATAAATTTTACAAGTTAACGATTTATTCAAAATGTCACAGTTTTAATAGCTAATTGTTCAACATAGTCTAATCAATAATAAAATAAAATCAAGATTATAATTTAATGTATAAATTATAATTTTAAAAAATTGAGTAATTTATATAATATGATTTTTTAAGAGTATAACGTATAATTTTAAAAAATTGAGGGGGGGGGGGGGGCATGGCCCTCTTGGGCCATAACATTACTCCACCACTAGTCTAACCCAAACCCAATTTTTACTCAAATATTAACACATTTAACTTTTTTATCTAACTCACGCGAGTCACTTGGAAAAAATATTGGGTATAACCATTACACCACGCTAACAATATCACGCAGTGTAATTGATCAATAATAAATAAACAAGTCAGTAAATAGGCTCCACTAAAATTCAAAACCACTAAATCATGTAATATATAATCACCTCCATGATAAAAATAGACTCTATTTTATCTTTTTTATAATTTTTTTATTAGATGGTTATACCCAGTGTTTACTTATGTGAGTTCAAGAGGGAAGCTTGTGCTCTCTCTAGTGATAGAAAAAGCGACTTATTTATCAATATACAATTATTTTATAACATAATTAATTATTTACGACACTTTTAAACATATTTACTAAATTATTATACTTTTTAAAAGTGGAGTCAACAAATCCCTTCTTGCTTTTATCACCACCCCTGTTTTGGTTCTCCAATGGTTTTTCTACTTCGTCTATCTCTCTCACTTCTGCAAATTCTCTGTTGATTTCTCTTCTCTTCTTCTCTTCTTCTCTTCTCTTCTTCTCTTCTTCATTTGTTGCCCCATCTAATCCCTTGTAGTATATGAATTTGAGCGCTAAAATGGGGATTCATTGGTTAGATTCTAGTGTAAAAATCTCAGCCCCTAGCAGCCTCCTAAGGCCTGTGATTCATGTGACCAAAGCTTCACAAGATTCCAAGGTTAGCGAAGAAAACAAGTGAAGAAGACCTAAAGTAGCAGAACCCAAGAAAATTCCGCTGGACATTGCACTTCAAGAATACCGAACCAACCTTTTTGAAAAAGTGGGATTGTTAAACTCGGTTCCTATAACTATGACTTATTTATTAAAAAGTTTGATATTTCATGAATTTGGTAATTGTTGACTCTGCTTTTATTGTGAAAATGAAGTTGTTGACTCTGTTTTTAATAATACTACATATTGGTAAATAAATTTAAAATTACTATATTGTTAAACTCGTAGATTTGATAAATAAATTTAAAAAGTGTTGTATATTAGTAAATAACTCTAGAAAAGCTCATTCATAAGGGTGTTACACACACAATACACATTATTTTATTTTGTGGCCCTTTATATTAATATATTTTTTAATGCGTAAGGATTAAACTTACTTTAGTATGATATGATAGGTTGAATTTGAATTGAACTTGATTTTTAGTAATTCAGTTCGGGCTTGGATTGAACCTGTGAACTCGACTCATTCGAGTAGATGAGTTTTGGTCGAAAATGAAACCTAATTTTAAAAAAATTAAATCCAAACACTAATTTTTTTGGGTTAAGTTGAGACTAGCCTGCCGAAGTTGAACTTATGCTTGGCAAAAGTATCAAACATGTAGAAAGCTCCAACTACTTGGTGGTTTGTGCATATGTTAAAAAAACTAATGACTTTTTATGATGATTGGCATAACATCCGTCCATACTTCTTTAAGGAATAATGTTAGTTTAACCAAAAAAAAAACAAAAATCAAATGATGCGATATTATCATAATAATATTAATAATTTTATTTTTACATATTTAAAATTTAAATTTGTCTCATTATGATAATGAGTCGGTTTGTAATCAACTTAAATAGATAATTTTTAAGGGTTTTGGCGTAAAATAAGTCAAATCTGTTTAGAGCTTGACTTTTTTACTAGCATATGCAGTATTCAAGAAATTGATTTTATGAACTTTTCTTCTACTTTTTTCGAAATTTTGTTGTGGATCTCACATCATTTTTTTAGTTTATTATATTCGTAAAATATTATTAATGACTCAAAAAAAACTTGAAATTCAGATGTTGGAAACTATTATACATAATCTATACATACATGCAATCATTTTTTTTTTTTGCTGCAAAAAGCCAAAAAAACTAGAAAGTCATTTCAAATGGACTTTTCTAATTTTTTAAAGAATACCTTAAACGATTTTGAGAGACTTTTTTAACTTTAATTTTTTTGTAAAATTTTTTATATCATAGTTTTTTACCAAAAAAATCAGCTCCAAAAAGCCTAATATCAAATCATTGGATTTCTATTTTTAATCTTTTTTTTTTTAGGTCAGTCTGGCATGGCTTTCCCTAGTTTTAACTGTAATAAACAAAAGGAAAAGGAGAAGGTTGTGAGAAGTGATTGAGATGGAAATAGTTTTCTTTCATTTCGTTTTCTTTGATTTTTTTGTACCTTCCAAAAAAAAAAATCTTATGAAATATTTGTCCTTTCCCCCCACCCCAAAAAATAAAAAACAGATAAATTTGGCAAAATTACACTTTTACCCCTTTAAGCCTGTAACTCATTTTCACTTTACTCTTTAAACTACTGAATTTTTCACATCTTCCCCTCTACTATTAGAATTAATTTCATATAACATAAACTTTCGGTATCTTTTGGATTGAAATTGTCAGTTCAAACTGAAATAAAATCACATATTCAGAAGACTAAGAAACAAATTTTTTTGTTAAGTCTATTACAAACATCAATCATTAGGATAAAGCAAAGCTAATAATATAAATAAAAGTGAAATGCAAGAAACATATTAGTTGAAGGATTAATGTGAGAAAATTGTCAAAATTGAGGGGATCAAAGTATAATTTATTCCAAAAAAAATAAGGCAAATCATGAGGGAAAATTCTTCTTCATCAACAGTACCATCAGTGGAGAAAAGCCGTTCAAACCTTCTGTCCTTATCATTTTGGCAAGTTCAGTGCAACTTGACTTCAATGACATCTATGTGAATTGTGTGAACCATCTGATATATTTGAGAATTATCACAGGAAGACAGTGCTGTCATGGAGCTCCAATCAGGGGGAAGAGCTCCAATTTTTGGGAAGGTTGAAATTTCACACCTAACTTCTCTCTCACTCTCTATATAACTTCACGTTAACCCTCTCTTTTGCACTCAACATGCACAAAGCCTCAAACATATTGCAAACCTAACAACAGACACAAAGTTAGAGAGAGAGAGAGAGAGAGAGAGAGAGAGAGAGGCTGGTTGTGGCAAACCCATGGAGAATAATGAGAAAGTTGCTGCAAATAAGGAGCTTAAATACAGAGGAGTCGCAGCCATGCCATTTGTTATAGGTAATGCTTAAATTCAGAACTGAACATAGTATCAGAATATACACCACAAAGAACTAGCTGACATTTTTTCTTCTGCTACAATAAATAATCAACTATTACGATTGAAAATAAGTATTTACATAAGACGAGAAAGTATCCACATAAGAATGAAAAGAAGTGCGATAGAGGAGCTTAATATGACCCACAAAAAGCGGAAAATGAGAAATCAATCTTTATCTGAAACGAGCAATAACCCATTGGTTGGAAAAGCTTTGAGAGAATTAAAGGAGGTCAATTCATCTAAGTCCAGTTGGTTTTATTCTTCTTCTTCTAGCGTTGTCTTTCTTTTCAAAGCTCTAGGCATGCGTGTATGTGTGTGTATGTGTGTTTTTTTCCTTATGATCAATCTAAATTGTTGCAGGAAATGAGACCTTTGAGAAGCTGGGGACAATTGGAACCTCATCAAACCTCTTGGTCTATCTCACCACTGTCTTCAACATGAAGAGTATTACAGCAACTAATCTCATCAACATCTTCAATGGTACTTGCAACTTTGGTACTTTGCTCGGAGCTTTTGCCTCTGATACGTATCTTGGCCGCTATAAAACATTGGGAATCGCCTCAGTCTCATCTTTCACGGTACAATTACTGCTACTTACAATCTTTCATCCTTGAAACATATTATAATTGTAGATACACGGATTATACTTTGGTAGCTAGCTCTTTTTTTTTTTTTTTGAAGGAAAACATGACACTTGGATACTTATTTTTAATATTTTATTTTATTATTTTCTCGATTTACGGTTACAATTAACACAAACAAGATCCACAATTGCGGGATATTTAGTATTTTTGGGTATGTAATCTTATCCATAAATACATCTATGCTTGCTGTCTACTTTTTATTTCCCTTTTTTCTTTTGTATAGTGCTAAACAACGAAGGTGGAGTTATTTTCACCCTTAAATTTCTTTTTTCATCCTATTTAATTCTCTTATTTCAAATTATTAAGTTCACCACATTAATACTCATTTAATTAAATTATTAAATATATGTCAAAGAAATTGAAACAAAAATAGTAATTAAAGCGAAATTTCAATTTTTGGGGTGATCTACATTATTTCGAAGTGTTTTGTAATATTTTTATATAGTTTTACCAATGTATTTGAAATATTTTGAGATATTTTAAGATATTTTGGCATATTTCGACTAATATTTTTTTAAAAAAATATTTTTAAAATAAAATTGAGTGAATTTAATTTTTAATTAGTGAACATAGATGGGGTAGGTTTAGTAACTAATGAGGTGTGTAGAAATTGGTTGAACTTAATAGTTTGAAATAAGAGAATTAAATGGAGTGGGAAAGGAGATTTAAACAGTGAGAATAACCCACCCAAACAACGATGGATGTAGTCGTAAGGGTGTCCAAGGGACAGGTTACCCACGAGTCTCGTTACCCGACCCAAAAAAAATAGGCTCAAAATTCGGCATGTTCGAGTCCGAGCTCAAGCTCAATATCCTTAAAAAGAGGGCTTGGGCTTGCCTTCAAACTCATTATCTAGTTCAAATCCCGACCCAATAGCCTGCTCGCAAAAACCCGTTAAAATTCCGCCCAAAAACCCGCCCGACCACCCTTTGAAAAAAAAGTTAGACTAGTAGACTATTGAATTTGAAACTTTGAAATAAGTCTCCCAATGTTAGAATTTGAAGTTTTAGAAATTTAGATATTATAAATAATGTATTATTTTCTTTTTCATGTACTAAGCATACAAGTTTTAAAAGGTAAAACTGTGTAAATGATAGATAGATGGGGTAGGTGTCAACCTAATTAGGATGTGCTCATTCTATTATGATGTAGTTCTTCCCTTATTCAAAAATAAAATTATTCATTATTTATTTTTTATTCATTTTGATTCAAAAATATAATTTACAAAAATATTAAGTTACAAAAAATATTCATTATTTTGAGCAAGCCCGTCTAACGCAGCTAGCAAACCCGCCCATAAACTCGTAGGTTAGACTGCGGTAGTCTACCCTTACCCAAAACTCGGTCTGGCCCGATTGATAACTCACTTGGGTAAGGGTTTAGACCTGCCCTATCCAAACCCAACTCAAAAAAAAACTCTCAAATCTAACCCTGCCTGGCCCGACCCGGCTTGTAGACGAAACCTTTTAATTTGATATAAAATTTTATGAAGTGTTCCACAGAGTTCGTCCCCTTCTCCTAAACTTCTTTCGATATATGTATCTTGTCTGTATAAACGTGTGGGTGTAGGTGTGGATATTAATCAAACTCTTGTCGAGCCTTTGTCGAATTTAATTTACACATAAACGAGTTAGTTGGTTTAACTATTTACTCATAAACGAGTTTAAAATAATGTTCAAGCTCGGCTTGATTAACAGCCCTAGGTGTGAGTGTGGGTGTGGGTGTGGGTGTGTATATAGAGTAATACTACATTGATTAAATTTTGTGATCAAATTTGGAGCTCAAATGACTTGAAAAGTATATTATTTAAAAATTTTATTGAGACTTAAATGACATGACACCAAATAAAAATGTTCAACTTAACTGTCATGTCATTTGGATTCAAAATTTAATCCCAAAATTTAATAAATATAGCATGACTCCAGTATATATATGGAGAGAGAATAATGCTATGGACATATAATATCATAGAATGCAAAGGTATCTCCTTACAAGAATCTTCCGCCATAGAGAAAACAGCTGACGGCAAAGTTATACTAATATAAAAATCGGCCTTAGGTGAGAATTCAAGCAGGAGGCGAAGTCACCCTTGGATTAGGGTGGGCAGATGCCCCCTTAATTTTTTTTTCTTTATATTAATTATGTATTTTTTGAAATAAAATTTAGACATATTTAATTATATTCACTCTAATATTGTATTCTGATGATATTGATTTGATGAACCCTTACCTAAATGATTGTTAACTTTTTTAACAATGTTATTTAAACTTAGTTTAAGGACCTAATACATAGCGATATTAAGTATAATATTGAGTATTAATATTTAATAAACTCTATTGTCTATCCAATGGTCACAAACTATTGGGTCTCCATCAATTAAATTTCAAATTAGGTACAACTAATAAAATTGTTAACTTTTGAGCATGTCCGAATATGTTTTAAATATATTGATATTATTTTATAATTTTTTTAAATTGTAGGGTTATTTTGCTATTATATAAAAATGTGTATCGTTATGTCGCAAAGGATAGGATCATAAATGAAAGATTGTTACTGCGATTTTATATATAAAAGAAATATTATTGATAAAATTAATTTATAACTCTTTCAAATAATAAAAACATATCATGATCAATTATAAGTAGTAATAATTAGTTGCATTCTCTACAAGAAGTTTTAATTATTATTTTTTTGTTCATGTTATGTATTTCGATTTTTAATTTTTTATGTTTAAAAAGTATTAAATATAATTTTAATAAATATAAATTTATGAACTTTTATGGCCTATTAAAAAAAATTAAAACATGCTAGTGTGCCCACCCTAAAAAATTTTTTGGCTCCGTCCCTTAATTCAAAGGTATATCTTTGCAACGTTTTTTATTCTTTAAGGGGACTATGTGAAAAAATTAATTATTCAGAAGATAAATTAAAAAAAAAATATCTTTTAAGGGACAAAATATGATTTTTCCTTATTTATCTACATAATAAAACACATTGTAACTTGAATTTTTATCTTCTATATATTTTTTCTTATATATTTTCTCCCTTAAAAATATTATATCGCTCATTTCTATCACATGTTTAATAATTTAATATTTAATTAATTTATAGTATACACATGTTGAAAAAATTTATTATAATAGGATCAATATTTTGGACACTCAAATTTTATATTCCACTGTGCATTCAGGCAAGAGTTATGATCAGTGTACTAGATCACTTTAGAAAAATATAGCAATTAAATATGTTTTTACCTTTTTTGGTTGAAATTGTATTTTTGCTCCAAAAAAGTTGCCCTTAAAAAAATTGGGCAAATTACATTTTAACCCCTTTATCTACAGAGTCAATTTTATTTTGTCCTTTGAACTATTGAACACCTCGTGTCATCCCCCTGTGAACTGGGAAATCATGGGTAAACTAAATAGTTTACCAAAAATTTGGTCAACAGATGAATGTTTTGATACTGCAAATAATCCTAGTTAAAAAAAGAAAAAGAAAAATTGTCTAATTTTTTTATGTTTTTCAACAACGTATAGATCCAATCATCCATATTGATTTGGTAAAAAATATGATGAAGGATTTAGTAAGTGTGGCAGTGTACTTAGCATTCTAGAAAAAAGAATATTTATTCTATATATTTAGCCTTGTCAATCATATCGGTTGAAGCAAGTTCGTGTCAATTGTTACTGAGTTCATGTCAGAGAACATTCCACTTATACACGAATCGTTTATTAATTCATGTCTAACAAGTAGTGTTATATCGAGTTCGTGAAGTGGATGAATATTGTATAACTGACATATAAACGAGTCGTGTCATGTATTTTTTTTGATTGATTTCACTTATACCCGATTAGTTTATTAATCGTGTCATGTCAGATCCACTCGTTTGTAAAATTAGTGGCTTATGTAAGATCAAACTCTCTAATTTTGTTTCGTGTTAACAAATCGTGTCATATTTTAACACTTGTAGTGATACTATCTAATGATCAAGCTTTTCCTATTGTTCAACAACAGGGGATGCTTGTGCTAACACTAACAGCTGCAATTGCCAATCTTCATCCTCCTCAATGTGGAACAGAGAGCAGCACATGCACAGGGCCAACAGCATGGCAAATGGCCTTTTTATTAACCGCATTCGGACTACTAGTAGTCGGAGCTAGTGGGATTCGACCATGCAACTTGGCATTCGGAGCAGACCAATTCAATCCCAATACAGAGTCTGGCAGAAAGGGTATCAATAGTTTCTTCAATTGGTACTACTTCACCTTCACTTTCGCCATGATGGTATCATTGACAGTCATTGTCTACGTGCAATCGGACGTGAACTGGGCGCTCGGCCTGGCCATTCCCACGTTTCTGATGTTCCTATCATGTGCATTCTTCTTCATTGGCACGAGGATTTATGTCATGGTGATACCGGAGGGTAGTCCCTTGACGAGTGTGGCGCAGGTCGTCGTGGCTGCTACCAAGAAGAGGAAGTTGAAGTTGCCAGACCAACCATGGGGCTCTCTGTTTAACCATAAGCCCACTAATTCTATAAATTCTGAGCTTCCTTACACAGATCAGTTCAGGTAACCAACCCCGCTTTTGCCCTGTAGTAGTCAATATGATTAGCTTATAGTTGTCGGTTTGTCTCTAAACTGAGTAATGGTAGGTAGAATGGAATTTTTTGGATGATCAACTAGAAACTCTAATTGGGGATATTAAACGATCCAAATAGCTCGAGCTTGACCCAAGCTCAGACTAGTTCTAATTCATCAAATTGTAAAATGAATCAAAATAAACTAGCTAAATTCAAGCAGTGTATGGCCTAACTCAAATTGAGTAGATTGGAATTTTTTGTTGAGAGATTGAGCTCAAAATCAACTTGCCTTCGGCTCAAATACTCTTGAACTTCTACCAACCCGAACTTGAGCAAGAATCTAAGCTTCTAGTCTACCTCAATTAACACTCCTAACTCTAGTCAATCCAAAATTATTTCAGATTCGTGAACAAAGCAGCGATCATAACTCCAGAAGACGAAATCAAAACAGATGGATCAGCAGTGGAACCATGGAGACTCTGCAGCATACAGCAAGTGGAAGAAGTAAAATGCCTGTTGAGAGTGATTCCCATATGGATTGCAGGCGTTATCTACTATATTGTTCTAGTCCAACAACAAACCTATGTAGTCTTCCAAGCCATTCAATCTGATCGACGCATCGGCAACACAAATTTCCAGGTCCCAGCAGCATCCTACACTGTCTTCTCCATGCTAAGCCTGACTATCTGGATACCAATCTACCACAGGATCATAGTACCTTACCTTCAAAAACTCACGAAAAAAGAAGCCGGTATCACAATCCTTCAAAAAATGGGGATCGGCATGGTTCTCGCCATTGTCACCATGATTGTATCAGCTTTAGTCGAAAACAGGAGGAGGACCGTGGCTCTTACAAGGCCAACACTAGGAATTGTGCCAAGAAAGGGTGACATTTCTTCCATGTCCGGTTCTTGGTTAATCGCTCAGTTGACACTGGTAGGACTTTCCGAAGCGTTTACAGTTATCGGACAAGTCGAGTTCTTTTACAAGCAGTTCCCAGAAAACATGAGGAGCTTTGCAGGGTCTTTCTTGTTTTGTGGCTTTGCAATGTCAAGTTACTTGAGCAGTTTCTTGGTGTCGATTGTTCATCAGGCGACGAAAAATTCAACAGGAGGAAACTGGTTAGCAGAAGACCTTAACAAGGGAAGATTGGACTATTTTTACTACATGATTGCTGGTTTGCAGGTAGTGGATTTGGGGTACTTTCTGATATGTGCAAAGTGGTATAAGTATAAAGGAACAGGAGGCAACACTGGTGAAGAAGTGGGCATGGGAAATTTACATTCTGGAAAACCTTTTGTTTGATAGATTAGTAGATAAAACTGTATTATCATGGTGAATCCTCTTGGTTCAGTGCCAAGCCACAGTGTTCAGAAAATACTCTAACAGGAAGTTAAAGCAATGTGGTTTGTAAGAATCAAAAACATGTTTTACACTCTTCCCCCAAATTCTTCACACCAAATAGTAAAGATTTGTCTACTTATTTAACTTTTGTTTATTTTATTAAATAGAAAGCAAAACGGGTTAATAGTATTTTTGGTTCATAAAGTATATTTGTTTTATCAGTTTGGTCCTCGATGTATCAATTTGATCCTTAAAATTTTCAATTTGTGTTTAAATGGTTCTCCCTACACAGATAGACTGTTAGTTTTTTGACAAAATTAATCACGTGTCATTTTTTCAAATGGTATCATGTGATTATTTTTGTCAAAACTTAACGACCCGGCTATATAGTAACCATTTAAACACAAATTATATACTTTAAAAAATAAACTGACAAAATGAGCATACTTTAAGGACCAAAAATGCTATAAACCTTAACAAAAATATAGAACTTCTATTTCCCTTGATTGGGTTTTCTTCTAATTCTGCTTGAATCAGGTTGACTGATAATTATTTCTAGTTTTTTTTTTTAGGGTTAAAGCATGATGTAAAAGAACAAAAATTGTAAATTATGCTTTGACCCCCTCAACTATAGTTCCAGTATCATTTTGATACGTCAGCCATGGAGTTTCTCACAATACTCCCTCAAACTACTCGACTTGGTTTCAAAATGCCCCAACACTACATTTGACATATTTTTGGACAAAAAATGTCCAAATGTAATAAAATAAACGTTTCCAATGACTACAAGAATGGCAATAAGAAACTAATAACTATAGTTGGAAGTAACATTCACGTTTTTCATGTACAATCTAACCATAACAGTTCATTTTGTCCTAGAAACTAAATCCCCAATTACACCAAATAATATTAGAGGATTCCCAGATTAAGCGCCAGGAGTTGCTGAGGCATATCTACCTGCGTTGGGACAAGTTGAATTTTACTACAAGCAATTCACAGAAAACATGAGAAGTTTTGCAGGGTCTTTGTTCGTCAGTGGCATGGCGGCCTCAAGTTATTTGAACAGTTTCATGGTGTCGATAGTTAATCACAGAACAAAAGGTGTTTGGGCAATAACAGTACTAGAATAAGTGACCCTCTTGGGAAGTCCTCATATTGCACTGCATTTTAAAGAAAAATCACAAAACGAAAGGGACTGAATCTGAAAATTGGTTGCCAGAAGATATTGGCAAAGGGGGATTGGATTGAATCTATTACCTGGTTGGAATGGAAACAAAGAAACAGGACAAAATGTTGTTGGATAATTGAAGTTCACATTAGACATAAAAGGATTGAACATGAGCATTCATGTTCTTTTTCCTGTAGTTTGTTGGTAAGTTGGCTCTATCAGGATTTTAGGCCACAGCCTCTTCCCCAAGTCCTAATTACAGAGACTAAATAGTATTATCTCAACGACGTCTACTTCCACTTAACACAACTCAACCAAGCAGCGGCTATCAGCAACGTCTACCTACGTCCTACAATTTTTATAATTTTAATTCTACCTGCAATGTATTACCATTGCTACCTTATGTCCTTGCATTCCAAATCCTAGGCCATTGGAAACGAGTGGTTCTTAAAATGTTGAAAAGCCGTAATTGATGAATCCCTAGTTTTTGGTTATTGAAGCTAAAATGCAACTTCCTCTCCCCTTGATGAATCCCTAGTTTCTGCTTGCAAGGATAAGGTTGCGCACATCAACCTCTGCTCAAACCCCTCAATGGAAGGAATCTCGTGCACCGAGTACGCTCTTTATGTGCTTTTCATGTACCCTCTAAAAGAAGTTAGATATAGACCTCAACGAGGAAGAGCACAAACAATATAAAAGATTAGAAAACAATAAAGACCAAATAGCCTTACCATATAAACTTTACTCTGACACAGTTAAGTGCTATTTGCGCAGGTGTTGCAGGGTATATTGAGAACCAAGACATGAATAAAATTCAGATGAACAAGTGCCAACAAGAGCATTAAGCGCTGAAATGGAAAACAAAGTTGCAATAATTGAAAGGTTTTTCAATGGTAACTCACAGCTATAGTTGATTATGTCCTCCCTCTCAGGAAGGGTAGAAGGCAACTATCAAATAGGTTTACCTCCTCAGACAGTGTAAGATTGTTGTATCGTTTCTATGTCAAGACCCTTTAATCTTACCACTGATTCAACATGACCTTTCAGTGTGTGTAGTTCTCTCAACCTGCAACAGATGGGGAAAACAAAACCAAATATATCAGAAAAATACATTTAAGGTTTCTGTGCAACAAAAACCAGGGTCCCACCAATCCAAGAAACATATCTTTAACTTAACTAAAAATTGGCTGAAAAGAAAGATTGAGCAATGACCTTATCAATAGAGGGATAAGGACTGGAACACATTTAAAAAAATTTACTTCGTATCCAATGAATGACTCTTGCCCATCTTTTATGCAATTTTCCAGACACATAACAATGATTTTCTTTCCTTCTTTTTTGATAACAAACATCATAGTAAAATAGCGGATACTTGTCCCTTAGTACACGGATAAACTGAAACCGTACCTTGCAATTTCAGCTCTCCTTTTGGCATCCTCAGCTATCTGATTGAGGTCCGTGAAATTGGATCGATCATTAAATAATTTGGTGTCAGGTACTTGCAGCCCATGTAAGGTTCTTTGTGCATGTGCCCATGCTAGCTCACGTTGTTCCTTTCCAAAGTCCTTTTTCCTTGTGAAAGCAATCTGTGAAAAAAAGGAAGCAATCAAATCAGGACCATCAGATAAAAGCTAAATAACAAGTAAAGGTGGGACAAACGTTCTTAACAAGAAACACTATCAGATCTATCATTACAGCAATTGAGTGACATGCATACCCTTTGCTCAAGAACAAGATCCCAGGCCCTCCCACTAAGAGCATAGCGGATGAAGAACTTTATGAAGTCAAGCGGGAAGTAGAATACTAAATTGTAAAGCCAAATCACCCCAGCCCAGCCCCATCCAATTCCTTCAATTGCAGCAAAGCCCCAGTTTGCATACACCGCAATCAAAGTAGCGATCTGCTCATGATGAACAACAGAAAATTATATTGGCATTTATTATACAAAAGGAATTGGAACTGAAATGATTGCAGTTAGCTCACCAGTTGAGCAACCACAAAAGCCACCACAAGCAACAAACCAGGACGCTCGATGTATGACCAGCTTCGAGCTCGTGTAACAAATATGAGGGCCTGACTGACAGTGCTCACTTGAAGATATATAGCGGAAGCCAGCTTTCTAAAGTCATCATGAGCCGTTTTCTCAAGAGTTGACACCCCAAATACCCGCTGGAAAATTATGAGAAGAGTAATTCAAAAAATAAACTAAAAAGGACTCAAACACCAGCAACGAACACTCTAGTAGCTTGATGCATGCCAAAAATAGCAAGTACAAACAATTCTTTTTGTTTTTGAACAGTGGTACAAACAATTCTGGATAATAAACATGTTACAGAAAAAAGAGAAGACAAAGTTAGGTCAGCCGCATTAATTCTTGACCCCAAACAAACCACATAATCTAGTCTCAAAAAGTAGACAGCAAAAAGTAAAACAAAAGGAAAAAAGGAAGAAATCTATCAAAACAAATTTCAAATATTGGATTTCGCAGTCCAATCCACAGTAACATCTAAATATTCCATACACACTCACTTGATGAGAAAATGAAAAAATTTGTGATTTCAGCAAATAAATTGACAAGTATACCAATCTTGGTAGATGACAAAAACTTCAGCAAGAAAAATTTTAACAAGTTGCTTTTATAAAGGCAAATCAAATTACCGGGAAAAAGTCTGTTTTGTAGGCTGCCCAAAAGAATATGACAGTCATCATAGCCAAATAACTACCAAGAACAATGCCAGTTGTAAAAATCTCAGCTAGTTTCCAACTGTCTGGCAGAGGAGATGGCTTCACCCTATCCTTTGATATAGTCATAATGGTACCTGGCATATAACAGTTGTTAGTAAGTTCTCTCAGAAAAGAGTGCAAAATCGATCAGAGCAAAATGGCTACTTGAGTGCTGATGGGATTTAATTTAAGCCTCTGAATCAAATACATGCACAAAAAGACTCCAATGAGTGTGGCAGAATCTTCAAAATCTTTCAGTTGAAAATCATGTAGTACAGTTTTGCAGTTATTCACAAGACTGAAAAAAACCAATAAAAAAAAGACAATAAAAAGTGTTGAACCCATTGTTCGACCCTTCCCCCTCAGATGCCATGCCACTATGCTACGACAACTTGGCAAACAAATATTTAAGTACCATTTAATTAAACAGTATAAAAAGAAAAAACATATCTGCAAGCCAAAAGTGGATGCATGTCTGAGAGATAGAGATTATAATAGTGAGGGAAAAGAAAGAGCGAACCGTCATTGAGAATGGCAATGATGAGCACCATGAATGGTGGAAAGTCAAACTCCCATATTAGGGCCAGCAGCATAAAACCAAGCTGTCACAGTACAAAGGAAGAAGAAAAGGAATAAGATATGTGTCAACAATGCAATGCATCTATACAATGACAATGATATAATTAACATAAGACCATTGTCTGATGCAATGGTATAGCTTATAAAGTGTCGGTTAATAACTGAGAAATAGAGGGATTTAATACAAAGGCAGTTACTTTATGCAACTAATGCCAAAGTTTAGGTCTATGTCCAATTCACCCCTTCTATCACTCTCGATTAATAGGGACCAAACTGGTAAAATGATCCCAGAGGTGCAACAAAAATCATCAGACAATATCAAAAACTTGAAAAACCTCCCACAGAAACCATAAAATACTTACCACAATACGAATTGTAATAGAAACTGCATATATCTGCGAAACAGAGAAAAATAATAATTGTTTATGTTGATAAAAGAGATTGCATACATGTAGACTATTAGGACTCAAAGCGTCATACCCACAATTATTTCAAGAAAAGTAAACTACTCATTATGAAGTGGAAGCAAGCGAAAATTAAGAGTATGACACCATCATAAGAACCAAGGCCTACTGTGTAATTTTTCATCCTCTGAAAGATTGCACGACTTGTCAAGACAGCACTTATGATAACACTGAGTCCAGGTTCAGTAAGGACAATATCTGAAGCACTACGAGCTGCATCAGTTGCATCGGCGACAGCTATCCCAATATCAGCCTTTTTAAGAGCAGGGGCATCATTAACACCATCACCAGTCATTCCACAAATATGTTTTCTAGCTTGCAGGCGCTTTACTATTTCATATTTGTGCTCTGAAACAATGGATATGATAAGCCAATCAACGAACAATGCAAACTGAATAAAACAATTGACATGGCACCCAAGAGTAAAAGCTATAAATAAAGTCACGCATACACATTCCTAAACAATGTTGACAATAAAATATGAATATAAAGTAAAACAACATACCAGGGAAAACACCAGCAAAACCATCAGCTTTCTCAATGAGCTCATCAACTGGTAAAGCAGCAATCGACTCATCTTTGTGCTGTCCAAGCAAGGCAGACGAAGGATACATGTTGGTTCCCATTCCCAAGCGGCGTCCAGTTTCTTTCCCTATTGCCAGCTGATCACCTATTACAAGTCCCAGTATTCAGTAATTGAAAGCATCGCCTGCCTACTGGCAACTGGCACAACACTTCTATAGTTCTATTCATATACAAGGGCAATGTTCAAGCATCTGACTTTTAATATAATAGTTATTGATCAAATTCAGGTTGTTCACTTTTTCCTTTTTCATATGCAAGATCATTAGTCTCCTATGATCTACTTTACATAGAAAAGAAGAGACATAAAGCTGCCATCACAATATCTTCACAACCAAGTTCCAGCACTACAAGCATCAACATTTTCTATAAAATTCACTTCCAGCAAATAAATGTGCAGATAAAGCACACAATAAACAATTGTTTACTTTTCTGTAATACAGTGAACAACCATTTTAACACGCCAAATTACGTACTACAGTTTCTTCTTCCAATTTTAGTAACATACTCACAAGGTCAATCCCATTTTCGCTTCACTTGCGTGCATATAGTGATTCTACACAAATATACAAACACCCCTATTCATAGTGAATTATTACAAACCTTAAAGGGCCAACAATTGAAATTTTTTCCGTATGACACAAAATATAACTACAAATATGCATACAGCATCCACAGCACTTCTACCATCCAACAGTGTTATATGGAATATCATCCCTTATAAGTACAAATTGCAATGCACCTGTAATCATTTTGACATTTACTCCAAGATTTAAAGCCCTCCTTATTGTGTCTGCACTGTCATGCCTGGGTGGGTCAAAGAGAGGCATGAGACCAATGAATTGCCATGGGCCCCCGGCACTTTCTTTCCTTCCCTCTGGAACTTCCTGCATGAAAAATGAGGGAATGCTTCATGAAAAAATTTCAGTAACAACAAAATCAGAGCAATTTCAGATTACACAAAAATTAAATTAAGAAGATAATAAATAAGGACGACAGAAATAAATTTACCTGGTATGCAACAGCAAGTGACCGCAAACCTCGCTCAGCAAACTTATCGATCACAGCATGAACCCTACGCTCTATGTCTGACTTATTGTGTGCGAGATTCAAAATCTAAACCCCATAATGCAGACCGAAAATCAGGAGAAATAACTTACAAGGAAAAGGTCAAGCTAATTAAGCAGGGCTAGTTAGAATGATACCTGCTCTGGTGCACCTTTGCTGACCCTGTGCATTTTACCCTCACTGTCAAAATAAGTTAATGCTGTACGTTTATCAGTCGGGTTGAAGGGAAGGAAATGCACTTCTTGAACGCTAGTGCGTGCCTGTCCATGAAACCAATTACCAATGTAGAAACTTAAGTGAAAGTGTCGGTCACAAAATAGATATTTACAAATCAATTATGGTACATGGGCAATTACCTCTTTTGGATCAGCCAGCATCCCAACTATAGCAGAATCTATTGCATCCTGGTTTTCTAGTCGGGAGGCTCGAGCAGCCATCAGTACAACAGTATCCGCATCTACACCTTTGGTGAACACCTAAGAAGATAAATCCAGAGAGATGATTAAAACAACACTTACATTCTGCTCAATGAAGAGATGCACCCCTAATCAGTAGGAAAAGGCACGCCCTCACTAACCTCGATAAGATTCTTGTCAACAGTGAGTTTGTTCAAGGTCAGGGTTCCAGTTTTGTCACTGCAAAGCACATCCATGCCAGCCATTTCTTCTATAGCTGTCATTCTTTTAGTAATAGCTCCCTGCAGTCATTGTTAACATATCCCATCATACAAGGACATTCTTCAGTCACACTTTTTCATAACAAAACTGGGAACCTAACAAACCTGTTGAGCTAAGCGATGAGAACCAATGGCCATTGTTACTGATAGAACTGTAGGCATGGCAATTGGAATTCCTCCAATGAGAAGCACTAGAAGATTGTCAATCCCAGGACGATACTTCCGGTGTTGAATCGGATACATCACAATAATCTCTATTATCATCCCCATCGCGATAGAACAAATGCAAAAGTTACCAATTGCAGTCAAGACCTACTCAAGACACAAAATAGGGAAATCAGGAAAGGTATTCAAAAACTAAAAAGCAAGTCCAGAGGAAAGATGATAAAGTTCTATATACTTGCCTTCTGGAAGTGCCCCACTTGGTTGGTACTATCAACAAGGTGAGCAGCCTTCCCAAAGAAAGTATGAACCCCGGTGGCAATTACCACAGCTTCTAACTCCCCCTGTTTGCAAGTCGAACCAGAGTAAACGCCATCTCCGGGGCCTTTTGTAACTGGAAGAGATTCACCTGTTAAAGCAGACTGCAATGTGCTAACAAGATAAGTTCAGTGCCACACCTTACACTTGATCAGTTCAACAAAATTACTATGTGCGCAAAAACAGTATCAGCATATTCACCTGGTCAATCTTCAATGGATCACCATCAAGTAAACGAGAATCTGCAGGAATAATATCTCCAAGTTTTATACTGATTACATCCCCGGGGACTAAAATAGAAGCATCTTCCTCACTCCACCTTCCATCTCTAAGAACCTTTACAACAAGGGCAGTTGAAATAAAAAATCAACCTTAAATCACGGTAATACAGTCTCAAGTTCATACAGGACCACATTTGCTCACAATTATCTAAATATTGGCAGCTTTGAACACATTGGCAGATAAACTAAGATCATAAAATCACAAGCAAATCTAACACCTTAGCTTTGGGAGCAAGACGAGCCATGAGAGCAGCCGCGGCATTCCCAGCATTGTTCTCCTCAATAAAACTGATTGTCGAGTTAATGAAAAGCAAAGTAATGATACCAACAAAGTCTTGCCAATCAGGAGGTTTTCCCTGCAAATGTTCAAGAGTTAAAGTTCATTAAATACAGAGAACAAAATACTTGCAATAAGAATAGTTGAACTTATCCAAAGAGCAAGTTCTTACGCCTCCGTTGGCAAGAGCAATTGCCATGATAGCAGCGGCTTCCATAACCCATGATAGAGGATTCCACATGAAACCCAAAAACTTCAAGAATTTGCTCTCCTGAAACATGCTCAAAGTACATAAATTTGTGAAGATATAAACTTTGGCATTAAAAATAAAAGTTCAGAAGTACTGAAACAATCCACACCCAAATCCAAAAGATCAAACTTTGTTGAGGTACAATGTCCAAACATTAAAAAATTAGAACTGCAACTTAACGGACTGAAACAAGAAAAAAGAAAGAGACAATACAAACACAAAAAAGATGAAATACTAAGAAAACAATAGTGGTAATATCAAGATTGAAGCAAAATACAAGCGCACACAAAGACACACACATAACATATGAAAGTTGAGAAGGCAGTGTTAACATTAGAACCGAAATTCGAAATTGCCAAGAAAAAAGATTGAAATGAAGAAGAGGATCTCAGAGGCAAATCAGCACCTTCTTCTCCTCAAGCTTGTTGTGCCCAAAAATGGCTAATCTTTCTTGAGCAGACTGAGTGGTGAGACCCTCTCTGCCACATCTCAGATTGTCAAAAACTTCCTCAATGGGTATGTTTTCCTGCACTCACAACATCTCAAAATCATCAAATCGAATGCAGGAACCAAACAAATTCACAACACAAATTATCCACAAAAACACCCATATCAATTCTCAGATCCATTACCAAATCCACAGTTTCCTTCAACACAGCATCCAGAACTTCAGGCTTCTCCCCCATCTCTCTCTCTCTCTCTCTCTCTCTCTCTGAGACCGGTTGTAGATCAAAGTTCAAACCAACAGAAGAACCACCATGGAACAGACCACGAAAGCGATAGAAACTGATAATATACAAAGAAATTGGAGATTTTCCGCAAATAAAGATTTGATTTTGATTGTTAAACTAGCTTAGGAGACCAAACTGAGGAATACCCACCAACACCAAATCTACCACGGAGTGGAACCGCTGCGACAGTAGCAACAGTTACAGTTCATAACCTTTTGTATTTTCCACCTTTTTTTTTATTTGGCAAATATTTGAAACCTACGTGATAGGGAAAAAAAAAATCACATGTTTACTACTTGAACCCCCAAATAATGTTGTTTGTTTCAATTGAACCTGTAATTTAATTTTATATAAATTCAACCTTTAAACTATTTATTTGAAGCCAACATGAGTACATTGTCCAATTCTAATTTAATTTTGTATCATTTGTTTTAAGCCAATGTGAGTAAATTGTACACATCTACCTATTTTTTGACGGAATCAACCATGTGAGACTCATTTGCTTGTGACTATACACTCAAACCCCATCCTAATTTTACAACCCATTGATTGGAGTTAGGTCTATCAACAGATTGAGTTTTGGATGGAAGTTTAATTATTTGAACTTGAATTCGAGTTTAAAAAATTGATTTGAATCTGATTTGATAATTCAATGAATTTTATTTTTTTGGTCTATAACCAAATTTGTTAATAATCCTAAATTCGATCCAAATGACTTAATTTAACTAAATTTCTTCAAATAATTATTTAATTTTTTTAATATTTATACAAAATATATACAAGTATTTCAGATAATATCATAATCGGGTCGAATATATGTATATTCAAATTCGAATTTATAAAAATAAAAAATTTCAGATTTGGAATTGGATTCGGATAATTGGTAAAAAATGTTAATTTATACCTGAATCAAATTTAGATCAAAATTTGATCCATTGACAAACCTAGTTGAGACATCGAGTTTGGGAATTGTATAATTACAATATTTTATTAATGTTGACATAATTTCAAAGGTAAAAGGGTTTAGTTGGGATAAAGTATAATTCAGAGGCTGAATTGCAATTAGTGGTATAATTTGGGCATCAACTTTTAGTAATTTTCACTTTTTCTTTTTCTAAAAGTTTGTTCTTGCTATTAGGTATTAACTAGGTGTACCTTCTTCGTTCCTTTATTTAGGATAATTTTGGAAATTTTATGTTTCCTTTATTTAGGATATTTTTGAAAATCTCATCTTATCCTTTTTCATCTTTCATATGTTTTCATGGGGTATTCTACCATATCTGAAAAAAATTTGGTATCGTACCAATATTTATCATATTTATAAATATTTTATTATAATATTAAAAAAATAATAAAAATAATTATCAAAAAATGATAAAAATATTTACAACATTTATAAAAATACTCATAAATGTGATAATTTTTGTATGCTAGATAAAAATAATAAAAATAATTATCACAAAAACAATAAATTTTTTAGTTGTAAAGGCACAAAAATTATAAAAACATTATCTAATATAGTTTATTTGCTCCATTGAGTAGAATTGTCCAAACACATTAATCCCACAATTTTGACTCAATGTGAAATGTGAGGTTAGCAGTTGGTCTAATGATTATCATCTTGTTGTTGGACATTAAGATCACGAATTTAAACTTTTAACATTCCCATTTCTTATAATAATATCTGACCAAAAAAAACATATGTTATATGTGGCATATCAATGTCACTTACTAGTAGTTTAAATATTATTACCCAATTTTTTTTTAAATTTGCGAGAGTCTCGTATCCTTAAAAACCATGCAAAACTTTTAAGACGTGCAATTCATGTTATGTTTAAAAGATTTTTTGACACAAATAATTTATTTGTAGTCGTATATAATCGTTCGTATCGATTTTACGTTATGGTTAGTAAAACTTGTTTCGTGCAATTTGCATCCAAAATCACTAAAAATGAAATTAAACAGGTGATTAGTATTGAATTTGTGTTTCACTTGTCTGTGGTAGCTTTAACGTTAGTCAATTTTGCTGATGCCACATCTCCTACTTGTTCTCACTATCTTTGACTAACAGGGTAACAGGTGGCCCGAAGGTCTCAATTATTGTCCTCTTGACGACTAAATAAAAAGTTTCTAGTGATACAAAAAAACTATTCTATACACGATGTTAGCAAGCGTTTGGTACAATACATAAAATATAAAACTCGTCTTGGTTCGAGTCGTTCCTTCTCGTCATTCCACCCTCTCTTTTTTTCGATTAGTCAATATGATAGTTCAACAATTATTAAAATTTTATTGGAGATTGAAACTGAGTTTTTTTTTAAAAATGGGTTATGTTCAAGTTACGTGGTTTGATAGAATTCAGGTAACGGTTGATAACAGATAGTTTTTGTTTTTTTTTTTTTTTTGGCTAAAAAAAAATAAAAATACGTTTAGTTAATGTTTTTATTTTTTTTAATATCTCCATTTTAAAAATAAGACTAAAATATGAAAACATCTAAAAAGATATTTTTGAAAACATCAAAAAAAAAAAACACATGCGAAGAGTTAATGAGGTCTTGACTTCGATCCTTTATAGCAACAAAAAATATCATATTTTTTGCTTGGGTATAAAAAGTCATCTCTTTGTCCCCTTTTTGTTGTATCTCTTTCTGCCCTGTCTCTCATTGCCAACGACGAAGATGAAGACGAAGGATCACTCCACCCTTCTCTGTTGCCATCACTATCGTCGTCGCCATCGCCATCGCTAATCGCTGCGAAGATTACTCCATCTCATCTCTGGTCTCTCTCAACTCACTATCTCTCTCTCTCTTGCATGCCCTTCTCTGATGGTTTTACCGGGAGTTTCAAGTTTGAGTTTTGGGAGTGATGGTGGAGTTGAGTGGTGGTGGGTTGTGGGTTTCGGATTTCAATGGTAGGGGTTGGATTGGGGATGGTTTTTGGTGATTGTGGAGGTGGGTTTCGGGAGTTGGGTTTCGATGGTTGTGGTTGTGATGGTGAATTTCGGTGCTTGTGGTTCTTCTGCCACAGTGGTTGGGTTTCGGTGG
>CM042202.1:17559629-17592557 GCA_023539305.1 Ilex asprella
CATTGGGGGTTGGGGGTGGGTTTCAGTGGGTGGGGTTGGGTGGTGGAATTTGGGTGGCGAATTTTTGGTATAATATCAAATAAGTTTTTTATTTTTGTTTTCATAAATTTTTAAATATAAATGACTACCAAACATATTTTATATTTTTAATTTTTATCACCAATAAAACAAAAACGTTACCAAATCTAAATAAACACATTGTTTTCGGGCCGGCCAATTGTTAGACGTAAGTGATAATGATACAGCATGATTTGATTGTCATCCGATAATAGTGATCCAATTTTGTTAGCTCCCCTGGATGCCAAACTTGGCAACAAATGTAGCATAATTTTGAGAAATACGAAGATAGAGTTCGTAATTTCAGTAAAACCCTAAGAATGTAAGTAATTTCTCCTTAATTAATTCAAGATTGGACACAACATATGCCATGATAGTCAAAGATGACTTTTTTCTTACTGCTATTGATTTTTTTTATATTCAATGTATAGCCGTACCTGATAACATTCCATAGACCCAAACTTATATCAAATTTCAAAAAAAAACCTCCCCCCAAAAAAAGGATGAATGACATTTTGTACATCAAAAGATCTTCAAAATCTCAATTCATACCCTAGTAGATTAAAATTTTTACATAGCACCATCAAGCATTTGTAAATTCGGACAAAGCTTCAAAAAACAAAATCTCATAAAAAATAAGGGTGTACATAAAATACTTAAAATTGAATAAAATATAGATAGACGTGTACAAAAAAAAAAATTGGACAAAGCAATTGAAGTTTGATTTTGGACCACACTGTTTTGTTTTGTTTTTTTTGGTATGATTGTGGGTATAATGAGAAAATTTTATTTTTTTCAAGATATAAACCGATAATTTGAAGATTTTTCAATACGAACATTATTCACCCGGAAAAAAAAAATCAAGTTTCAAAGGTCTAATGGTCATGGACAACATTAAAGTCGAAGTGAATAAAATAGTTTTCACTGTGTTCCCTGGAGAATTTGTCAATTGGAAAGCCTGCACATGAGAAAACTTTCTGCTCATGGACCACATGTTGAAGCCATATCTCCAAACCTTTCGACACTTAAAAATATATATAATAAAAAAAATATTATATTGTGAAATAATGCATTTTAAAATACTTTAAAAAGATAAATAAAACAAAAAAGCTGATGGGAAAATATTATAATAGGAAAGAACTAATCAAGAGGACTTTTTCTGTCTCTATTATAGCTGTGTTTAATTACCAAGCTTCCACGTTTTGGTCACAAGACTGCCTCGCAGTTCACCGGCTACCACCAACTACAGTCCCTTCCTGGTCAAGCGGCATAATTGATTAGTATTTGGAGTAAGACTTGGTATTCAAAGGGAGGGATAATCTAGTGGGTGCACATAAAAATAATAGAGCCTATTTGGACCCCACGAATCGAGTCCATTTGAACCCGTGATTAGTAGTCAACTTGGACCCATGTACAAAGCTTTTTTATCACATACAAGGAATTAAATCTAAAGGATGTGACTTTAAAGAGCATTTTTATCGTGTGAAATATTGAACCATTGACTAATGTCAACTTAAGGTATCTATCAAGTGACCGACTATCACTTAAGCTAATCCTTCGGGATTTTTATTTTGTTACTTTGGTACAATAGTAAAAATTAGTTTTTCCGCATCTTAAATTGACCCATAATCAAAGTTTGATTACAGTACCACAAAAATAAATTTTCAGTATCGTTTCTCTACTTTCTAATAAAAAGTGAAACATGTAAAGTTTTTTTTTATTATTACTTCATTATATTTTTTCAATTACTAATTAAAAATTATTCAAACTAAAATCTAGACTGTGGAAACTGACCATGTCCTTCTAATTATTGAAGTTTTGCTTCGCATAACTGGCAGCCAGCCATAACTTCCAAGTGGTGGGAGAAAAACACCACCCCCCATCACCATCAACACCAGGTACGCACTTCTATCCATTGGAAAAGGAATAACAGTAGATAAATTTTAAAATTATACTTGATAATCTCAATTATTAAATAGGTAGTGAATTTTAAGGTCCTAATAAATACTGGGACTTATAGTAAAATCAATTGTTGTAATTATCAAGTTTAATTTTTAAGTCTATTTTTTATTAGTCTAGTTTGACGAATAAAAACGTGTCACGTGTACATATTTTATATTTTTTTTAATTAATAGTTATAAATCCTCTAATTCAAAATCAAGGGTCCGGATCATTTTTTTGGCATAATACCGCGAAGATATATATAATAGTCTTACCCTAATGATACCAATCATTTTTGGAGTAGGAATAATGTAACTGGACTTTGTATAATGACAATGCTTTGTCCTTTTAATTATAGTTATGAAATCAAGAGAATCATATAAAAAAATGTGTTTTAAAAAACTTATTTTAAAGATAAAGTTGTATGGACTTATAAAAAATGGGTTTTTAGTTCTCAACTAACCAATATATTAATAGACTAGTCATAACTTGTGCCTGAAAACACGATAAAATATAAAATTTGAGCGTCAAAAAAATCGATCTCACTATATTAAATTTTTTTAAAATATATTAACTACAAATTAATCAAATATTAAATGATGAAATATATGATAGAAATGAGTGATGTGATATTTTTAAGGAAGACATATATAAATGATTAAATATATGATAGAAATGAGTGATGCGATGTGACGTTTGAGTCTGACAAAGGAATTATGAGTGAGGTAAGTGATTGGTGATGATTTTGAAAGAAAAATATGACTGAGATAAATTCAAACACAGTCTTACTTTATTATATAGATGGTATAAAAGTTTTTTTTTTTTAATAGTGAATCGTGCGAGTTGCTTTCTAATCGTCCTAACATAAGATTTGACCTATCAACATCAAATTATAATGATGTTGAATCAAATTGGATAGTGAATTTCACTTTGAAAAATTGGAAGATTGCAACAAGTATGACAGTAACAGCTTTCCCATGAATTGTAGAACCATAAGCTTGAATACGATGGATGGGAAATTTAATTGCTAAAAATAAGGACAGATGATGACTAGTAAGAACCCATGTCAAAGAACCACTTGTTATTCAATTCATTCTGTGTGAGCACCAGTCTTCTCTCTCTCTTGAAATTTAACACAAAACAGTAAAATGTTTGTAACAATTTTTTGAAGTCAACTACATAAATCTTGAAGGATCTGACGCCCTAAAATCGGAGTTCTTTGTTAATCCGTTGATCATTCATCAATCCGCAAAACATACTCGTAAATGTCGCATAATTTAACATTATGTCACAACATCCTCTTTATCGGGATCACACCAACTCAAGTTTGGACAAAGTCTCTCTTGTACAGGACACTCCCAAACGCACAGTCTGTATATCATTCAACCACATGACTCATCCGAAGCCAAATATACTACAATTTATACTTCATTATTGCTCATTTACTTCATTTGAGTAAAGTGACACAAAGCCCGAAAGTATGGCAAATCATTTTTAAAATTTTAGATTTTTAGGAAAACCTATCGGTAGAAGATGAACATGTTCTATAGGTAGGAAAACCCTCTGAAAAAGTTATACCGATAGGTTTGTCATCGCTCTACTGATAGGAAAACTCACTGAAAAAGTTCTACTGCAAAACTTGAAGTTCTACCAGAAGATTTTGCTTACTAGAAAAGTTCTATCGGTAGAAGAACTTGTCGTTCTACCGGTAGGTTTTAATAGTTTTCCTACGATTCCTTCTTTTTTCAATTTCAATCCATTCCAAACTTATACAACCTCATACCAAACTCATATAACATCAATTTTAAGTAAAATACAGTTCATATGAGTTCATTTTACAATCATTTACAATATCACATGTTCATAACAAAATAACATAAAAGGTTTTGTTTTTATAACACATGTTTCAAAAGCCATAACTCGACTTTTTTTCAACCATGAGGGCCTGATTGAGATTCGTCCACCGGCGTAAATTTCGCACCTGAAATCTTATCCTCATAAAGGGTGAGTCACGCTCAATAGGGTATCTCCTAAAGAGGCTCATCCTCAACCTAGATGCATATGAAATTCTCACATGCAAATTCAACAAACAACAATTAATTCATTCAAGAATATACAATTCATAATGGATTATCTATGTCATGTCATGTTATGAGATGAGACTCATTCATGCAACTCAACCCAAGCCTTTACCGGCTCCCACAACTCATGCAATGTCATGAGTATAAAATCGGGCATTTCAAATCCTTGTCATTGCTATTGCACACAAATTTTTCATGCAATCGTGTAACTTTGTCGAACCTTGATCTGATTATACCGAGCCCACTTATCAACTACCAAGGATGGTGCTTAATGCATGTCAAATGCCCACAAATACAATATTTCTCGTACTTATGCAAATATATATGTACAATTGCAATTCTCAACCTTGTTCAATATATTATAAGTGTCATATGAACCATTTCAACCACATTTCAACATATTCCATGAATAATTATATCATATGTATATAATCACCATAAATTATCTTAATGTCAATACATCACCAAGCATATATCAACATGATACCCAACAATAATTTTCAAGCATGTTATCACATAATCTCATGTAAATAACACACTTAATTCTTCAAGGTATAATATAACACATAGCATGCCCACATATTACAATTTTTCAAGAAATTACAAGTTAGTAATTTCTAAATCCCAATTCATGCTACAATTGATTTTACCTACTTCCAATACTCATTTCATCAAATTAACAATAATAGGTAAGTGTTATATATCTCTAACATCCTACCCATTGCATATAATCACCCTAAGTTGGAAAAAAACCTAATTATGGAGAAAACTCTACCTCTTGAAACGTAAAACAACGATAGGAAGCTCCAAGAACCCAAAATAAGCTCTAATCCAAGATTTCCTCAAAATCTCGTCCTTGAAATTTCACCCAAATCCAACCTTCTTGGTACGATTTTGTAGCTCTCAATGAGAAGAACAACTTTTGTTCTGGATTTGTGTTGATTCGAGCAACGTGGAGGCATAGATCGTAAAGAGAAGATAGAGCTTCATTCTTTTCTTTTGATTTTCTAAAAAATCTGATGGGTATGGGGAGAAATTTGATTTTCTCCTTTATTTATAACCTTTAAGTGCTTGGTCCACATCGCACCGCATATTTCCCATTTCCTGGGTTTGATTTCATCCCGAAATAATTAAATTTCGTCCCAATTGAAATTCAAGATATTTTTATATGAACTTCTTTTAAATTATTTTTCAACTTTCAAAATTTTATTCCATGTCTCGTTTTTAGGTCATGCGACACCTAATCGTCTTGTAAAATGCGAAAAATCTGACTATATCGAAATTCAATGAAAATTAACATATAATTAGATTTCGCGAGACAAATCTAACGGTAATGTCCGTTTTGTCATCCAAGTTCTAGAAAAACTTGAGTTTTCAACACGTATCATAGTGACAAATTACCGTTTTGTCATTTTTTCCATAAAAATTTAAATTTACCCGAGTTTGACAAATTGTGGCTCAAGTGGTAACAAAGATAAACTGTAAATTCAAACGTTTGGAATTCGTATCTTGACAATCACTTAGAGTTAGATCTTAAATGATTTATTACTCATGAATATGAATATCCTACTCTCGACGTGAATGACTTACTTTTAACCGAATCGAAGAGGTAATTAATCGAGATGTGTATAAACTGATCTGAACAAACTTGACCAAAAAAAAGGTTAACTACATAAATAATGTTTCTCATCCAAGATTCATTGTCATCTTGAATTAGATAAAATTTTATGCATGTTGTTAGTATCTGATGCAATCCTCCCACTTCGTTCCACTTTGTCCATTAACATTGCTTATTTTGATAAAATAGGTGGAATGCATGTTTGCATAATTTATTTGGATTTTATTAAAGTTTATTTGATGCTCACAAATTAAAGAACAAAACCAGGTCAAAAGGAGTATTTCCTACGTAAGAAATCAGGTTATGCCACTTCATCTACTATGTTGGGTAATTCTTTAAAGTTTTGTAAAAGTCAAAAATAATTTTTGTTTGTAAAGTTAGGAGTATGGCTGTAATTTAGGTTGTGTGGAAGATTGTTAGTTGGTCCTCCATCTTTCCTCAGTGTTTTTGTCAAGCAGCTTAATGTTAGGTCAACTTTTGTTTTTTTACTTACCCCGTAAAAAAAGGCTTAATGTTAGGAACTGCATATTAATTTGTAGTTTGATGTGGCAAAAAAATATTAGTTTTTTTTTTTTTTGTTTAACAGTCAGGGATATTTGGACCAACTTAAACGTATCTTGACTAATCCCTTCCTAAGTCCGGTCAAATGTATGTCATCCACGCCAGAACTAGAGTATTCATGGGAGATAAATTCATCATTGTCTGACCTAAAGGAGTTATCAAGATTTAATATAGGATATCTTGATTTACAGTTCATTCTTATTGCCAAGAAAATATTAGTAGGACCGCTAATTTGCATTCCTCTTCTTCGGATTCCGATCTTGTTTAATATAATTTATTTTTTAGTGAATTATCGACTAGTAATAAGTGAGGGACTCACTTGTATATAACGTGTCCCACTTGATTGTATAATACATGATCCGTCAAAAAAAAAATTAAAAAGAAAATATATTATAGGAAATCTTAGTCTCTCGTCCGTTGGAGCATCCCTCTAGCCCTTAGTCGATCCAAACCATATCTACTCACCTTATCAAACCCCTCTACTCCACCACCCCTCAGGCTACATTCCCACCCCTCAACTCTTTAATTCGTTAGATTTGTCCATCAATTATATCGAAAAGATTAAAAAGAGAAGATGAAGTGAGAAGTCAAAGAGTGAAGTGATTCAGTGAATGTGATGAACTTGATTTCAAATATGAGTGATAATTTAAAGCCTTTGGGCCCTATTCTAATAGATATTATGATTATTTCTCACAATTTTAGATTCTTTAGATATTTACTGTAAGACGTTCTAATAATAAGGTAGCATATAATTTGGTTATAATGCTTATTCTATCAAATATGTTGATGTATGGGAGGAGGAGGCACTGAATTTCTTAGTGCCCTCCTTCTCTTGAAATTTTTTAATTAGTCAATTTCCTACCGTTTCAATAAAAAAAATGGGAGCACAATAATTAACAATGTATTCGTAGTTATTTATTATTTCTTGATTGTTAGTAATATATTCTGAATTTTAGATCTTTTCTTTTCATTGAGACGTAATGTCAACACTTAACCAGTCTTTCAATAACAAATTTGATAATAAATTAAAAATTGTGAAAGATTACATATGTTATTACCCTTTACATTTGATGGCGTGATTAGCACATTGTATGAAAGCTAGACCTTAATCCTTATGGAGTATTTAACTAGGTGTGATAACTTCTGATAGCTTTTTGTTTTTTTTTTTTTTTTGTAGAAGAAAGATGATCTAACAATCTCAATATTGTAAACCTAATAGCCATATTTCAACATAAAGTGGTAGACAAATCAATTTATATTACCAATTAAATTGTGCATGTTAGGCATATATAGAAGCAGAGAAAGAGACAATGGAGCTGAGAGAAACCTTACACTAACAGAAGTCATAGCCCATCAACAAAACAAAATTGAATTACTTTCTCAAAAAAGCCTATGACCATGTTGAGGCATGTGGCATGTAAGACTTCTTGTTTGCATCCATGTGCACAAGATTTGAACTTGACAACCGGCAGATACTTTTGAGGTCGAGTGAGAGTACTAAAAAAATTATTTTTCGACATTATATTTTATCAATTAAAATTTTTATACATGTAAACTTTTTTTTCATTATTTTTCATTACTTTATTTTTTCAATCATTAATTATAAATTATCTAAACTAAAATCAACTAATTGAAATGGAAACCGATTTGGTACTATAGCCTTACCCTTATTTTACAAGAGTACTCTACAATACCCAAAAAAAAAAATCAATATTGTATCGTCATTTATAACTTTTGTTAGTGTTTTTATAATTTTTATAAATATTTTCAACTATTAGGGTAACTGATTTTTGCCACCTTTGGGGGTACCTTGTGATCGATCTTAAAATGTTAAGATCGATAGCAAGAATCACAAAAGTGGTAAAAAATAATTACCACAAAAGTAATAAAAATACTCATAAAAATTATAAATTATCCATAAAAGTTGTAATTTTTTTTATTATAAAATGACTCACAAAAGTTATAAAAATACGCATTAAAATTATAAATTTGGAGGTACAGAACCGAATTTCTTGAATTTCACTTATCTCTTCAAAGATTAAAAGTTGCACATTAGGTCCTGAATTTCTTTAAAAGTTAATAATATACTCAAAAAACAATATCAAATTTTTTTCCATGCATGGGGTGCCTTGCGTTAGTAGAAAGAAAAGTTGACAATTTGTTGTTTTTGAGTCACATTGTCACCATTTAAAAACAAATTAGGGTATAATGTAAGATTTTTAATTTTAATGGGGAATAAAAAAAATAGAAAAATATACTTAGACCCCTTTTAAATAATGCCCTTATTTCACATTGCCCCTTAAACTATCAGATTTCTCACATTGCTCCTTATTTCACTAACCCTTAGACCCCTATTGGTCGAGTTTTATGCCCCCCCCCCCCCACAAACCGTTAACTTTTGTCGAAATTTTCACTATAAATTAGGACAAAAATGGGATCCCATAATCTTAGAAGATGTCGTCTTTCTCTCCTCAAGTGAGCATAATTGTAATTTTGTCCTCATTTTGCAAAGAAATGAGGACAACTAAGCACAATAGAAAAAATTCAACGGAGTCAATCTAAAACTCAAATTAAAAGTTTTTCATATAGCTGCCTGCTTAAAAAAGTCACTCGTTTTGTAGTATTGTCATACAAGATAAGCACATTGCCAATTTGCTGGTCGGGCTAATCGAAGTTCTCATCTGATCAACTGTCCACCTAGTTAAGTATAAAAAACACTGTAGAATCATGCAAGACTCGTTGCTGGTGTGTTTCCTGCTCGTGAAAAAAGAAAGAAAAGCAACAAAGTTCAATTCAAATTTGACTGTTTGTAGCGTGGGAACGGATGACCCATAAAATACTTGGGAACAATGAGAGAGAGAGAGAATATGTTGTAATAACATGCAAAATCAGCATGAAATTGAAAAGATTTTTTTAATGGTTTTTATGACATTGCTCAAGTAATAAAATTCTTAAAATCTTTGACTAGTACCATTCACCCAAAAGATTATAGCTCCATGGTGAGCAAAGAGACCTTATTTCCATTCAGCATGGCACTCCTACCAACTTGATAATATAATTATATATTTTTTTAAAATCAATAATCGAGATGGAATCGGTAACGTAGTTTTGTCCAATTCATTTATCCTTTTTCGCTAATCAAAAAGAATTGGACAAAGTTACGATAAGAAATCTATTTTAATTATTGATTTTGAATTAAATAATGTATAATTTATCAAAAAATGACATGTTTTATTAAATAAAAAAAATAAAATTTTTGATAAGTTAAAGGAATCATCATCATAGGTGTGTGAATTCAAGAAATAGTTGAAAAGGGAATGAATCAAAGCAAGTGAAAGGGATAGCAGGGCATGTGGCACATGTACCTTTCTGAGTAGACAGAGAAAGTTGGGTGCAACTTGTGCCAGACCGACCCAAAGACCAAACATGAGACAACCAACAAACCACTTCACATGATATTTGTCCCCCTTTCTTCCCAACGTACATCCGTACTTTACCGTAACAAACGTTTAACCATATCTTATTAAAAAATAATTTTTTTTTTTTTACATTTCTTGTCTTAAACGTTGGAAATAATAAAATAATATAACTTTTACATGTCACTTTCTGATTGACCAAATAGAAAGTTGTTGTACAAAAATTCCTTGCCTTTTTTGACTGTTATCTATCTAAACCATTAATTGAATTTTTATTTTTTTTTGAAATAAATGGTAAGTAGACATCTCTCAAGAAAGAATGCTAGAGAGGATGAGAGGCATGGTTTGGACTCATTCGATTACATTTTTATGGTAGAAAGACATAGTGGATTGAAGAATTCAAACTAATCTCGCATAAAAGAATAGAATAAAATAAAAGGTTAGATAGGGATACGAATATTTCAAAAAGAATATATTTTATTTATTTTCAATATTCTATAATGTATCATTGTTCTATGTATTCATCTATTTTTTTTTTAAAAGAAGTGTTATGCATCTCTTCTAGGCTCGGGGAGCAAATATGTTTAGGGCAAAGGGAGGGAGGTGAGGGGAGGGCGCTACAAGCCCTCTCCTATTGTTGTTCATAATCCCAAATTACCCATCTATTTCTTTCCCTTCCCGTCATCTTTTCGAACGAGTTTGTGAGAGATTTATATTCATTTAACACTCTTGTATAGTAAGGAAAAAACAACCAACTGAAGAAGGGGTTTTAGAAGCTTATCTAATTCTTATTGAAAGGGAAAAATGGTTCAAACAATTCTTATTAATAACAAGAAAGACCACCAAGTAGAGTGGTCTAGCAGAGTAATGACTTTACTCCTCACTTTAAGGTTGAAATTTTAAATCTTGGAGTCCTCATTGAGACTTGGTAGCTGACCGCTATATTACCCTAACTAGATCTGGTCCCTAAAGGTATTCCAGGTGTGGTCAGGGGTATTTCAGGTGCTGTCAGGGGTCTTATGATCCCAACGATGAGGGTCTATCGAGGTAGCCGTTAAACACTCTTCCTTACCCCCCACCCATTTTTTAATTATAAAAAAAATAATAACAAGAAAGGGACAAGTTAAAACAAAGTTTACTCATAACAAGTTATTGGATCGAAGTAGGATAACTACATAATATTTAAATTGTAGCAAAATATATTTTAATCTCATCTCAATTTCACAATAGAATTACACAATATTGTCATGTATTTGCACAAACCGGATTAGATCACCATTGAATCAGATACTAGTATACCTAAATTTAAATCTATAGAATATAATATAGTATTCTATTTAAGATAATTGGTCACAACTATCAATTCATTTTACACTAATTATTCCCACTTTTAAGGATCTAACCCAGAATCTTACACCTCATACAAAACTTCAACCCCTCAAATTATACAGAGACCAATTTGCTCATGCAAGTGGACTGTATTCTCTCTTTCTGGCTTGCTTATTTTCTTCTCCGTTTTTTTTTGGACAAATTACACTTTGACCCCATCAACTATAACTCTTTTTTTTTAATATTTTCCCCTCGACTATTATGTTTTTCACATTACATCTTCAACTATGTTGGTAGTTTTACATTGCCCCAATTTTAACGTCTGTTACACATTTAAAAAAAATTATTTTATTTTACCCGCAAAACTATGTTCTTTGTTTCACTTTATCCCATTAACAATTTTCATCCAAAAGATAGTGGACGTTTGCGTTTGTGGTAATGTGAAATTCATTTAAGTAGTTGAGGGGAATGTAAAAAATACAACAGTCTAAGGGATAAAGTGAAATTTAGTCCATAGTTAAGAAGATCTAAGTGTACTATCCCCACCCTCTTCTTCTTCTTCTTCTTTTTGACTTTTGTTCTCCTCTCCCTATTTTGTTGTGTGATAATTTTTGTGGCCAAGAGTGGATAGGGTTTCTGATTCTAATTCCAATACTGTCCACAATGAGAACCTGTGAATCCCACATGGCCCCTTCTCTCTCTCTCTCCTCTCAGCTCCTTCAACCCTATGAAATCAATGCATGGAAACAGAATCACATGCTTTGCTTACTCCACAACCATGACTGGGAATTATTATTGGATTGAATCATTTATTGCATCAAACTGAATGTGTGGCACCAGAAAAAAACTTGTGCAGGCAAAGAACATGGAAGGTATCTGTTTAGGGGTAATAATTGAGCTGAACTTTGCAAGCTTGAATTCGAGTTTGTTGAGCTCTTTTTTTAAACAAATTTAAAAAATTGTTTAAACTTGACTTACTTAGAAAATGAGCCGAGTCCGAGTCTGAGTCTAAGCCTACTTTTTTGGGTTTATTTTTTCAAACGAATTTACAAAATTATTCAAACTTAGCTCATTTAAAACACGAGTCGAACTCGAGTTACTCATATTCAAGCCGAGTTCTAGTTAAGCCCGAGTAGCTCGCCTCAATTAACACTCATATATTTATTTGAAGAGATTAAAAAGATTCAAACTTAATACATTTAAGTTTACAATTTGTCCATGTTATCACTTGAACTATCTTTCCAGATTAAAAAAAAAACTCTTATTGTTGGGGCAGGTTAACAACCTTGTTGATCCCATCCATTTCGATAATTTTAATTTTTGTATAAGAGAATTATTTTAGTAAAATTCATGAGTATTAGGTAAATTCAAAACATGTATAATCATTTATAAATTACTTGAATCGGGTTAACTATTACATCTTTTAAAAGACTCAAATTTGAGACATCGATGGAATAATCACGATGGTTACCCGAATAACCTAAAAAGTTTAATTTCTATCTCATCTCAAGTTGTATTCGTAAATAAAATTACAAAAATGACGTCTTGACCACTATTTATTACTTTTTTCATTACTTGTCAAATAAATATATAAAGATAAGTATGAGAATATTAATGAAAGGAGACGTCAAGAATTGCAACTTTGTTATCTGCAAGTGGGTAGTCTTATTCGAATCGAATCGAGCAGCTTTATGTAAAAGTTGATACTGATTGAGATCTACTGTACCATTACTTTTTGAACAAGGTGACCCACCAACCACCCACACTGCTCAATTGCTATCCTGTACCTTTATTTATTCTACAATTTTTTTTTTTATGTACACGGACTTTAGCTTTCTCCAAATAAAAGTACGTTTTTTTGTAAAGGTTTTTTTTTTTTTTCCTTTTCGTCGGGTAATATTACAAGGAGGGACCATAAAAGTTGAATCCATAACTTTAAGATCTAATAATGGAGACAATGACCGTTGGACAAACTACTAAACTTTCACCAAAATTTTACGATCGAAATAAAGAACCTTGAAAAAAAATAGAATTTGAGAGGATGACCAACTAACGAATCAAAATTATTTATGCAAAATGTTTTACTTCTGCGGGAAAGAATCGATGAAAAATCTATAACATAAAATCGGAAATGAAAAAACGTGAAAAATATTCTCAACTTGAGATGTTAAAAAGTGTAAAATTACGTTAATGAGAAATAAGTTGGTATTGAATACGGCTTTAGTTCCAAGTACAACCTTGCACGATCTTTCCAAAAACAAAAGGCAACAAAGTATCAGAAGTCTTATAACATTGACAGCCTGATGGATATGACTCCTTCTATGACCATAAGTAGTAAATACCCAATGAGATTTTACAACTATTTCTTTTCAATCAAATTACAATTAACCAATGTCAAATTGTGACAAAAAAAGTTAATATAAGTTTTGAAATATTAAAATTGATCTCAAACAACTGTATTTTGATATGAACTAAGCAAATTATAACCTCACCCCCTTGTCTTACATAACCTATACATAAAAAAAAATTACTTTTTTTGGGTACTTGAGGCTTAAGCACAAGATGCAGACTTCAATTCATAAGAAATTTACTCTTCATAAATACCACAATCCTAATGTGGAAAGCCTATTTATGACCGGACCAACAAAAAAATTAGTCGAGGTGTGCATAAATTAGTTCGGAAACTTATGACAATTGAACTAAAAAAAAAAGAGATAATGGCCTCAATCCTTTGATGCACCAAAGTGGCCACTGGGCTATTCTCCACAGTCGATCTAAGCCACATGGTGGCAGTCAAACTGACCCACTACAGTTTCATTGGGCTATTCTTCTCTTTTGAGCCCAAGACCACATAAACAACTAATCAATAGTCCATTCATCAACTTTAGACTTTCAAAAGGACCAACAAATTCAATAGAGTTCGAAGTGTTCAATCCAATACTAGTTATGAATACCACCATCAATTAGAATATTCTCTGATTTTCACAAATAAAGGTGTTGGCTGGAGTAAACTTGTGGGGTGTGGGTTTTCCAAATGTTCTCTCAGAAAAAAGACAATATACAAGTTGAACAAATAGGAAAACTTTTTAACCTATCTCCTAAAGCCAACTCTGGCTAGCTGATCGATCTTCAATCCATATCTCCTAAAGCCAAAACCTACCCAATTCCAGCAATGAAACCAAAAACACTGATATTCCACGGTTCACTCTCGAAAATTCCCATTTTCGAGAATCCACATGCCAAAATTTCCAGTCATATATAGCACTAATCAAGGGTAAAAATCGCTTCATTTTGACTTCGGAAAGTGAAGAAACAACCAGCAGGCATTGAAGAAACAAGACCATTAAGCCCCCTTGAGCTTAAACAACAATAGTTTGACCAGTAATCCCATCCTGAAGCTGCAGAGACCCATCTTTCATCAGGTTAAGGCTCAAGCTCTTAAACCTCTCCCTCGAGTACTGTCGTGATGCCTTTCTCCAATCCGTTCCAGTTTTCATCATTGCAACAAACTCCTCATAACTGATTTTCCCATCCTGACAGAATTGGTGACACCATTAGGAAAATAGCAAGTAAACATGTGGGAGGGAACTTAGTGGAGAAAAAAACTCAAGGGAGGTGAGTGATGCGGCGTGTATTGAATTTTTAAGGACAAAAATCGAAAATTTAAGCACCGCCACTCTTAGGCCATTCTGAAATTTCGTCAATTTGGATATCATCCCCATTTTGACTCAGTATGTCACCAAAGTCCCAATATTTTTCCAAAATGCTATGAATATTGACAAATATATCTCAAATTCTCTTTACCAATGGGTGACAAATTATGAAAATCTTGCTGGATGGCCTAGATTGACACAGAGATCAGCAACAATTTTCCAAAAACATGCTGCTTTCGAGTGAAGATTACCTAAGTGAAAAGGACGTTTAACTGCTTCCCCCAAGGTGGGGAATGGGGGTGGAGAGAGAGAGAGATGAGAGAGAGGGGTTTTATATATGGCTAGTTTTCCTCAGAAAAAGGAGGAATCAAACCGGCCACACTTAGTTGGTTTTGCTACCATCATTATTTTCTCTGTCTCTGAGAAGAATACTCAATGCAGCCCCATCTTCCAAGGGCGCGAGTGGAAGGTTTGGATGCCACCGTGGCTTATAATGTGCACAACTCCACCATGAATGAGAATAATATTTCCTGGTTTTATTTCATTCAAGTACTGGAACTAAAACTGCAAATTTGATTCATTATATTTTCAGATTTAGAATTTTGTTTCCTGATGCAAGTTGATCATTGACTTTCAGATCTAAAATAATGAATGCACAGTTTATTGCCAGCGAAAGACATAAGTTAAAAAGAGAGATCATGTGCGAGAATCAAAAGTCATGCACAGATGAGAAGGGAAAATTGTGTATGAGTAGTTAGTGGTGGACATAAAGACACTGTTAGCCCAAAGCTTCACACATGAAACAAATGTGTCTCTAATCCTAAACCCTAACCGGTAGTGTGATTCCACTATGATGGGTCACCTAATACTTCAAGAATTATAGAGGGTCCAATTCTTAAAAAATTAAAGAGGTTTTGTACACTCAAAATACAAATTAGTTTTGAGATTAGTGCATAAAAAACAGAAAATTCAAGAAAGAAAAGAAGAGTATCTCGAGTTCGATAAGAAATGATAGAGATTGCATGTCAAACCTTGTCCGTGTCAACCTCCCGCATGATGTCATTAAGTATGTCCAAATCAGTTTCACCAGACTCATCAGCTAAGGCTTCTCGTAGCTCATCAAGCTCAATGTACCCATTCCCGTCTTTATCAAAAAACATAAATGCTCGGCGGATATGGTCATCATTCTCCATCCTTTGTAAATGAATTGTTACGGCCACAAACTCTCCACAGTCAAGCACTCCATTCCCATCAACATCGGCCTAATAAATGTTCACAGAGGTAATGCTTCGTTAGTGAAATTAAATTTAAACCCTGGGGTACAGAAGTATGATTAGTGACATCTCTCAACTCGATGCTATCATCAGATATTTACTGCATTCTGAACTGATAAAGTTGTTTTACGTTCTTTATTAGAAAAAGCAAACACCTAAAAAAAGAAAATATACGTAGTACAAATTCCAGGAATAGTTGATTTTGAAGGGATTATCTGCAAACCAAAATTGTAGCTCATGGAAATATCTTGACAGTAAGATATATGATAACCATACATTCAGCGAAAGTGAATGCATCATTTTCGAAAATACCACCACATAACTACTTCACTGTCATCTAAAATATTGTGAAACATGTAAATTTTTCAAAGCCTTCACTTCACCTAAGAGAAAAAATGCAGCCCAACAACCTATTATGAATAGTCAAACTAGCCTTACTAAAGATGAAAATTTGCACCATTAAGTAGCTCATTTATGTTGGAAAATCCCTGCATCACTCGTTCAGTCAACAAGTTAAAAATAAAAGATTTTCGAACTAAGCCAATACTATGACAATTTGTCTTCCACCTAGAACATTCACATAGGAAGATACCTATTCCATTTTTATATGTATAGAACAGAAAATCTCAGCATCACAGAATCATAAGGGAAGTATAGATACCAATCAAATACAAATGAGTTACTTTTCATTGTATTGTCTTCATGACTGCATAAATATAGAAAAGAATTAGAGCAAAAAGGGTCGGAGCAGTATAGTTAAGCAGCTGCAAGTACAAGGCGAACGCCAGAAATGTGAGATCAGGCATAAAAGTGACCTATGGATTATGATTCTAAAATATATATGAACATAAATGGCAAACAGATGTTGAGTAGCCATCCAACATATGGTTGAGTTGAGATATTAGGCTGTAATAATCGTGATTCATTACTAGATAATAAACAAACAATAATAACAGACCATGAACAAACTTTTTGAATAAGGTAAGGAAAGAGAAACAAATGAAAAAAGAAACAAGAAAAAAGAAAAAGTAAAAAGCCAAAACATGGAAATGCAAGTTTAGAAGAGATGGAATCTATGATATAATCATCCATCAATAACTGTATCAAGAGAAAACATAACAAGTTGATGATTAATTAATCATGGTATCAAGAGAAAACAAATTCCATGGTGGCACATTGGAATTTTATCTGTTCACAAGACAAAATAGGCAAAAGAAGTTGGAACGCCATAAGCGGCTGAGCAAAAAGAAAAGAATTTTGCAACCACGTGTGCAAAGAATATTAATTGCTAAAGCAACTAGTTCCACATCCAACTGCTAACTGAGCATGACATTTACCACATCCATCAGCAACTTTATCTCTGGCTCCGCCAATTGTGAACCAACTCTCTGAAGCCCAGCCTTCAGTTCCTCATATGTTACTTTCCCATCACTGTCTGTGTCCATCAGTGCAAACATATCTCTGATTACTTCTACCTCTTCAAGACATAAGTGTTCTGCAATTACCTAAACCATTTGATTGGACAAACACAGCTTCTTATCAACATATATTAAGTGAACTCCACATCTTTGCAGTAAGATATAAGACCATACAACAGAGAGTCCACACACACTGATGTATTTCCATCACCTCGCCTTTAATTTCCAGAACAGAATAATCACTATCACTACTTTATCCAGATTTGGCATTTTGAACACTGAGTCACTATGAAATGCAATTTCATTGAAATAACATTGAAATCATCCTGAATTCCATATCATATGCTTACCCTCAAAGCTTTTTTTTTTAATCTATTCATCAAAGAGAACTGCTTGAGCCTTGTCCTCACTATATCTCCCAATGGCGCATTTGAAGCTTTCTTCGCATTTTGTATCCAGGGGTGGTCTGTCAAAAAGGAAGCAAATCAAACACTTGAACAGCTGCTTCAAAACAAATATGTCATGTGGATAGTGGTTACGGAATTCAGTCTACTAGCAATGCACAAGATGAACAAATAACAGTCTCCTGAAATTAAGAGGGTTCAAATAAAGTATCTAAAAGGATATATGCAACTAGCTTGCTTGCTTTTACCTATTCTTGTCTGGTTGCTAATACTCATTAGGGCTTAGGAACTTCAAATTGTTTTTGGAAATTGCACAGAGCAAACCTATTAGCAGAATAGCACCAAAACAACCACCAAAATGATCAATTGTTTTTGGAAATTGATCTGTTGTCTAACTTTAAAAGGAACAAGGAAAATACGTGGCAACAATAAAAGTCCCATATCAACTAATTGTAAGGAAAACCCTTCTTCAAGCCAAAATCCATATGCAATTTATTCTGATTTGCTCCTATATAAACGTAAAACAGTAGGTGACAGCTTCAGACACCGTTGAAGTTTTCAGAAACTAGAACAATTGGCAAATAGACTCTTGACCTATTGTCAAATTTATACAATCGGTGTTTCAAATGAAAATATCATTGGAAACACGAGGCTACAGAAGTATTATTCAAGGTCTAAAAAAAATCAGTTGTTTTACAGTAAATATTCTGTTTCATCCTTTTACAATGAAATGTGGTCTTTAATTTTTGTTAGCTAGGCTGGGCCAAAATCCAAAATGTTGCCTTCAAATCAATTTTTAACTGTCTTTTCTTTGGGGGTTTGTTGGGGGAGGGAGGAGGGGGAGTGAGACACATCTATAATAGTAATACTTAATCATGAACTAAATCATTGGACCTTTATACTTTCAACAAATCGCACTATGACCACTTTGGTGCATCATCTCCTTCAAAAAACCATTACATGAGTAAAAAGACAATGTTATCTGTCAACAGATAACGTCAACTAACTACAAAACCGGAATTCATGAGACCAATTGGTGTGCTATAAAATACATCAACACTTACCAAGCACCTGTTGGGCAGTCAATCGCTTTGTGTGATCTGGCTCCAACATCTGCCGAACAAGGCTTTTGGCACTATCAGAAATCTGAGGCCATGGTTCCCTCTTAAAATCAATCACTCCTCGCAAAATCGCAAGAGCTACACCCTGTTCAGTTTCTGCAACAAAAAGTTAAACAAAACATGCTAACAATAGAATCCTCATAATCGCATCAATACATACATTGCAATGCTTTATATGATTGAAAACAAGAACATACCTGCCCAAAATGGAGGAACCCCGCACAACAAAATATAAAGAATCACACCAGCACTCCATACATCAACCTCTGATCCATAATTCCGCTTCAGAACCTCTGGTGCCATATAGTATGGACTGCCCACAATCTCAGAGAACCTCTGCCCTGAAAATTACAAAAGTGTGAGAAAATCAACAAATCCTTGAAACCAGAAAAACTGTCAAAAACCAAATTGAAAAATTGACAAACTCCTATCAGCAATCTCAAACCTATTAAAGAAAGTTGGCCTTCAATGATCTAATAAAGGAATCACCAGACAGTCTGACACTCACTTGAAGCATCAATATTGTAAGAAAAATAATTGTAAAAATTCAATAATTTAAGCAAACAACAACACAGAAACAGCAAAAATAAAACAGAGCTAAAAAGCTTATTGGATATATTAAAAAATAAACAGAATACCAGGAAAAAATATGGAGAATTTAACAAAGCAACAGAAAAACCAACTCAGAGCTTCTAAAACATATAAAAGTCGAAATTCAACTATTTAACAAACAATCAACCAAACAATCAATCAAAACCTTTTCAAACAAGATTAAGATTTCCAAATCCCTTTTCAGGATTCACCACCCCCATCAACCATCCACACAGAATAGCACCAACACAAAAATATAAACAGGATAAATTTTCAAAACTCAACGCACAACCAAAACCGAACCAAGAATCTCTACTACCCTCTGCAAAATCCAACAAAATTGACTACCATACCCGGCGTAAAAAATATAGACAACCCAAAATCAATAGTTTTGAGATCCGAATTCTCCTTCTTATTGGCAAAGAGAAAATTCTCGGGCTTCAAGTCCCTATGCATAACCCCATTCTGATGACACATCCTCACCACCTCCGCAATCGTCCTCGCCACCTTCGCCGCCGCTCTCTCACTGTAATGTCCTCTCGCCACAATTCTATCAAAAAGCTCTCCACCCTCACACAGCTCCATTACCAAGTGCACAGCCTCATAGTCCTCATAAGTAGCTCTCAACCTCACTATATTTGGATGGTCCGGCAAGCTCGACAATATCGCGACCTCACGTCGAACGTCCTCGATATCAATGGCGGTTCGGAGCTTCTTCTTCGATATTGATTTGCATGCTAAGGCTTCGCGGGTCTCTCTGTCAGTACAGAGGTAGGTTATGCCAAACTCGCCACGACCCAGTTCGCGACCCAGTATGAACTTGTCACCAATACGGGTTTTGGAGATGATGTCTTTGAGGACTCGAATTGGAGCTGGTGATGCGGCATATGGGTTGGGTCTTCGTTCTCTGGTTTTCTTCTTTTGTTTGTGACGCTTTTGGTGGTGGTGGAGGGAATTCGGGCTCTCGGGTCTTATACATGCGTTACAGTTCCCCATGGCTCAAGGGTTCTCTCAACCGTTTCTGCTGCTGCTGCTGCTGCTGCTGCTGCTGCTGCTGGGAGGGAGAAGGAGGGCATGGCACGCAAGTGAGGTGGGAATGAGAGAAAAGGCGGGTGTCAGTTGAGGAAAAAGTGGGGTTTTGAAAAAAGTCAAGTATTATAAAATAAAAAAATATATTAAAATCTCATTATTATATTTATATTTTTTTTAAGGCTGGAAATTATAGGTGAAATTTTTGAAATCTTTCAATTTTCATTCTTACACTTCCCAAATAAATATTTTTCATAAATTTTCTATTAAGGGTACTTGATTAATTTTTTAAGAAATTAAATTTTAAAATAATTAGCAAAACTTATGGGAGTGCTTAAATGATTTTTAGAAGAAAAAAATTAAATTTGAAAGAATATTGTAATTTTTTTAAAAAAATAATGGATAAAAATTAATTCTAAATTATGTAATTAAAGAACTAGATGAAAAAATTAATATTTATTATAATAGAATTGATTTTTTTGAAGTTCGAATTTTATGCTGCGAGGTACAGGTTATGACTATAAGAAGATAATGTTACTAAAGTCTTCTTTTCTTTAATTTGATTATTATAATATAAAAAAATATAAAATATACATAAATATTACACATCTATTTATCTATCTATTTAAAACAAACAATTTCTCCCGGAAGAGGCTTTGAGAAGCCTTCTCTATTTAGTTTTTAATTTTATTGAATTTTGAATTACCTAATTAAAATTTTTAAAAAAAATTCAAATCATATTTTGATATATTTTATAACTACCCAATCTTTTCCCACTACCTATCATTTATTTAGATTTATTTAAGAAATTATTTTTACTACTTAATAAATTAATAATTATTTATTTAACTTTTTAAATATGAGGATAAAAAAATAAAAAAAATGATTAAGAAATTAATTTTTTTGTATTACAATGAGAGTTAGGGGTCAAGGCATCTCTAAGGTGTGGACAATGAGGAGAGAGAAAGAGGTTGAGGTGGGATTTCCGTATGCTTTTCTTGTTCTGGTGGTAGGTTTGTGATTCTAGTCAAAAACGATTCCTTTTTCTTCCTTTCTAATATTTGACCATTGTGAATTTACACCAACCAAAGACTTGCTTGACGACTAGAAAGACTTTGTTTATGCAATAGTTTTTTTATTTTATTTTATTTTATTTTAATAATCACATATGTTTGAGTCAGTTTACGTACACTTCGATTCTTCAACCAATCTCTTTTTCGGTTCAATCAAAGACAGATTATATACATCAAGATCAAGGGTATTTACGAAGAATAAATTTTTTATATACTAGTCTCAAAGGGTTGCTAACGTTCGAAATCAAGATATCTAAATTTTCAATTCATTGGAGTTATGCAATAGTTGTATAAGGTGTCAGGTAAATTAACATTCTTCACACACACACACATATATATATATATATATATATATTCGATAATAGATTATTCACCATCAACTAGTAGGGAATGAAGTTAAAGGTAGTAGGTGCATGACAGATACCTTTGAAAAAAATCATGACAAAGTGATATAGAGAAGATCCAAGAGCATACATAGAAGAAATAATACAAAGATATTTTAAGTGTATCAATAAAATTGCAAAGTCTGTTGCTTAATTAGTGTATTTCTTGTTGAATGAACCTAATATATTGAATTTGGTGGCATAGATTGATGAATTTATTTTTAGTTGCATTAACCTAATGTGTTGAATTCAATACCATTGATTGATTTAGTTGCATGCACCTAATAATAATGAATTTAATACTATACATTGGGTCATCATAATGAGGGGGTTGATTATGTAGAAGTTGAAGCTGGTCACCAATTCCTCCTTTTGTCAACAATCATGAACTAGAAAACACCAATTTTATTGGGAAAGTAAAATAAGTATGCTTGATAGTCCATATCATTGTCCTATGAAATTAAATGATGTTAATAGAGGTTAGCAGTTGACTTAATAATCATCGTTTTTGTTATTAAATTTTAAGGTCGTGGATTCAAATTTCGCCGTTCCCCTCCCCTATAATAATGTCTGACCAGGAAAAAAAATGATGCTCACACAATGAGTAAATAATTTGGATCATTTCTTTTATTGATTGCTTCTTTTTTCACACCTCTCGAAATAAATGAAAAATAACATCTTGAATTATATGATTTTTTCATCAACCAAAAGTGAAAAGAGTGATCCCGTGGTTATTGGTATGTGAAATTGCGTCCGTAAGTATCACATTTTTTTTTATCGAGATTGAACTTAAATCTATACTCTAGAGATACACAATTCATACATCAATAAGATGTGTATGGATTCTTGATAAGGGAGGAGTCGTGGTCTTCTCCCATTTCTCACAAGTAAATTAAAAATTACATCTACATTGAATTCCACCTGAATCACCTTAACTCTGATGCTTGAGTTGAGGTCATCCTACGAAAGGATATTTTCCAGTAATTGCAACTCAGTGGATGTTAATCCATTGATTAGTGACAAAAAATATTTTTGTGTATGAAACATTATCTTTCATAATGGAGAATGGTGATCTGTTGGAGAATTTTTGTTTTTGTTCAATAGTTAGGGGTGTCTAAGTTAACTTACGTACACTTCGACTAATTTCTTTTTCAGTCTGGTAAAAAATAGGCTATCCACACTGAGACTAAGGAATTTATGAAAAGTAAATTTATCATAATTTAATCTAATAAATTATCAAAATTCAAAGGAGAAATAGCAGTAGTTGGCCACCCAAGTTCAGCTGGAGAAGCAAAGTCAGAAATAGACCATCAGTTAACCACTAAAATTAATAACCTCAAGAAACCTAAATGGATAACTTGAGACTCTACACACTAATGTCAACAAAAATGATGAGACATCTTTACTTTTGGCATAGCTACTTACATCTATTATATAGATAAGTTTACTGTACCATAGAATTAATTTATTACCAAATATTATGATTTGATATATTCATTGGGATGCCTTTGGGCCAAGGTGGTAATGGGCTGGGGTTATCCCACATCGGATAATCTTTGAGTGTGTGTGTGTTATTTAAGGGTCTATGACATTTCTACTTTTTAAGTAGAAATGTTGTAGTGTTCTCTGGTAAAAAAAAATATATTCATTGATCACAAAAGTAATTAAATAATACAATAAGGCAACTTTATATATGTCATAATTTTTCTATGGATGAAAAGAAACTGTTTGGTATCATGTACCCTAGTTGGACACTACAAATTATACACACACGTGGATAAATTTATATAATAAAGTATAATACAATTCAAATATTAAAAGATAAATAAAATGACTTTTGTTATACACAACTGAGATTGTTGGTTTTATGGTGTTCCAAATAGTGTAAAATTACTTATTGTAATTTCTGATGTGAACTATGTAAGATATAATAAAACAGTAACAATATACTCGAAACAGTTACACAGACAAATTGTTCTAACAAAACAATAACAGTAAAGAGTAACACAGAAACGAAACTGTTACAGGAAAGAATTACTGCAAAGTTACGAAAGAGTACCAGCAAACAGTTACACGTAATGTTTGTCAAATCAACAACAATACTAACCTGATATAGAACATAAAGTAAAGCAGATCAAGGCTAGTGTTTGACACTATGTCCTTAAGATAGATTTCGTCCCCATACTTGGTGCTTATGAAATATCGAGCGTCTGCCTCCTAGGATATAATGATCTTCTACGAATAGAAGTAGCACTCCAATCTATTCATACAACAAACCAAAACTTGTGTTGTGTACTCTCTAAAATACACACTGTTTAAATGCCAAATGCAAACTGTTTGATAGCCTTAATGGACTGATGAATGAATGTATCTAGAATGGAAATGAACTTTGGTATTTATAGACTTCTTGGTGACTTTTCGGACAGTCACCACTCACAACTCAGACAGGCAATAAACACCTTTGAATAACTGTTCTTCAATGAACAGACACAATTCAAACTTTCGGACTGGAAAGAAGCATAAATTAATTTCGGGTTAAGAAATTCACGCCCATTTAATTAAATGACTTTTCTCCCAAAAGATAGGACAAAGTTGAACCCACACCCGAGCCCGGCCGGGTCGTGGCGAGGCGGGCGGCGCGCATGTGTGGTCGAATTGAAGGCATGTAGGCGCTCGCTCCGCTCATAAAATTGTGGTATCCCTTAGGGTTCAATCTCATAAAGCAAACTTGGCCTATATATGCCCATGTTGAATCTTTTCCTCAATTAATATGAGATTGATGTCAAATCTTACATTGCACATCCTTTATTTTTACATTTCAAGAGGGTCACTTTGGAGTCTATTTTCTCATTCATTTCTTACTCGATTTGAACAAGTGAATATACTACATTATTCTCCTCACGAAGTAGAATATGAACCCACAAAATTTTATTCAAAATAACAATCGTGTCCTACTTTAATTTTGGCTCAAAGTCGACCAAAAACTCAGCTTTTATACTAAAAAATTGTTTTGGTCTAACAGAGATCTCTTTCAATTTTACTTTAAAATTAATTTGACGACTAATATTAACATTCTAAATTTAATAGGAAAAATAGGCACCTAAGGATGTGTTTTAGGTGATTTTTTAAAAGTGTTTTTAATACTTATAATTTCTCATAAATACTTAAAAAAAAAATAGTGTTTGGAACCACCCCACCACCACCACTATCACTATCACTCTCATCACCTCACCACCATCACCACTACCACTACCACTACCATCACCACCCCAACACCATTACCATTACAACCACCACCGCCACCTCACTCTACCACCAAACTACCCTCCACCATCATCACCACTACAACTACCACATTCACCATCGTCACCCCACCACCACCACTAATATCACCATACCATCATCACCATTACCACCACCACCACCTGACCACCACCACCACCATAGTCACCTTTACCCCCCACCACCACCACCGCCACTGTCCTACCACTGCTGTCGCCACCTCATCACCACCATTGTCCCTTACTATCACCATCGTCGCCATTACTAATGCCGTCACCTTACCACTATCACCACATCTACCGTCCGACCACCACCATTCCCATTATCCCCACCGTCATCACTATCTAACCACCATCATCACCCCTACCACCATTACCCTTATTGCTTCCCACCATCACCCCTCACGACCATCACCACTACCACTACCACCACCACCACCATTACCACCTACCACTATTACCATCGCTCACTCCCACTATAGCTGGTGCTTAAATTCTTTTTTTTCTCCTCTATATTTGTGATTTGATTTAAGATGTGAATACAAATATATTTATTGTTGACCATTTTTTTATTACTCTATGCCTTCAGACACATATAATAACTAGTACATACATATTTTGTCAATTTAATAGTAATTATCCACGTAAAAAATAAACTTTATAAACAGAATAAGCGTAAATCACTAGTATTATGATATTTGAAGAAATATCATTACTATTTCAATTTGTATTAGCATAATTATTGAAATATTGCTTGTGAAATTTTATTCAAAAATAAATAGCTAAATAATAAATAAAATCAACATAAAGAAAACATAACAACGAACCTGCCCAAGACAAAACTTACAAAGAAAATTGCTTTAGTGTACATGACAGCTATAACTGCTTGTTGAAAGCTTTAGAAATGCACTTGAGTTGTAATCAAAAAGACTAGCAAGGGAGTTGCACTAATCTAGTTCACACAAAAAGGACTATCAGGAAATAGCTTTTGAAGCCAAACTTTGTTTGAACCAATTAGGACATTAATCAAATATAATTTACACAATGACTAATACGCACGTCTAACCATGTCATGTTAAAATTTACGCAACTAACATTCAACACATTTAGGCACTTATATAGGCAAATTCAATTTCGTGTTCGTGAGTAAAAAAAGTTCGTCAATTTATTATTCAAACTAGCCAAAGCTACACCAAAGAAAGAGAGAGAGAGAGAAGAAGAGTGTTTTTTGTTTTAGTTTAATGAGAGAGAGAGAAAAAAATGATTGATTTTTGTACTGGTTTATCGTGAGAGAGTGTTAAAAGTAAGAGTAATGGTTTAATTTTTTTTAATTTGATGTGACTTTTGAGTTCAGATTTTTTTTTTATTGTTAATTTTTTTTAGACATTTAATATTTGGATTGGACTACGAACCTAAATGATTGATTGAATTTATATTTTTATAAGATTTTTTTCACATGAGTTATTTATGGTATTTAAAAATTTAGAGCTTTTCTTTGAAATGGAGTCTAAAGCCCAAACTTTTTTAAATGGGATCTTAAGTGGGCAGATACACATTTTTGGATATATTGGGCTGGAAGTACTCTAACTAAAACGTTAGGTGTGGAAGTCCACTTGAATGTTTGAAAGACCATCATGTCCTTACTTTTCCTAACATGACTATGATACGAATTTAGAAAATTAACCGGCAAAAGTTTCTCTTCCACTGAAAGCGAAAAATTGAAATCTCAATTATTCATGAATTTTTGAAATACGAACGAAAAAAAGAGGATATTGAGTGAGAAAAAGATGAAATGTGATATGGAGACAACAAAAAATTTTATGAGAACAAGTTTGTTGATTAATATGTACAATTAGGGTTATAAATCGAACTGAGCTACTCGAGTTCGGCTAGTTTTGGGCTCGTTCGAGCTCGTTTGAATATTGTAAACAAGCCAAGTATGAACACAATTTTAAGCTTGTTTATAAACGAGTCGAGCTCGAATTCAAGTTGCTTGACAGACTTGATTAAACTTGATATTTTTTTTTCCTAGTTTTACTCTTATTTTTTAGTGGTCTAATTATAGTCGTCCATTCCAAACCTCTATTGAGATCCAATGGTGAGGACAACATATATATAAACTTGTCTAACCCTAATACACCTCCAAACCCAAATCTGAAGGGGCCGTTCTCCGAAGCCAGAAGCGGTGAAGCCTCAACTCCATCTCTTGTCTGCCACGATTCTTCAGTGATTCTTTGTCACAGTACAACTCATCGCCGTTCTCCACCTCTTGAAAAGGTGAGGCCTCACATGTACTTATTTTATATTCATTAAATACTTATGTTATTCTTATGGAATACTACTTTGTGAAACATGTTTTTTTTTTTTGCACTTGACAACTTCTTTTTAATTTATTTGTTAGCACTTGACACTTGACAATTTGTATGCTCTTTTGAAACTGATTTTTGTGATCAGTTTCATCATATGACTAGTTGTTTAATTTGATTGTTTTATGGACAATTTTTCTTCTTGGTAATGTGCATCGGTGCATGTGCATGTTATGTGTTGGGTGATGTCCATGAAGAACCTGATTATGAATTTGTTATGTTGTGTTAAGTGGTGTTGAATTTTGTTAAAATTCAAACTTGTTCGCAAGCCTGAATTCGATTTTTTTGGTCAAGCTTTATACGAGCTAGAGCTCGAATTCGAACTTGTTAATAGAAAACGAGTCTAATCAAGCCGAGCTTGAACTTTTCATTTTTTAGTCAAGCCAAGCTCGAGCTAAAAAAAAAACTTGATGTTCAAGCTCAAGCCGAGCTTGAACATCTTCCTAAAATGTCAAGCCGAGCCTGAGTATGGTGATGCTCGTCAAGCTTAGCTCGATTAACAACCCTATGTACAATGACCTACATATTTGATCTGTATTGAGGTTTAAGCTTTTCTTCTATCCTTGGTCTCTTCATCTCTCTGCTCATTCTGGTTTAAGCAATTCATATAGCATTGTGGAGAAGAACAACAGTTAAGATCGTTGAAGTTTTTGGAAAATAAGTTGATATTTCAAGAAAAACATTGTTTCTCCCAACGTTTTTATTTTATTTATTTTTTTTCCCCCAACGTTCAAGAACAACATTTATGTTTGGTACTACATGCACTCCAAGTGTTCGATTATATGCTAAAAAAACCAAAGAGATCATATACAACTGGATTCTCACTATAGACCTTACTCGACATCACCACTCTTAAAACCTTCTAACCCCACATACACTATTTGATCGAAAACTTCAACCAACATCACCATTTCCTCATAACTCTAATTCCATCAACAAACACAATTTGTCCTATTTTGTTTGTTTGTGATACTATATGATTTTATTTACATTATATTTAGTTATTCTTGATGTGTGTGTCATATAATTTTTTTGTACACTGTGTCACTATGATATTTCATTGTGCTTTGTGTCATGTCAATGTATGTAGTGTGACATTCACTTGTAATAGTGTGACGTTTGTAGCAGTGTGAATTTAATTTGTAACAGTGTGACATTGACTGATATCAGAGTAACACAGACTAGTATCAGTGTGATATTGTCTTGTAACACTGTGACATTGTCATGTACTATTGTACCCACATGACATGTACCACTGCTACTTATAAACACATCGAATGACATACATATAAATTAAATTTAAAATATCTATAAACAAAACACCCATAACAACCAATGGTATTATATAAGGTGAACACATATATTCCTCGTTAAGATTTATATATAAAAAAATTATTCCAATGTGGGTAGGATAAAAATGTTTGAATAAAAATGAATGCTTGAACAACTTCAGTTGAATGAAAGAGGAAAATACAAAAAAATGTATAACTGTCAAATTTAGGAAACTCAATTCCTAATATAACTACCATAAATTTAGGAATAAGAATGTTTGAATAATTGCTTTGCTATTCCATAAATTTAAAAAACTAAATTTTTAATATAATTGTCAAATTTGTCTCCCATTAATAAAGGAAAAGAGTAATTCCGTAAAATAAAATTTTAAAAATTAGTAAAAGTGTATTTTCTCACCAAACATTTACACACAAAGATACTTATACACATATTTTATATTGAGATACTTTTATACAAATAAGTATAAAATAATGTACCTTTTCACAATTTTCTCTTTTAAATATATTATTGGGGCCGGACCTGAATAGGAATGTTAACAGCTCTTTGTAGCACTATTTTCCTAGCATGTGAAATTCTATTTGAACAATGCATAGACATCTTGTTTCTATTTACTTTATGACTTGAAGATTTTTCATAAATATATAGAAATGTAAACAGATTCACCATGAACTTCTTATTTCCCTTCAGAAAAAAACAGTGTCATCTGCAAAAAGCAGATGACTAAGCAATGTTGATCCCCTTCTTTTATGAAATCCTCTAACCAACTTCTCTTGAAAAAAAATTTCATCAATCCTCTACTCAGAACCTCTTCAGCCAAAATGATAGGCTTGGAGACCGTGGATCTCCTTGCCTCAACCCCTTTTACACTTAGGAAAAACCCAAACCTCTTACCATTGATTGAGAGAGAGATGTGGCCGTTACTTAGGCAATTTGAAAAAATAGCTACAAACAGGTCGAAAAATTCAAAACACAATAGAGTTTGTTTTAGAAAAATCTCTTTCTAACATGTCATATGCCTTCACTGTATCAAGCTTTAAAATCACATTACTAGGTCAACTAACATATCATTAAGTCATCAAACTAAATCTAAATAAAATTATTTTAGAAAAATAGTTCAAAGTTACTTTATATTAAAAAAATTCAACTATTGCTTAATTGGTCAAAAATTTGGACGTTAAGATTGACGAGCCCGAATTTGACTGGACCGGACCCAATGGAAATAAACCTACAAATCTCAAAAGGAGGCCAAAGTCGAGGTTGAGTCAACCCATCAGGTGAGAGTCCAAAGAAATTAATGCCCGCATCAAAGAACCAAGAGGTGCCGCCTAAATCTCAAGTGGGTGTCGCCCATATGCCCCCTCTAAGAGGCGTTGCATATGTGACTCCAAAGGTGTGGGTTTGCATTTTGGTCCTCTCCTAGCTCTACCTTGCTCCTCATGACTTTTGCACTCCAACACAAGTCCAAGAGCAAAGCCTACCTAAGCCAAGTCCAGGTCCAGGTCCAGGTCCAGGTCCACTACGAGTCCAGGTCCAGGTCCTTTTCGAGTCCAGGTCCAGTTCCACTCCAAGTCCAGGTCCAAGTGGGCGTCGCCCAGGCACTCCTACAAGTGGGCATCGCCCATGCTCCTCTAAGGGGCGCCGCCCATATGGCTCCAAGTGGTCCTCTCCTTGGCCACTTGACTCCAACATAAGTCCAACATCAAGAGCAAGGGTGAGTTCAGTCCAACTCAAGATCATCCTCCGACTGAATAGGAACACGAGGGAGAAGATATCGGAATTGAGAAGATTGAGTACTACTAAAATATGACTTACCAAAGTGGTAGAGACCTTCTTTATCACGCCACCACCTTACCTTTTTTTACCCTAACTATATAATGTAAGCCCTCTCAACATTGAGGGCACGCCTCTAAGACCTCTACACCCACACTCTTACACATACACATACACTGTTCTTTCTCTCTCCCCCTCTCTCTAAGCAATGTAAACTCTCCGGAGTACCTGAATACATTAATAAAACTTGTCGGCCACTGCTGCCATTCGAGAAAGTGGACGTAGGTCACCCGGACCGAACCACTATAAATCTTAGTGTTGACTCTATATTTACTGTTTTACCATTGATAGTCATTGATTGCCTATTTACTACTCTTTAATCATACATTATCATTCTCTTGACTGTTGATCTTGTATGAAGACGATTTTGTGCATCATAAAAAATCACGAATTCTACTAACAAGTAATAGTGCTGACAAAAAAAAATCAAAAAAATTGCACCTCATAACGGAAACATGTCAGATAGTGCTACTGAAGTATCCATGGTGTTGCTCAAAAAAAATAAAAAAAGTCTCCATGGGCCCTTGACGTAGATAAATGCAGCTACGAACTCAATTGTACCATAAATCATTAAAATTTGACAATTGAAAAAATAATTTTATGTTAGAAAAAACATAAATGTTAACAATACTTTTTTACATTAATGAATAACAATAACTATAGGGAATTAAATCTCGCCCAGTATATATGTTTTTTCAAAAAATTTAAATATTAAATCATCGATCATACATGGATAGGGGATACACTTAGTTTTTTTTTGTTCAACGGTCAAGGGTGTTCGAATTAGATTACGCATCATGATTAATTCTCTCACAGGTCTTATCAAAAACAAGTCATTCGCGTGCGAAACTATAATATTCATGAAGAATAAATCTCTTATATTTTGATTCCAAATAATTATCAAGATTCGAATTTAAGACATCTGAATTTATTATGACTTATTTGGTAATAGGCATAAAGTACACAAAATTATCCATGTGAATAGATAACTAGGAGTTAATTAGTTTTAAAAAAGAGTTGGGTTGTTATGTTAAAAGAAATGAAGGGAAATTTTAATATTTTTATCAATCAAAGTGGTAGAATGTAGTTAAAATAGAGTTATGGCTAGCTATTTAGAAAGAAATAAAATATATTATGGACACTTTTGGAGTTGACACCAAAGTAGAGGGGTAGAAAGGGGGATAAATAAATAAAAAATAATTTTAAGGTTAAAAAAAATAAAAAGAAAAGAGAGTAAATGGACGAATATTACCCGACATAGTTAAAAATCATTTTATTTTCAAATTGATAGGTATATACGATGAACCAGGAATCCAAGCATATATAGAAATATACCGTTTAATTAAATCCACTATTGATAGGTCCAATAAAATAAAAAAATTAATAATTTTTTATAGGGGTAAACTCAAGTAAAAAAAATTCTAAATTCACGAGACTTCATATAATACTTGATCAACAAATAAAACAAGGAAGAAAAATAAATTTTCTTCAACGAATATTATTTAAATTACTTTGTCATGACAAAATTAAATTATTCATTGGTAATTATTAACGGATCATATTATTTTTTAAAATTAAACACAATACGATTCTAGTGTGAAATTAAAAATTATTTATTTATTTATTTTTACCTAATCTCCACAGTGATATAACTAGTTGCCACTTTTGACCAGGAAGAGAGAGAGAGGAGAGAGAGAGAGAGAGAACATTTCAAATCTTTTCTTGAGGGTTAAGCAACATTTATACTCGAGTCAGATATCATATGGTATGAATGTTTGAATCTTCTGTGGTCGTTTTTTTTTTTTGGCTCTGTGCTTGGCCACAACATCCCTACAGACCAATACAATAACTTCTTTTGTTGACTAATGAGCAAGTCAATAAAATATAATTATGATTTAATTTAAATTAAATTACAACATTAAAAAATTAAGTTCGATTATAAAAAGTTCGGATTAATCACAAAAAATTTAGGAACAATTCGAAACTACTTTTTTTTTTTTGTCAAAATCTCATTTTTATTTTGTAATAATTAGTGACAAGGTAGTAATTAAAAAATAATTATTTAATATTGCCATTCCTTATAGGGTGTTGGAATACAAGTCAAATGGAATAAGGGTGTGTTTGGGATCACTTATGAAATTCACAAAGTACTTTTTTAATAAATGATTATCAAAAGTGTTTATAAGAAAAACACTTTTATTAAATAAGT
>CM042202.1:17597557-17634806 GCA_023539305.1 Ilex asprella
AAACTTGTATATATATTTGCAAAAGATGTGTAAAAGAGATATATATATATATATATTTTCTCTGTCTCAATATTAGATTTATCTTTCTTTTCTATAATCCAAAAAATAATTTGCAAGTGATCCTATTTTTTTCATCAGATCCAAGTCGAGACCAAAGATCTTGAGAGACCGATCCTACAAAATAACTCAAAAAATGAAGAATATCGTTAATTTCATCAAATGCTCGTTCCCGAATTATAGAAAATTAGTGTATTTGTTTTATGCAAACATTCATAACATGTCATAATTTCAAAGTTTAAAAGGTGAAGTTTTGAGTTTATAAGATTCAAAAAATTAATGTTATTCTATCATAAATTACTTTTTTTTTTATACAGTGATATGTCTCATGTATTTTTATGGTAAAAAGGGACAAGAGTCGATAAAATATTGTGAGAATCACATTTAACTATTAAATCTAAGTATTTTCTTTAAATAATTTTACCGAAAAATAAATATTTTCTTTAAATAATTGTATTTGGTATTATTATTTTTTTTTTTGCTGGGTGGGGAAGAAAACATTGTGACCATTGACTTCAACAATAGTATCTTGTCGAACTTTCTCCGTGCTGTCGACAGTACTGAATAATACCCCCGACGGTCAAAAGCCTTAAATTTAGCAAAACATTGAAAAAAAAAACAAATAAAAACAAATAAATATTAGACTTGAAAAGCTGTGATTAAAATCTCCTGATTGTCAGATTTAAACGGTGAAGGCAAGAACACGTGGCCCAGAAAAAGAGCACACAATATATAAAAAAATTACAAGACAAATGACACTTTGTACCTTAAAATATATCAGAAATTTCAAATTAGACCCTCAATCAAATAAAAAAGAAACAATATGACCAGTTTTGGTAAAATTATCTAGATTTGTCAATTTGTGTCAGGTGAAGTAAGTTCGTGTCAAAAAATATTTTATTTATACCTGATTTATTTATTAATCTGTGTCTAACGAGTTGTGTTATATCTAGTTCATATTGTGTATAAATCGTGTAAAACATGCATATAAATCATATTTTTCTTTTAATTAGATTCACTTATACCTGATCCGTTTATTAATCGTATCATATCAGACCCACATGTTTATAAAATGGATAGATTAAGGAAGACTAAGACCCTCTAACTTCGTATTGTGTTAACGACTCGTGTCATTTTTTGATATCTCTAAAATTATATAAAATTTTAATAAATTATTTTAAAATTAATTAAAATGCAAATAAGTATGTATTAAAATAAAAAAAATTACAAAGTCAGCCAAAAAATTTTGTCACATCAAGCAACATACATTTAATTTTGGACCAAAGTATGACCTTTTAGCTGATTGGGAATGTAATGTAAAACTTCTAATCTTTAAGGTATAAATTAAAAATTAACATTTTCGAGGTATGAAGTGTCATTTATCCAAAATTGATATCAGTATAGTAGGGTTAAATGCAGAGCTAGGCTTTTGACGCATCGAAAAATCACAGCCAAGGACACCCTCTCTCTCTCTCAGAGGCCCAAGTTGCTTGGAAACTCACGGGCTGACGGCAGAGAGAGAGAAGAGAGAAACATGAACAGCCGCCTCCGTTAACCCTTCCTCTGTTTCTTTTTCTACACTTCTTCTTCTCCTTCTCTATCTGCAACTCGTTGGGGTCTCTGATACCAACATACCATCTCAGGTGCTTCTCTCCCTTTGACTATGTTACTGTGTTTTTGGTTGCTGGGTTTGAGCTGTTTTGGTTTGTTCTGCCTTTTGGGTTGTGATTTGTTTGTTGAATGAGTAATGAGCGGTTGACTTTTTGGGTTTAGTATAGTCATTTACATTGTGGGTCGTGTAGATTTCTAATGGATGTGTTGAAGATTGATGCTTTTGTCTGTTTTCTTCTGCTTTGGGGATTGATTGGTTTCTTGTATTTACTTCAGTGATTTAGAATGCGGGTTTTTATTAATGTTTCTTGGATTGTGAAGATTGATGGTTTTGTGTATCGATTGATTCAAAATGGTAAAGTGACTTATGTATGTGAAAAGAAGGGTTCGTTTTGGTAGATTAATTGTGTAAATGAATCAAGATCGGATTTATGTATTTATGTTGGCACATAGTGTTAGAGTCTTGAAAGTCTATACTTTTTTGTTTGAAAGCAGACTCTGCTTTTGATTTTGGCCTTTTGAAGCATTATAAGTGCTTCTAAAATTCCAAAAACTGTTTTTCTTTAATGGACGTGTGACAACATGGTGATTCTAGGAGGAAAATGGATAGTGCATGGTGCTTTTTGATTTCAAATAATAATTGGATGGGATGTTACCCAAATCACACCTGTGCATTTTTTTGATAGCATCTTGACAGCATATTATTTATCATAAAGTCTATAGTGAAAAGAGAATGGAGGATTTCTAATTGGTTGCACAATGTCAAATCAGTTTTGTTTTCTCTAGGAAAAAGGAAATAAGGACAAGTCTAAACATGGTTCTAAAATAAAATTTTGTTTCTTGGAAAGTCATTTTATTGATGTCAAATAATTCGGGTTTCAAAAATCATCAAATATTCCAATTTGCCTATTGTCACATTATTTCATGAGTTTACAACATATCTTGGTGTCTATGCAATTGCTATCGCCACTACAACTACTACTCCATTCCGTTTCTCTATCCTTTAAAGGTTTTGCTCTCATAGTACCCCGTTCCAAAAAAAAAAAAAAAAAGAAGAACCAATACGGAGTTAAAGACACTATCAACTGCATTTCACCTCAGTGTAGCCACATCACTACCAGCAAACTTGCTTTGTTGTCATTTCCTAGGAGAAGTTATGGCTTTGACCTTGTGTTTTAGTGAACGCAGTTTTTACTTTTGACTTGCACAAATCCGTAAAAAGAGAAACATAACAGTGTTCAAAACTCAAACTGCCTTAATGGTGTCTTTGAAAATCCTTATGGTCAAACTTCATATAGTATTAGAAGCAAGAAAATGGGTTCTCAGTGACACATTCTGATAGATGTAGCTTTGTCTGTCTTGTGTTGTTCCATTCGTACAAATGATACTTTTAGTCTCTAGATGTACTCTGCTGAAACTATCATTATTGGGTTTGAAGAGATTAAGCTAAATTGGCAAGGTTTTGGAACCTGATGTTGATTGTGGTGTGTAGCCCTGTGCCGGTTATCCATTCTAGTTGTAGGAAGGTGCTATTCCAGAATTATTAGTGAATAAGTCAAGCTTAGAGAGCATTTGGTCGATAATTCAAACCGTAAATGGATATCAGGTGTCTATAACTGAACTCACAGCATGTCATATAGCATAACCGAGCAATGGTGATTTCGAGAATTTGGAGCCGTGGAATTAATTCAGAAATGTCTCAGATGATAAACCAGACATCAATATAACAGATGATGGTGTTGTGGGATTCAATTGACCTAATCTTTGGGAGGACAGTGGCATCCCCATTCTAAATTTGCAGATGGGTATTTTGTGAGCAAGTCTCTGTTAAAGTTTTGGATTGCATGTTTTTTTTTTTCAACTGGGAAGAAATATTTCGTGCATCTGCCCTAGGCTGAGTACCATTGGGATCTGCTATGCATCCAATGCACACACCTGATGTTCTACTTTTTAGTTGAAGGGGATAACAAGAGCCACAGGCAGAAATGTAATGGATCTAATATTGTGACAAAAAAGCTTTTGAATGTTCGATGACAACTAGACTTGAAGCTTGCACCTCCTTTACCACTTGGGTGCAGAGTGTAGGTTATTTTCCCTACTACCCTTTTTGTGCTTAGGAAGACTTACTATTATGATTGTTGGCTATACATCTAAAAATGTGAATTTTTTGCAATCCATACATCATCCGACAATCAATTGACTTGGATATTTACCTTTGTATATATAGTTGCTCTTGAGGTGCTCTTTCTCTGCCGAATTTAAAGTTAATTTTGCTATTAGCTGTTGCCGGGCAAAGTGATTGGATAGGAAGCTTACACTTGGGATTATATGGATATTATGCCTACCCTTGGCCTAGGTTGACTTTCTTATGCTTATCAGTGCGAGCTCCTGCAAGTGTGCTGAGCAAGTGCTCCTTTTTTGGTGGAATGTGTATGTGTAATTATGGCCTTGTGGTACATGATAACTTACGCCTAGTGTAAATATAACTTATGCCACGGTTACAGTTTGTCCCTCAAACCTTTAGATTATATATCTCTATCGAATTGATGATTAGATATACAATACATTTGCTCTAGTTGTCTTTATCAACTATAACAAATAAACTCTTATTTGAAGTGTGATATTGAGCATTCATACAAAATTATCAAGTGGCATATATATAATTAGGCATCCTATACATTACTGAAAATTCTCTTGCTAACTATCAAAATAATCTCTAATTTCAAGTGTGATGTTGGCGAGAGTTCTTTAAAGATTTAATTTTTTTTTTCCATGACATGGGATCCTTTTAGTAAATGTTGTGTATATGTTTAGTTTGGTTTCTTACTTTCTTGTATTTGTTTTTTCCTAAAGGTTTTGTCTATTAGCCTTTCTCCAATTAAACAGTTTGGTGAAGTAAGCAATTCTGATCTGTATGTGTCATTGGATTGCCTATTTAGAATGTGGACGACTTTTATATCATTAGCTTTTCTGCAGCAAAGCAGTGACAGTATTTTTGGTTTTACTAACCTGACTATCATTTTGGGGGTGTGGCCTGTAGATAGCTTAAACAGTGTTTTTTTGGGTGACTCAGATTGATATATGTGCATTGGCTTTCTTGAGATGCTGGCATTGTTCTTGTAGTATTAACTTTGCATGTGCTTTGGAAACCCCTCTTGGAAGGCGTGGCTTTTACTTTTTTTGTTTTGCCGGTAAATTTGCAGATTATGTTACGAACAAAGCAGGTCGGTACACTCTCTCAGTCTGCTAGGCTTTTTCTCAGTGGGTCACGGAATGGTGCAGCAGATGGAAGTTCATGCACTTCTTCTGAAGATGAACCTTTTATTTCCAGAAGGCAGGATACAAGAAATGAAGTGCCACAATCAAAAACACCATCCACCTTGGTACCCAAAAGTTCTGTGACTGTAGGCTCTCTGATTTCTGGAGATTCAGTAAAAGTGGTGAATGCACACAAAACACCACCCACCTTAGTACCAAAAAGTTCTGTAACTGTAGGCTCTCTGATTTCTGGAGATGCAGTAAAAGTGGTGAACACACACAAAACCAATAGTGCTGAGTATCCAGTTTCTCTGCCACAAGTTATTTCTGCTTCCAGCTCGTTAGGAAGACCAGATGGTATCAATTATCCTAGTAGTATTGATCCTGCTCATAATGACATTACACATTCATCACCTCCTATTGCTGACCAGTTTGTTAAGGCTGGCATTGCGGCTGTTAGTTTTCTGTCTGATTTAGCAAACTATAAGATTCCTATGTCAGATGGGAGTGGAATGCTTAGTTCATCTCACAATTCTATGATAGATCGGACAAGGCCCTATTCCAACATCAAATCCTCAAATGTAAAAGCTTTCAAAAAAGACAAAAACCAGGAAAAAGCATCTGCTGAGACAGAAGCAGGGTCAATTCCTACAAGTAGCTTTCATGGTACTAAAGTTAGAGGTGAAAAATCTGGTTTGGTCAAAGTTGTGAATCATACTCCAAATAGTAGGACAGGAAATTCACAAGAGGCTTATGGTATCTGTCCAGAATCTGGTGACAGGAAAAGGTCTATGCCTCAAAGACCAAAAGATTATTCAAATGGCTTCATGGCAAATGTAAGGACATCGGAGGGAAAGGTTGTGGGGAACACAGGAGGTGTTAGCAGGGGGCCAAGAGAGACACAAATGCCAAAAGGAGTTGCTCCAATAGCTAGGCAGTCTCTAAGCTCTGGGTTTGTGGTTGAAAGTGTTTCTCGGATATTGCAACAACTAAGGTGGGGTCATGCAATGGAAAACGCACTGGGGAAACTCAACTACTCAATCGATGCCTATCAAGCAAACCAGATACTTAAGCAGCTGAAAGACCATGATGTTGCTCTTAATTTTTTCTATTGGTTGAAGAGACAACCGGGATTCAAGCATGATGGGCACACTTACACCACCATGGTTGGCATCCTTGGCCGTGCCAGGAAATTCAGGGAAATAAACAAGTTGCTCGACCAGATGGTCATGGATGGATGCCAGCCAAATGTTGTGACGTACAACCGTCTTATTCATAGTTTTGGTCGGGCAAATTATTTGAATGAAGCTGTTGATGTTTTCAACCAGATGCAAGAAGTAGGGTGTCAACCTGACCGTGTCACGTATTGCACACTCATTGACATCCATGCAAAAGCCGGGTATCTTGATGTTGCCATGGACATGTATCAGAGGATGCAAGAGGCTGGGCTTTCTCCAGACACGTTCACTTATAGTGTCATCATCAATTGCCTTGGCAAAGCTGGCCATTTAGCCGCCGCCCACAAGCTATTCTGCGAGATGATTTGTCATGGCTGTGTGCCTAACTTAGTGACTTATAATATTATGATTGCCTTGCATGCAAAAGCTAGGAACTACCCAAGTGCATTACAGCTTTATCGTGACATGCAAAATGCTGGATTTGAGCCAGACAAAGTAACTTACAGCATAGTTATGGAGGTGCTTGGTCATTGTGGTTATCTAGAAGAAGCCGAGGCTCTTTTCTTTGAGATGCAACGAAAGAACTGGGTTCCTGATGAGCCTGTTTATGGTCTTCTGGTGGACTTGTGGGGCAAGGCTGGGAATGCAGAAAAGGCTTGGGGGTGGTATCGAGCCATGCTTGATTCAGGCTTGTGCCCCAATGTCCCGACGTGCAACTCCCTGCTCAGTGCTTTCCTTAGGGTACACCGACTGTCTGATGCATGTAACTTGTTACAGAGCATGCTCAATTTGGGTCTACACCCATCTTTGCAAACTTACACCTTGCTCCTCAGTTGTTGTACGGAGTCCCAAACATCATCTGACATGGTATTTTGTTGTGAGCTTATGGCTGTCACTGGCCACCCAGCACATACATTCCTACTATCCATGCCAGCAGCAGGACCTGATGGCCAGAACGTGAGAGATCATGTGAGCAACTTCTTAGACCTTATGCACAGTGAAGATAGAGAGAGCAAGAGGGGACTTGTGGACTCGGTGGTCGATTTTCTTCATAAGACGGGGCTCAAGGAGGAAGCTGGATCTGTTTGGGAGGTGGCTGCTCAGAAGAACGTTTATCCAGATGCGGTTAAAGAGAAAAGCTCGTCTTATTGGCTTATAAACCTCCACGTTATGTCAGATGGAACTGCCGTAACTGCTCTATCTAGGACGCTCGCCCGGTTTCGCCAGCGGATGCTTGTGTCAGGGATTTGTCCCAACCGCATTGATATTGTTACAGGATGGGGGCGAAGGAGTCGGGTGACGGGATCTTCTCTGGTGAGGCAGGCAGTGCAGCAGTTGCTGCACATTTTCAGCTTTCCTTTTTTCACTGAACATGGAAATTCTGGATGTTTTGTAGGGTGTGGGGAGCCTCTTAATAGATGGTTGCTCCAATCTTATGTGGAGAGGATGCATTTGCTGTAGCTGAGTTATGTTTTTCCGTCTTTCTACTTAAACTCCAGTTTTGTTGTGGAAGAGGAACTTGCATGTCCTTCCTCAGAGGCAATTGTATGTATTTGAATTATGATGTTCTGTTAATTTAAATTCAGGCAGTTTTTACCTGTGGTTGCTAGCTTTGAGACCTCTACTCTTTATTCCATTTCTAGTTCATGCTATAAAGTTTTGATTAGGACTTGATGGTAGTTGATGTGATCCCACCAGGTTATAAAATAAAAGGGTGTGATTGCTAGGCATGTTTGTTTGGTTCAAATATTAAAGGGTGGGACTAGATTAAATTAATGCAACGACGATTTTAATATTCTGTTTGAATCATATTATTTGTCCCAACTTTGTAACATGAGTCAATATTGGTCAGATGCTAGAGTTTCAAATAACAATAAATACAATACAAACAAAGAACATGTGATAGGTGGTAGAAAGTCCATATTGATTGGTGTTGCGATTGAAAATAACAAGAATACATCTAACTCAATTTTTAGTAAGATTGAATGCAAGAGTAGTTTTTGTGACTTTCAATCATATGTTACTTACTATACATCACTATTTAATCCAAACGTGAGATTGTTATTGTACTAATGTTCTCACATGTTGCAACTTTGATTCAAATACAGTATATATGAAATAGTATAAAACGGTACATCGATTGATGTTGCCAATATAGCACATCATTTAGCTAGACATGTTACTTTTGTTACATGTGGGTTAAGAGTGAACCCTGACCATTGGATCACTTCCTCACCTCATAAAAGACTTGATTTTACGTCGATGATGTTTTCTAGTGTCTTTAATCTCTCAATCTCATGATGAGTATTGATTATGCCTATGAATTCAAATAAGATTCAGGCGTTGAATAACAATTTTAATGTATGACTAGAAAACTTTTCAAGATAATATCATACTATAATTATTCGTGCAAAGTAAATTTTGGGTATTTATAATTAACCACAAACCACAAGTTTCATTTAGGTTTGAAAGTCACCAGCCAGGGTTAAGTCCAAGGTATGCGTTGTGGGCTTCCTGTACTGGTTAAATTGAATAATTTAGCATTAAGAAAAATTAAAAGTCTAATAAATCAGTATTAGAGTTAATTATAAAATGCCCCTTCAAAGTTTGATTCATGTTGCAATCAACTCTTTGAGATTTCAATTTAAACAATATGTCCACTCAAAATTCTCACTAGACCAAATTAATAGAAAAGAATGGATGACAAGTACAAAAATTCTAAAATACCTTTTCTGTAACACTCCACCCTCTATATGACATAATATTATCTGCTTTGGGCCCACTGGCCCTCACGGTTCTTATAAACTCAGCAACTTTCTTCTCCCTAACCGATATGGGATACCAGGATCTCACAATCCACTCCTCTTAGGGCTACACGTCCCCATGCAGTAGCCTGCTAGCTACCTGCCCGCCCACTACACGCGAGCATGGCAGGGCCCCACACTCGGTCCAGGCGAGAGTCGGCTCCGATATCACTCTGTAACCCCCCACCTTCCAAATGACATAATATTGTCCGCTTTAGGCCCATTGACCCTCACGATTTTGTTTCTCCCAGTACCCCTGAGAAAAGGTCTTACGATGTGGGATACTAGGATATCACAATCCACCATGCAGCAGCTCACCAGCTACCTGCCCGCCCACTACACGCGAGCATAGCAGGGCCTCACACTCAATCCAGGCGAGGGTAGGCTCTGATACCACTTTGTAACACCTCACCCTCCACATGACATAATATTGTCCGCTTTAGGTCCACTAGCCCTCAAGGTTTTGTTCCTCCTAGTACTCTTGGGAAAAGGTCTTATGTCATGTAAGGTGAGAGGCTTACTTATAAGCCCAGCAACTTTTCTCTCCCTTACCGATGTGGGATACCAGGATCTCACACTTTCTTTTCATCTTATATACAAGAAGCTACCATCATATTTCCACCTTCATTGTCAACTCCATCGCCCCACAACTTTGCCACCGCCATAGCCATCACTAACCACATACTACCATTACCTAATTCAAACAAATTCTAATCTCAAATCGATTCAATCAACAACAATATTTGAAAAAGGAATCATCCGATCAGTTAACCCCAAAACTCCATACCTTCATCAATCTCAATCAACAATGGTGAATTATAGATTGAACTAGCTTCGCCAACCCAATATCCACTGACAGCAAAAACAACAACGCCACTCTATTCATTTGTCATCGTTGTAGCCACTGTCCATGCTTCAACTTTAATATTGTAAACCCAAGCACAGGTTGAGTGAAGTAATATATTTCTCGAAAGACTGAGGTCAAACTCTCAAGAAATTGTAACAAAAGAACAATCACACAAATTCTAAAACAAACTTAAAAAAAAATAATTCGTTTGGAAAATTATTGAGTGGAGAAAATTGATTTAAATAATTAAAATAGTAATTTAACTATACTAGAATATTAGGTACTCCCTCTCAATTCTGTGCAATACTGATTAAAGACTCAAATCTTAACTTGAAACAAGAATCAGATGTCGGTTAATTCAAGTAACAAATCAAGTAAGAAAATCAAAAGTTATAATCAAAAGATTATTCAGGAACCTGAATAATCAACCAATTATATTATCTTATGAAATAATGATAATCACCTCAAGTATGAAATAACCAGTTATTTACTCGCAGGGAAATTCAAGCAATTGATGTACATGACACAACAACTCAAGAATTTTTACAGAATAAAACTTTGTTAAAAGATCAGAAGTTAAATTAACAAAATATCATAAATCATTGAGCACAAAGTTAATAACAGTATCGTGCTTCATTGAGAGATCTTCTCCTAGCTCTAGCTTAGCCTTCTAGCCAGACATGACGAACTAAAATCAAAATAAAAAGATGAAAAAAGAATAATCATCATCTCTTCTAAGATGAGAACTTCTATTTATAATAAAAAAAATCCTAGGTATAGGTAGGAAATCTAAGGTTGGCTTGGAAGAAATTCCTTTTCCAAACAGAAGTCTTGTAAGGTCAAATTCCGTGCATAAAATTTTTGGTCTCACGGGTATACAATCTGTTCAGACTTTGAACTAGAAGTTTGTATATTTAGAGGTTGAATCACAAAATTTTCGTGAAATATACTTTTGTAGCTCTTAGAGTTTTCTTTTTAACCCCACAAAAATCAAGTCAATCGGATATCGGAGTCAAAAGTTATAACCAAAATACTGAAAACGTATCAAATCTTTATCTTCTTGAAAACTTTTCCAATCTAACTTTAAATGAGTTTTCTTCAAACTTGGACTTTTATAAGGATTGAATTGCTGATTTATCTTCAAGTCTTCCTATCTCAATCTTGACTCTTCAATCCTTATCGATTATGATCTTCTTCTAGTGATTTCTTCACTTGTATTATTCATTATTACTTTAATCAACCAATTTACCTGTAAAATAAACTAAACAACTAGAAAAAATATCAAACTAGAAAATCAAGAAATTTAACACATTTAATCACAAATAATATGCAATTGACCAATCATTAAATATAATAAAATAACACTTTTGATGGTTAATCAGTCCACATAATCCCCACAAGGCTCCGATTTCACCTGTTCAACATCAACCTTGAACACTCTGATTTAAACGAAACATTGAATGGAGCTTCAGAGTGATTCTGTGTCAACAAAGGCCCGTAAGAGAGTATTGGCGAAGGCTCGACGGTGCATATATGCCTCGATGTGTATGCTTTCATTTTTGCCTTTGTGTAGGCGAAAGGGAAGTGAAGTTGTGGTATTATACGAGTCTGGGTTATGGCATGCGCTCATGGTGGTGGGCTTTGTTGGTTGGAGAAGGTCATCATTGACGACAACGATGATCATGATGTTGCTTGTCACGAGGGGGTGGACTAGGTTGTGGGTAGATTGTTAGGAAGGAGGTAGATGTTCTACTTGTCGACGAGGTTGTTGTATTCTTGGGGTACTTGGAGTTGCTAGTTTAAATGGGTATGTTGGTTTGCTGAAGAGGGGTTAGGTGTTGGGTGGCGTGAGATTTTTCATTTTTCCATTTTTTTTCCAAAGGCATAAAGATTAAAGGGTAGATGTGTCTTTTAAAATAACTTAGGTTCAAATGGCCAACTTCTATTGTTAACGGTTAGATTAACAGAAATGGAGTCATTGATCTAATATTCAAACTTGGAGGGGGTACATTGTTTAAACTGAAATCAGAGGGAGTTGATTGCAAAATGAACCAAACTTTGAGGGGGCACTTTGTAATTAATCCTTAGTATTATTAATTATTAATTAGTTTTTCTTTGGGCATAGATAATCATTGACAATGTGTGTCGAGATTCATGCCAAATGTTTACATGCACGTGTGTGGGTGAACACATGCAACCACACACTCACACACGGGCAATCATCTATCCAAGTGTAGCATGCCATTGAACGGGGTGGTCCAACAGTGTATCGATCAAACTTTTTATCTTAAGGTTGAAAGTTTGAGTCTTAGAGTTCACTTTGAAGTTCGATGGTTAATTGCAATGCTATCTTAATTAGATTCGTTCTTGAGAGAAGTAACGGACGCAGTCATGAGTCTCATGATTTCAACAATGAGGACTTATCGAAGTAGTTTCTAAGCGCTCTCTTTTATTTCACTTTTTTTTTCGGGAAAAAAAAATTTATACAAGTGTAACCCACGCCAACACATGAAAACATGCACTGACACTTGCCACCATATTTTTAAATAATTTTAAAATAGGACAGAGTAATAAACCATGAGCTAAAGCTTGCCAATTTATCTTATTGGTTAAAATCCAGTTAAAAAAAATTATTACTTAAAATCTTATTGGTTTGAGATCTTACGCTTTTTTCATGCTATTTTGATCAAATTTATCCTAATACCCTTTTTTTTAACGTTCAAATATGCCCACAATTATACATTTACGAAAAATGTTCTTTGTATTTAATTTGAGAAATTGATCAATTATAACTGTTGAACTAAATATGATCCACATTAGAACTCAACATTAATCTACTAGTTATTGGATTGAAAGTGAGCTTCAATTGACTTTAAAAAGTGCGATCATACCAGTACTAATGCACCGGATTCCATTGAAACTCCGCAGTTAAGTATGTTTGGGTGAGAGTAGTACTAAGATTGGTGACTCTCAGGGAAGTTCTCGTGTTGCACCATTTTTTTTTTAAAAAAATTGACCTTAGAACTCAACTAATCTAATGGTTATAATGAATTAGGTCCGTGATTAAGTATTTTTATCATTAAATCAAAAATAAATTTCATCTAACATTAGAACTCATAAATAATCTAATAATTACATTGAATTAGGTTCCGAAATTTGGTCCCTACCGCTTTGGTCAGCACAAGCCCATCAGGTTATAGAAAACTGATAGAAAATTTGAGCAAGGAGGTAGTGTATAGTACTTGCTTGACTCCTAATAGTGAAAAGGACGGAATTGGGACCTGATGACAAGAGTGGAGTACAATAATCCAGCATTTTATATACTTTGGACATGGACATTTGCCCAAACCTATGTACTGTTGTCTCCTGCAAATATATCTTATTATTGCCCAATTATTTCTCAAAAATGACACCTTATTGCTATATAAATCTTGAAAATAGCGCGTTAGATCCAATTCACACCACCCTTAAAACTTACATGAGAGAGAGACATTAATTAAGTCGTGTTGTGTTTAAATCGTGTCATTAAAACTTGAATTTGAGATAGAGATAGAGAGAGAGAGCGAAGGAGAGTTGACAATCAAGTCGTGCCTTCTTTTGTCTTGTCGCTAAGGCCTGCATTTGAGAGAGAGAGATGGATAAACCACATGCTGTTTGTATCCCACTTCCATTTCAGGGCCATATAAACCCATTTCTCAAACTAGCTAAGCTGTTGCACCACAGAGGTTTTCACATAACCTTTGTCAACTCAGAGTTCAACCACAAGCGTTTGCTCAAATCCCGAGGTCCCGAAGCCCTCGCGGGCTTGCCGGACTTTCGTTTTGAGACCATACCAGATGGTCTTCCACCGCTCGACGACACCAACGCCACCCAAGATGTCGTTGCTCTTGTGCATCATCACAAATTAACTTTTTGGGTCACTTCCGCCGCCTCCTCGCCGGAATCAATGACACTGCCTCTTCCGGCGTCCCTCCGGTTACTTGTATAATAGCAGATGGTACCTTGTCTTGCATCCACAGTGCTGCCCAAGAACTGGGGGTCCCTTATGTGATTTTCTGGACTCTTGCTGAATGTGCTTTCATGGGCTTGCGACAATATCCATCACTCATTGAAAAGGGCCTAATACCACTTAAAAGTAGGGTATTATCTCTCGACAACTCACAGTCATTAGATTAATCGCAAGTTTTAATATCAAATAGAATTTATTTTTAATCCAACAATTGTAGTTGATTTTAAGTAACAATTTTCTCATCCAAAGTCAAGTTAGAGAGTTAACGTATGGTGTTTGATCGTAATTGATCAAACAGTCCCAAACTGAGTTTAAAAACTTGTTAATCTTATTGCTTAACTTAGTTTAATTAAACTCAGAATTTGAATTAGTCTAATGCAAAGAAACATGAGAGAGAGAGAGAGAGTGAATAATTTTAGAGATTAGAAATAAGAAATATAATACGTGGAGGGTATAAAACTTATTATTTTTTATTGCTGATGTTTGACCGTTATTTTTTACAAATTTTTTAATGAATATAAGCATGGTTCAAAATATAGGGAGGTTTATGTATAAATCGTTAAGTATAGAGAGATAATGTGTCACCGTGACATGTTACATAAAAAGTAATCTAAAATCTTCCCTTGTGAATTAATTGAACTGCATTTTATATATAGAAGCTGTCACTTTTCTGTTCTATATTTGCAGATGAGAGCTATGTAACAAATGGGTACCTAGAAACTGTTACAGATTGGATTCCGGGAATGAAAAATGTCCGTTTGAGGGATTTACCAAGCTTCATACGAACAACAAACCCAAATGATTTCATGTTTGGTTTCGCCAAGGGAGAAGCCGAGAGGGCATCTAATGCGACGACTGTTGTTTTCAATACTTTCGACGCCTTTGAGCACGATGTTTTGGATGCTCTATCATCAATGTTTCCTCGTGTTTACGCCATAGGCCCCTTTCAGTTTCTACTCAATCGCATCCCCGATGGTGATATGAAAATGAAAATTTTCGGATCCAGTCTATGGAAAGAAGAGCCCGAGTGTATTCAATGGCTCAACTCGAAGAAACCCAACTCAGTGGTTTACGTGAACTTTGGCAGCATCACTATAATGTCGTCACAACAACTGATTGAGTTTGCTTGGGGACTTGCTAATAGCAACCACTCTTTCTTGTGGATAATTAGGTATGATCTTCTTGTTGGTGAATCAATATTTCTTCCACCGGAGTGAACCTAATAGAGCTGGACATTCGATCCATCTATCAGGGTAGGCTACAGGCCAACCCACTTGACCGAATTCGATTAGGTTTCCGGCTGGAACCCGAAAATAAATTTTTAGCTACAAAACAGACCAATCTCATGGAAAGTTACATTTTCGACAATAATAAGAAATAATGTTGATAAAAACAATCTAACGGCAAAGTTACTAGCTCGTAGGCTCGTAGCTAGAAAGTGCAACTTAACCACAAAGCTTTTCCCTAATTATAGGAGTGTTTATGAGGAAAAATATGTTTTGTCGTAGAAAATTTTGTCGCCAACAACCCTTTTTGTTGTAGTAGGGGTAGCGCCCCCGAATCCAAATATTTTAGACTAAGTTTTGTCACGTATATAATTGCAATTTCTCTATGTTTGGTTTGCTTGTCCTAATGCTATAATGTGTTGTGTATAATTAGGTATGATCTTGTTTCTGGCGAATCATCGATTCTTCCACTGGAGTTCTTGGAACAAACTAAGGACAGAGGCGTCATAGCAAGTTGGTGCTCACAAGAGGAAGTCCTCAACCACCCTTCTGTTGGAGGGTTCTTGACACACAATGGATGGAACTCGACAATGGAGAGCATTTGCTGTGGAGTGCCAATGGTGTGTTGGCCATTCTTTGCTGATCAGCAGACGAACTGTAGATATTGTTGTAGTGAATGGGGAATTGGAATGGAGATTGACAGTGATGTCAAGAGAGACGAAGTCGAGATGCTTGTGAGAGAGTTAATGGAAGGTGAGCAGGGAAAGAAGATGAAGAAGAAGGCCATGGAGTGGAAGAAGATGGCTGAAGAGGCCACTGGTCCTAATGGGTCGTCGACTTTGAGTTTGGACAGATTGGTGAATGAAGTGTTGTTGTCTAAACATTAAATCTTCTATTTCCAGATTGATTTGTCATTTTTATTGTTGTTGTTGTCTTGTTGAACACGAAAGGATTGATCAAGTGCATGCGACACTTGTTGTACTTCACTTTTACTATCCATCTAGTCTGGTTTCTCATTTAACACATAAAGAAGTAGACCAGCCGTCAAAACAATACTAGACTAAGTGGATTGACTGTTCACTTTGAAGTTCCAATTGTCATATGTTTTTTTATTTTTTGACAGAAATTTAATTTAACTGGAAATTCCACACAACTCTTTAAAAGGAAAAATGGAGAGACCCTCTATATACTCACACACACCCCCAAAAGCTTTCGATGTGGGAAGCCCCAGCCCCGACTAGGTCTTAGGGATCGACGCCTGTAGCGCATTCCCGAGGCCAAGCCCATGCCGGTCGCGTTTAGGGCACACGCGGGCAACAGCCGCTTCGGGTCAAACTCTGTTTTTTTTGACAGAAACTTAACCTAACTGGGAACTCCACGCAACTCTTTAAAAGGAGAAGCGGGGAGACTCTCTATATACTCACACACACACCCAAAGGCTTCCGATGTGGGAAGCCCCGTTGTCATATGTTTTTAAACGGCTAAATGAGGGTTTGAAATAGAAGGAGGATATTGGAATGAAAATTAAATGGCTAAATAAGGGTATTTTGATATTTTTCTAAAGGGAAGAAATAGAGAATCTATACTACATGCCCCTAGCTAGAATTGATCGACATAATCTAATCTAATATAATCTAGCTTGTTCTAAACTTAGCAAGAGTAGCTACTTGCTTTTAGTCCTTCTAGATGTAGAGTGGAACAGAGAACAAGAGTTACAGTCGATTATACTATTATGCATTGTAACAAATTCTGTAACAGACATTCATTGTGACACTTTATTTTTAAGTTGAGGGGGTCTTAGTACAACCGTTAAAACTACGAAAAAGTTACGTGTAAATGATCTTAAGTGGAGGACTTTTTTTTCGCATTTTACCCTACTTTAAATGATTTCAAAAATTTTAATTTGCACCCTTAATAATTAATTTTTTCATATTACATCATCAATGTTATAAAATAACTACATTAGCGCTCTCACACTAACCTTCATTGCCATTTCCGACATATCTTATTATAGTTAGTCTAAGAGTTACATTACAAATTTGACAAAAAATATAACAAAAGTTAATGTGAGGGTCATATTATAACGATTTTATGACATTACAGAAGTAATTTAATAAAATTAATCATTAAGGTGCTGATTGAGAATTTTAAAATTTTTTGACATACCAAATATGATTCATTTTTTTGGGGCTAATAAGATATTTTTATTTTTATTTTATATCCTAAAATATTAAAATTTTAATTTGCACCCTCAATGATATGAATTTGTAATAATGTAGACCTGGCCCAGCCTATCTTTCAATTTTCTATCATAAATTGAAGTACATGATATGCAAGTGTTTTGAGCATAAGGATGAGGTATGCCCATCATTGCAGATATTCATCTACGATCAATTTAACATAGTTTTGTGTATCAAAAATAGGGTTTTCAGTAATTAAATATGAGTTAACCTTATCATTTATAACTTACATAATGCGTCAATAGTTTACGAATTTAGATATAAACTCATGTTTGAAACACTTACAATTCATATGTTTTAATTTATAACAAAAAAATTGAATGATAATTTGAATAAGGTCTACATTGTTACTAATTTATAACATTGATAATAAAAATTAAAATTTTTAATATTTAAACATACAAATTACAAATCAAAACATTTTTCAAGGTACAAAGTGATATTAGGCCCTTTTTGTCGCATCGGATTTCACTTGTCTCTTTCTCTATTCTTTTCATTTTTCATCGTGCTTTTCTTTTCGATGAAATGACCTAGGATATTTTCTCTTACTTTATTGAATTATTTGAGCCTTGAATTGTATAATTAATTTCTTAAATTATATTTTATATTAATTTAGTCTCTAAATCATTAAATTGAATTCAATGTCAATTTAATCATTAATTTTGATAAAAAATTTACGTGAATTAGAGATTAAATTAGTTCAAAGGTCATGTGCATGTGAGGATTTTCATTAAATTTAACAATGAATTTGGACAAAAGTGTTATATTGAGCCAAATTACATAGTTTAGAGATTAAATTAATATAAAATGTAATTAGTGTAAAAGGGGTTGTTAACTCTATTTTATTTAACGATTTTGTGAATGAATACGCCATCAAAATTGAACCGTACAGGTGTTTGATTTTCTTGCATCGTGTAGAACCCAGAATACCTCTCCGAGGTCTGATGATTGCACAAATTCAAAATCAAACAAAACCCAGAAAGAAGAATCAATCAAAATCAATGAATCAGCAGAGAAAACACCACCCAACAAAGCATTAATCCCAGAAAAGCCATACTTAGAATCTTGTTGAATGGCGTCCGAATTGATGATCAAGAACAAGTGGGTAGCCACAGTAGCTAGCATATGGATTCAGTGCACAAGTGGTTCACTCTACACCTTCAGCATCTACTCCGCCGCTCTCAAAACCACCCAAAACTACTCTCAATCCACTCTCGACACAGTCTCTGTTTTCAAAGACTTCGGTGCCAACACTGGGTTACTCGCCGGAGTCCTCTACTCTTCACTTGCATCGCCATCAACGACCGCTACCACATCCACCGCCGTGTACGGTGGTGGTGGAAGGCCGTGGGTGGTGATCTTGGTGGGTGCTGTTCTGTGCTTTGCGGGTTACTTTCTGATGTGGCTATCGGTTGCCGGAGTGATTCCTCAGCCGCCGGTGATTGTCATGTGCCTATTTATGCTTCTAGCGGCTCAGGCTACGACTTTTTTTAATACTGCGAATGTGGTCACTGCTGTCTATAATTTTCCCAATTATGGTGGGACTATCGTTGGTATCATGAAGGTCTGTTCTCTCTCTTGAATTGATTGCTATTGGTAAAACAAACTACAATATATCAAAATGTCTATTGATTTTGATATTCGATCATGTTTTAATTTTCATGGAGATGGGGGTGCCCAGGATCAAAATTTCTTTTCAAAATAGTTGAAATGGCCGAAATATTTTCGTTTTCATGGAGATTGAAACGAAACAATGATGGAATCACAATTATAATAGGGGTTTCGGAATGTTACAAGGTGTTTTGGTCCGTGGAGACGTTTTGGTGGAAAAGAAACAAAAAATTTGAGCCTTTCTTTGGGTATCTTTTGGTTGGCAGTTATGACTATGTTCTTGACAGTTAATTTTTATGAAAATTTGCTCATGAGAAGTGCTTTGAAGCTATAACTAATTTTTGCATTTATAATGAGATCGTATTGAAATCGTTTGAGCTGGATACCAAGACTTCTAACTAATTCCATAGCATGATTCTTAATTCGTGATGAAGCCAAACAACAAATTATATGTTGAAATAAAACCACATTATCATATACAGATGCTCTTTGTCTTTGGGCATTACCTTGTACTTGTAAGTGTTACCTTGCTAGTTGGTAAACTCTCTTGGTAGTACTACTCATACTAGGTTGTATCCGCCCTCGCTAGGACTCTTCTAAGATTTGTAAGCGAATCATTTTGAAATCATGGAATATGTGCCATCATTAGTCTTGTCCTGTGGATTAAGTAGTTGAATTCAGAGTAGAAGTTTCAAACAAATTGTTCACAATCCTTATGGATGAGCGTAACTTTTTTTTCTTGATTCAATGGTCAGAGGTGTCCATGACAACGTACGCGTACCTCGATTGATCCCCTCTTTGGTTCGGTCAAATATAGGTCATCCATGTCGGGACTAGTGTATTCATGAGGGATGAGGGATAGCCTGACCCCAAGGAATTCCCAAGATTCGAACTCAGGACGTCTGAGTTTACAGCTCGTCCCAGTTACCACTTGAGCTCCCCTTAGGGTGCATAACCTATTTTTGCTTATATCTAAATCGCTGAAACTTTTTTCTTCCATTGGGGAATCCTGAATCTTAGTGGTCCACTTATAGTGGATCGAAACTCAAAGGCATCATCTCGCTGTTTTGGATCATATCTCTAAGGGTTCCTACAAATGGAGTGGGTTGCAGCTTGAAAAACAACTATCGGTTTAGATAAAACAGGAGTTGGGTTGCTTCTGAATTACAATCAATTAAGATGGCTAGGATACTTCATGTTTTTCCTTGTCGTGGTTAGAAATATGATGGAAATGTTCTATTCCAAATTTAAGTAGTCCCGTTGGTTGAGAAGGAAGTATGGATACTTAAGCTTAGGAATACGAAATCTTGTTGGGGGATGAATCTTGAATTTTTTATGGGTCATAATATTGCTTCTGGAAAATGAGCCCTGCATTCAAAAACTGCAAATCATAAGACATTCTCATCTTGTAGATTAGGTGTTGTGGTTTAACTGATCGTTTACATGTATTTGTTAGAGCTTATGATACATCAATATCATAAGGGCTTTCAAACTAGAATGTGAGCAATATAGGCCTTCCCCCAGTCATAATTACTCATTATGACTTTGGTGCTTTAATAGGGTTTGGAACTAAGTTTTGAGAGATGATGAGTCAAGCATTATAGGCCCCAACATTCATTTGTTATCAGAGTTTTTTATTTTTTGAAATTTGAAAAAAAAAAATGACCTCAATTAATGAATAGTAATAAATTCATTGGATTTGTGCCTAATTTGCTCCTAAAGTGTTTGTTATGTTTGTTACCAGAGTTCTAGCTCGAAATTTAGTTTCTCACTAGATTTTTTAAGTTAATGTTTTACCTTATTCCACTGTTCCTGTGTAGGGTTTTCTTGGATTGAGTGGAGCAATATTAATTCAACTATATCAGACAGCACTCAATAATAGGCCGACCTCGTATCTTTTGCTATTGGCGTTGTTACCCACTGCCAATTCTATATTGTTCATGTGTTTTGTAAGAATCTATAAGACAAATGTACGAGATGAGAAGAAGTACCTGAATGTTTTCTCATTGGTTGCGGTGCTTATTGCTACTTATCTCATGGCCATAATAATCATAGAGAACACCCTTACTTTGCCATTGTCAGGACACATCATTTCATTTTGTGTACTCATTTTGTTGATATTATCACCTCTTTTCATTGCAATTAAAGCCCAAAGAGAGACCTCCGTTATGATTTTAAGGACTTCCTTGATTGAGCAGAACCAATTAGTGGATGCCCGACACCAGTTAGATACAGAGAGGATGTACATCAGACAAGATGCTGGTGGATATAATCAGGTTCCTGGTGGTGCTAATCAAGAGACAAATGTGAATAATCTCGAGACTTTGCAATGGGCTGAAAACCTGAATCTGTTGCAAGCCATGTGTACCATTGACTTCTGGTTTTTGTTTCTCACCACTGCTTGTGGTATGGGCTCAGGACTGGCCACAGTGAATAACATCAGCCAAATAGGAGGATCTCTTGGTTACAATGCCTCGGAAACAACCACGTTGGTATCCTTATGGAGCATATGGAATTTCGTTGGACGTTTTGGAGCTGGCTATGTGTCAGACTATTTCCTGCATGTGAAAGGATGGGCAAGACCATTGTTCATTGCCATCACCCTGGCAACTATGAGCATTGGTCATGCTGTGATTGCTTCTGGTTTGCCCGGTGCACTATATTATGGCACTGTTGTGGTGGGTGTTTGTTATGGTTCGCAGTGGTCATTAATGCCTACAATCGCTTCTGAGATATTCGGTGCAGCACATTTTGGAACAATATTCAACACGATTACTATTGCAGGTCCTGTTGGATCTTTTTTTCTCTCTGTTAGGGTGGTTGGTTATATTTATGACAAAGAAGCATCAGCAAAAGGGAAAACTTGCTCTGGCACTCATTGCTTCATGTTATCATTTTTTATTATGGCATCTGCTACTTTTCTTGCATCTCTTGTTGCCTTGGGATTGTTTTTCCGGACGCGAACCTTCTACAAACAGGTTTTACGTAGAAGATTGCAACATTCTATGATGGAGGAAAAGAGTTATAGTACTGAGTGAAAGGTAATTGCTCAAATGCACTTAGTTTCCTTCGAACCTTCTACAAACAGGTTTTACGTAGAAGATTGCAACATTCTATGATGGAGGTAAAGAGTTATAGTACTGAGTGAAAGGTAATTGCCCAAATGCCCTTAGTTTCCTTCATTGACATTCTTGTGGTCTGAACTGTAAAATGCTTTCTTTTACTCCCCCCCCCCCCCTCGCCAACCTATATAGTTTGATTCTGCATTCCTAAGTGGAGGAATTTGATTATAATTGGATGTTTGTATGGTGGGCCAACAGTATGTTGATCGTAACATTTCCAGTAAGCGGTCATTTTCTGTGAAGCAGACTCATTACTTCAGCAAGATAAATAATCTTTAGTGCCCAATGGGTATTACTCCCTGGTGGCAAGAACCAAAATATCAAAACAAAAATCAGCATCTTAATGAGGCTATCATTCATAGTGAGGGTTGGCACACTACTACCTGTATAAAGGCAAAATGAAGTTTGTAGGCTTAAAGAAGTAGGATCTATTGTTGGGAAATTTGTGGAATAAGACCAGTCAAAGATAAGATTGGAGGTAGATGTGTAAGTAAAATGATGAAAGGAAGAAGCTGGGTGTGTGGGACATCTGCATAGCGAGATTATGGTAGAAAGAAGAACAGTAATATTTTGAGCTCCAATGAAAATGAACTGGCTGGAGATATTGAGACTAGAGACCTTGAAATACTAGGCCACTTTCTCTTCTTTTACATCATGGACATAGAGCTTCAGAGCTCAGGTGGTGGTATTGATGAGAGTCATGGTTGATAAGGCAAGAGTAATGTGTTTAGAGTATGTTATCTTTTGAGACGACATAGCTGAGAAGATTGACCAGATGATCAAGGAGTTTTTTCATATTGTTTGTTGAAATCACGCTTTATGGTTATGCAGGTGTTTTGAGCGAAGAAACATATGTATTTTCTACTAAATATCGGAAGCATTTTGATCAGATGGTCAGCCATATAATTCACCTTTCTTGGAATATTACAGATGCCCATGGGACTTAAAATACCAACCTTTCTCCCAACATATTTTTTCCATGTTTGGTTCGTGCTAGGAAATCCTTTGGGATGAAGGTTAATTATTCTTCCTGATAGCATTATGTTTGTTTTTTCTTTATTTATCTTTTAGTGCTGATATTCCCAGTTTGATACCGAACAATTCATTATGCCACTGGAATAAATTATCATAACTTCTATGGTACTCCCATTCATATCGAGATTGTACAAGTTATTTTCTTTTCTGCATCCTAACCTTGATTGAGTTACATTATTTTGTGTCTGTTCCTCTAAACTACAGTTATTTTGTCCCAAGTGAGCCATTCCACTGTAATCGTTTTTTCATTCCTCCTGCTTCTTAGCCGCCACATTTCTAGATGTTTTTGTAAAAACTGGAAGTACTGTTCTGAGCTGTAGACTGCTGCTTGGATAAATACATCAAAAGTGCAGATAGTGACAATATGCTAGGTCGGGGATACATCAATCTCAAGCGATGTTCATGTTATGGACAAAGAGGATTCTGAATTTCTGATAAAGCTGTCCGCCTTTCTTTTAATTGTCTGCCACGTATTGAGGATAATTGGAAGGGTATGATAAAACAGAGAGAATGAAATATTGACCGCACGCATGTCTCTAATAGCATTTTCAGAAGGGGCCATTGTTGGATGGGTTGGAACATGTCTTCTGACTCTTGACTTAGAAAATTGATGCTTATCTCTGGAAGTTTAGAGTCTATTGGCATTGTGCTTTGTATACAAGTGCAGAGAAATGACTCATCTTTTACTCCTGAAAAACCTCTCAGCTAGAGAATTTCCCACAGAATGTGGCATTCCCATGAGTACTTGGAGAAGTGAAAAGTTATATCTAGACACATATTGGCCACCAGGTGTGTCGAGATATATACAAGTGCAGACTTCGTTTCTTTTTTTTTTTTTTTGAAGCATTTATGTATATTTTTTAAGGTACACGTATTCGTTTTGAAGACTTCCTGTTCCTTTTTTTTTTTTCCCTATTTTTGTTTAAGTCTGTCCTTTAAGTGATGGATTTACACCTTCTCTTTTATCTCCTCCCTCTCATTAACTCATGCATTTTATTTCAGTTGTGCAGCAAGAAAACCCTGTGTACAGAGATTCCTTGGATTTTGTATATGGGAATGTTTTGCCTCCCCTGCATCATAATCCAGGTGTTGGACCCATCCTCAAGGTCGTGTCGGGCACAAGTGTTCAAGAACACACTCTTCTCTTCACCATGATGTACCATTCAAAGCAAACTGTTGGAAATAGTGGGTGACTCATATTCACAAGGTCCGACAGTCCAATGCCCAGCAAATGGGGCAAAGCAACTCGTAGCACAATGGAGCATGAGTGCAACAGATTCTCATACGTAGAAAAAACAGCCGCTCTACCGAAGTACGTAAATCCTTGTGTTTCTTGCTCTTCGCTCTTATTTGATTGTTTATCACACATTACATTCACACTGAGATTTGCTACTATCACTTGAAGCCCAAGACTCTGCACCCATGTTCAGTCTATAAATAGCTCCATATTCAGTAGAACAAGGAAGAAAACGTGGAAATTATGTCAAAAAGTAAGAATTCAATTTTGCACCAAAAAAAAAATTAGATAAGATTTATGGTTTATGAATTAATAATTTTGTAGGTTCAATTTAATGAGTAATTATTTGAATTTAATCATTGTTAAGTATTTTTTTGCTCAAATTTGTATACTGTAAATTTTTTGTAATTTAATTCAAAAAAATTTTTGAGTTTAAATAGGATATAATTATCTAAAAAGTGCGGAACTTAGTTATCAAACACCAAATCTGCAAATTAAGTAAATTTTTTTATCGACGGGGGCAGTAGTACTTGACGAACTTTGATATTACAAATAAGATTGATAATTAAGTTGAATTTATAGAATTTGTTTATTTTAAAAGAATTTAAAAAATTATTTAAGTTTAACTCGTTTGAAAAATGAGTCGATTTTGAGTCAAACTTAAATAATTTGGTTATTTTATATATAAATGAGTCGAATTTTTTTCAAACTCGTTTTTTAAATATGTCTAAAATATTATTTTACCTTACGGAAGTCCGAAATCCGGTTGTATAATGCCACCCACCCATACTGATTCGGGTTTGGTTCCGTCATTGAAATCGAGTTTCTTCTCCTGCTTCTTCTCGCTTTGCTCTGTAGCCTGAATTTACATTATCTGTCAAGATGCTGCAGAAATGACACCACCTTCAACAGAAACCTCAAAATGGTATCACAACCCAAGAATATCGAAGCATTATCCTCATCATTACAACAACTTGGCCCAATCAATTCGATGAGGCAATCTAACATTTGCGTGTAATGATATTAGAAAGAGCATTATTGCTGGATGTACTGATAATAAACAATATTAGCTTTGCACTTGACAATTGCCTATGAGGACAATCACAATTAAGAAGAGAATTAGAGAAAAGAATACATATAGATCTGGACATGGCAAGAATTTTGGATCCTGGTTAGCTAAAAATTACTCTTAAAGCAAATTTTTCCGAAGAAAATTGCAAAATTCTACAATTCTAGATTAGATCTAAAAATTACCTGAAATTGTGTCAGATTTGAGCTCGTCTTAGTTGTTCTTTGTAACAAATCTTATCCTCGTTTCGTTGAGAGTGAAGCTCCGAGATTGATAGCAGTAGGCCTCCACAGATATAGTCTCAGATCTCAGAGAGAGAGAGACGCAGATTTGATGAGAGTGAGAGAGAGTGAGACTGATGAGAAAGTAAACCAAACATTAGATGGTTCTCTGATCTATAGACAGATCAAGTGATCTTAAAAAGAAATGAAAGTCACGTAACACTTACAAATGTAATTGCTTCTTACATATGTTTCTTGGTCGGTTCAGGCTACAGCTGATTTTTGAAGTTGCAGTGTCTGGTGTCGCAGAGAGATGGCACTTGCATGGTCTTTCTTTCGAGCAAACTACACTTAAACTTCTGAATATACATAATGTTTCATCAATGTATGTCAATTACAACTACCCATCTCTTTTCCTACTAACTACTCCATCATCTATTTAAACTTATTGAAGAAATTATTTTAACTGCTTGATAATTTTTTATTTAACTTGTCAAATATTAGAATGAAAAATAAAAGAATTATTGAGAAAAAATAACAAAAATAAATAAATAATGGGTTATAAGTCCAATGCATCGCACGGGTGGGACCAGTAGTACTTCCTTTAAATGATTTGTTTTCTCATATTACACTTTAAAACGGTTTGTTTGAATTTCACATTGCGTCAATTATTAGCTTTTGTCCAATTTTTTCATGGCAAAAGCAGGTAAAAAAAAATATGAAAATTTTGCTAAGTTAGGGAAAGAAAGACCACTTCTCATTACATTGGAGGAATATATATTTTTGTTGATTTAAAATTAAATAGAAGTTAACTAAAAACTCAAACTTATAATTAAAAGTGCATTGAGATAAAATCGATAATTTAAAAGACAACATGAAAAAAACGAAGGATATCGCTCAAAGAACCATCTTCTTTCCAAAATCAAAAAACCAAAGCATGCGCCATCTCTCCTGCGACATCAACCCTCAACCTCGTTCTTGTTTCCGCCCCTTCTTGGTGGATTCAAGAAAACACAACCACCCATTTTATACACAAACAAAATAATGATAGAGAGACAGAGAGAGGAAGGGAGGGATCTATTAGTTAGCACTTTTGGTGCCTTTTTTTTCTTTAGCTCTTGTTTTCTTCGAGGTAGAAAATGATGTCTCAATCTATGAAACACGTGATAAACCTTGGGACACTAAGTGGTAGTCATATGAGCATTATCTATAAAATATGCTTTAAGTCAAGATGATTAAGGTTCCAGGCATTCTTTAATGAAGTACCATGAAAAGCTATACATATTTTAACTTCAATTAAAGAAGAAACATTATTCTTACATTACAAGTTGCTATCATTAGAGAGAAAGTGTAAGTTTGTGGTCTGTGGGGGTTGCAGAGAATGTTTTTTATCTTGGGTTAGTTATAATTTGCCCCCTCCAACTATACTTCTTATTGTAATCAGCTCCCTATAGTTTTACATGTTGCAATTTTTCCCCTCAAGGTTTCAAGCAGACTAAATCGACCTACGACAATTGTTGAAACATGAAAGTATGATTACACCTTCTATTTTGTATATTATTTCTCATATTTTTTTTCTTGAGATATCAATTCTATCCCTAAGGAAACAGAAAAGCCAAGAAAAAAAATGCATGTACTACCATTATATTAGATTTTCTATTGACTCTGAACACCACTTACGAAGTGATGTGTTAAACTCGTCCTAAATTTTTTCCATCGGTAAAGGTTGAAGTACTTGGGCAGCTCTACATTCATATATCCTCTATCTTAGTCAACCTAGATAAGCGCTAAAGTCCAAGCCGGGGCTGATAATCGAACCGAATTGTTTGAGTTCTACTCGACTAGTTTCTAAATTAACTGAGTTTGAACAATTTTTTATACTCGTTTAAAAAAACGAACCTGATAGATTTGACTCGATTTTCAACCCTAGTTTAGACCCTCCTTCATTCTCTTTGCAAAAACTAGGAGGGTATATGTTGAAATCCATATATACTATAGGACTGTTTATGTAATTATTTTATATTCACCTCGCAAGAAATTTCACAAGACTAGTTTCTCTCTTTGAGAGAGTTACGTAGACCCTGACGAAGGAAAATTTACTACCATAGATAGCTAATAAATCAATGTAGGGCTGTACTTTTTCAACTCAAAAAGGCCATCCAGCTATCAAGCAACACTAGAGCTTCTAGACAATGACCTCTAATGTGCAATATATATATTTTTTATGAATATTAATCATATTTTCTCCGTACATTTTTCAAATTTCAAGAAAGAAAAAAACTCAAAAATTAGAAAATAGAAGAAACATTAATGCATGTTTATAAGAGATTGGTACTCCTATTAGCTACGTTAAGACTTTTTTTGCATCAAATTATAACAATAATTTTCCTACATGAATGCATCTACTATATTTCTGATCAAAAAAAAAGAAGCTACGTTGAGAGAGAGAGAATGTGTGTTATGACCTGCAATAGACATAAAATGGCACTTTGATATGTTAATGATGATATTTTGACTTTAGCCTTTAATTGTTAATTGTAAATTGTAGAGTCTTTTTAAATTTAAGGTCAATTGTACATCACCTTCCTCAATTATTGCGGGTTATACCTTACTCACAAATAAAGTGAAAATAATTCAGAGTTCTTATAAAAAGTCTACAATACCCTCCATTTGTATTTGAATTTTCTTTGTTATGTTACTTACTTTAGCACCACCCCCCATCTTTTCGTGTCACAATTACACACTACTAGTTGTCACAATTTCAGCAATTCCAACTTTCACCCAGCACCACTCAGCTACCCACTACCAATATTCAAAAACACAAGACAACAATCAAACCAAGCTAATGAAACCCTTACAATTTCCAGACTTTAAATCCCTAAATTTAGTTGAATAAAAAACTTGAAATATTGTGTCCCATTAATTTCTCAAAAATTTCACAACACCACTCATGCCTCCTACTGTTACATTAAGGCACTCCATGCAACAATCTAGCAATTCCAACATCCACCCATCACCACTCAACCTTGAAATTTTGCAAATTTGGTAGTGTTGAAGACGATGATATTTGGGTTGCCTTCCACCACAACGATGAAAGGGGTGTGCGCTACAGTTGGAGGATGGTGCAATGGTAGCAATGTTCTGTCCAAGGTTTGGTGATTCAGAGATTAGGGTTTGCAAATACATTAAGGGTTTTTTTTTGGGGGGGCGGGGAAGAGAGTGTTGTACAGAGGGATAACTACCATTTATGGCCCTTTTTTATAATAAGTTTATTTGAGGGTATATTTGCCCATTTAATTTTTTATTTTTAAAAAGTAATTATTTCACATGTCTTGTGTAGTATATGTGTTTTGAACTCCATTAAACTAGACAAAATTTGTTATTTTTACACTTTATTTGTGAGTCTAAGGTAGTTAAGTACAACCCGTAATAGTTGAAGGAGGTGATATGCAATTGACCCTAAGTTCAATGAGGCTAAATGTAATTTGCCCAAATTTTAATGATGATAATTTAGTACAAAATGATAGAGGATAATGCATAGATTTTCAAATCATAAGAGAATAAAAAGAGTTGATTTTATAATGATATGGTAAACACCATCAGTTTTTAAGATGGACAATTAAAAAACGAGGTTTAGGGTGCGAATCTCATCATGGTTTATGAAATAAATGGTTCATTTTCCAATATTCCAAATATCTCAACACAATTCTTGCTCGTGTAAGATATCACAAAAATGTAGATTAACTCAAGGGATAGTTTTAATGATAATAGAGATAAGTTTCAAACCAAGACGTTATGAGTTTAAATTTTAACAACTCTTTAAGGTTAGGTCATAAAAAATTATTCCTCATGAATACTTAATCTTGGCGTGAATGACTTGTCTTTGACTGAACTGGAAAAAAAAATTAGTCGATATGCGTATAAGTTGATCCGAAAACTCCTGATGTTCAACCAAAAAGAGATGAAGTTAAATTAATAAGGATAGAGTTGAATGATTGTAACACAGTAGAAAGGCTTTGATCGGGACAGAATTTTGAGTATGAGCCGTCATGACCATGGAGCTCAATGATCCCAGAATACTCTGTTTCTCTTGTTGGCCCAAGAGGCGTACCCCCAGTCCAGCCCATATCATAAGTAGAGGAGGCAAAGTCCAATAGGACCGGCGGTCCAGCCAAAGCCAAAAAATAGCCAGAGAATTTGAAGTCAAACCTTAACCCAAGACACATTCCACCATGTCGTGTGTCCCAAAGGACAGGAAGACCATCTCTGAAACCTATGACTGTCGCACCCACCTGCTGGGAGTGGTGGTGCGCATCAACCTAGGCACAGTGGGTACAGTAACGCCGGATAGCGGGGTTTTCTTGCAGAGCAAGGACAGGAGGTCCCCACAGAATCAACAAGCGAATAAGAGGAGCTGATGGGAACCCTAGAAAGGACGGCTCATATAAATAGAACAGTGTTACCTTACCCGAGGAGGATCATCTTCTTGATCTTTATCATTTGTCTCTCCCTGAGTATTCCCTGTAATATTGCTAGTAAGGGATAACCTCTTGTAATGATCCAACGTCTGCAATCCGATAAGAATTAATATATATAACCTCGAGGAGCAAGAGACTCCATTACAGTGGACGTAACCTCAGCTCACCAACTGAGACGAACCACTTACCTTTTGTGCGTCTTTCTCTCTATTAACTAGCCATAAATTTTTGTAACTGTGAAACCCAATCATACATTGCATACATATTAACATAATTATGTGGAATTGTAATTATGTAAAAGTAATTATTAGATAGAATCTTGTGTATGAAAATGATATTGGGTTAGTTTTGAAATTACTTAAGAAATTGGGGGAGACAAATATAATTATTAAAGTTTGATAAAATATCTTCACACATGTGTCATATATGTAGTGGTGATTAATTTAAAAATTGTGTATGTAGATGTGTATGCGCCATGTGTGTGTGTGTTTGACTAGGTGTAGAAATGTGTGTGTGTGTCCTTTAAAGTGTGGAAAATGTGTGTGTACTTTAAATGTAGTATAATGGGTGTGTTTAAAACCAAAATTAGTGTGTGTGTTCTTTATTTTGTTCGAACCGAGAGTGAGGAAGAGTAAACAAGGAAAAAAAAATGGGTATGCCTTCTTGATGTCGTGAGCAAGAAGGGAGAGAAGGCAAGAGAAGGTGAGGGGAAAAAGAGGAAGAAAACAAGAAGAAGGTAAGGGGGTGTGTGTGGTGTTCATTTTAGTATGAGTGTATGTGATTAATTTTAAGTGGGTGTGCATATATATGAGCTGTTTTATTTTAATTTCAAAGTACATTTTTGTAAGTTAATTAAGTGTATTAAATATAATTAAAGGCTATTAAGAAAGGAATTTACCTTGGTATTTAATTAAATGTGAAAAATAATTATTGAGATGCTTTAAGTGACTAGTTTGGGTTTAAGGTTTTGGAAGTGAAATTGGGGGTTTAAGAATTCAATTAAGGGGTTGTTTTGCATGATTAAATGTGCATGTGAGATTAAGTGTGACAGTTTTAAATAAAAATGTGATAAAAATTGAAAATGGGAGTTGGTAACGTCAAAACTCTGATTTCTGAATATTATTATTACATGTATGAATTTTTAATCCAAATGACCCGAAATTTTGCACGCTGCATTTTTAAATGATGCTAGATGTAATAATGTGACTTTCGAATGCAAATGAAAATGATATCCGGTGCGAAATGTGCGAAATGCTAGCAGTGCAATTTTTAGGATTCAGGGTTGAAATGTGAGAAAATTGACCCCTGGTCAATGTGTTTGACCTACTTAATCCTAATTATGATTAATGTGAGTGATTTTGAAGATTTGGGGAGGTAATATGATCCCTAAATCTAATGTACCAGTATGTGAGTGAACAGTGCGGTAACCGGGGTTACCGGGACACTTTGTGTTGAATCATCATGCATGCCCTAATGCATGATCAATTTATTCAATGTGATAAATATGTTGATATTGTAAATACAAATGTGTTATGTGGAACAGGTGGAACGGTTGGTATTGAAATAGATACGAGAACACCGAAGGAATTTACTGGTAGGTCCGAAGGCTCATCGTAGCTCTGTACAATTGAGGTGAGTGTATATCTTTATATGTTTTGAAAATGCTATTATAAGATAATGTTAGATGATAGAATCTAATAGAATTTCTCCAGGATTATGTGTTATGTGCTTATGTGATTAGATGATATTTTATGTTGTGTATTGTGGAATGTGGCGCATTGTTTGAGACAGGAACGTCGATGCTTGATCATTGGACGTGCAGTGATGTACTAGCACTATGGTGTTCCCGAGAGGTTCGGGAGACACGGATCCATGTGGGATTGAGTACCCGACGAAGGGTAGTATGGATGTGTTATAGTTTATGAATTCTTGGAATTAGATTGATGTTGTTGTTTGATACGTGTATTTATATAGTAATTACCTATTTCTGTGTATTATTATCATTTTCATTTCATATACGGCATGTATATTCATTGAGCGCGTGGTTCAACTCACACCCCTACAATTTCTCCTTTTTAGGTATAAGATAGGGAAGCACAAATCAGTCCACTGTCAAATCGGTTGAGTTTTGTACAATGTTTGTATGATATTATGTTTGTTATGCATTTAGTTTTAAATGAGTGAAAGATAGTGGTTGAGGAACTGTATAATTATTTATTGGGTTGTATATTATGTTCAATGTGAGATTATTATAGCAGGTTAAATAATATATATATTTATAAACAGACTTTACAAGCACACTTTGCGATGTACACTAGGTGGTGTGGGTTTTGTATATGTCTATAACCTCATAAACAAATAATTGGTACATGTGGTATATATATAATACAGGTTATGAGACAGATTTTCATCATGCTTATTGACTAAGGTGATGAGTGATATTGTTGCACTTGTGAAATTAATTGATATTTTATTAATCTGGATTATATATATATAAACAAGTGTATCAAAAATTTAGTCGCGTCTCATTCTTGGAAGACTAGGATGAGATGTGACAGTAATTCTACTAAATTCTTTAATCCCCTGCTGACTATTGGACTTGGGATTGTTATTTCCGAGTCATCATTGGGCTTCATCATTGACAAATAAGTTTGAGGAGGGTGTTGTTGGTGTCCTATCACACAACTAACCATCTATGCAATCTCACAAGCAAAAAGAAAAAATACATCTATGCAACCTACATTAATTAATTATGATAGGTAAAAACCTTTTGTAAGAATAATGTACTATAACTTATTAACTTGGACCCCACACGTGTTAAATTGTCATGTTTCAAAGTTTGACTTAATTTTAGTAATATATTCGAATCTCACAAAAAGACATTATAATCGACTGGATGTACCTGATTTGTTAGATAATAATGTAAAGATCTAACTCATATTACGTTCAAGAGTTCAAAAAATATGTAATGATTTTGAAAAAAAAATGATAACAACTACTATCCTATGAATAATCCATCTATGTAGTGCATTGCAGGTGTTAAATAAAGGCTATAAATACATGCCTTAAACATATAAATTAATTTTGGCAAAAGTTTGTCTTTGCGACTAGACGTTACAATAGAGACTCGTTTTTTATCTGTTCAGGCTCAATTCAGATGTCCAAAACCCATAGAATTTTTTTTTGTTTTGTCAAATATTATTACAAGAGGGGATGACGAAGTTTAAATTCACAATCTTAAAGTTTACAATAGAGACGGTGACTCTTAAGTCAACTTTTAACCTCTACGGTATAAAGTGTTTTGCGATACTTGTTTTTGATCTATTTAGGCCCAATTCAGAGGACCATAACCCAATAAATTTTTTGCATAGCATGTGAAGAGCTTTTTTGTGTGTGTGTGTGTGTGTGTTTTCTTTTTCTTTCTTTTCTTTTTTATTTCAATCTCTTAAAATAAAGTTATATACGCGAGAAGTGGGCTGGTCTTGAAGAGGTCCTATATGAGTCATGTGTGTGAGTTTAATCTGAATTTTTGAGTGAGGAGAGAGGAGGAGAAAGAGGCTGAAGTTGAAACCCACAACTACCTACAAGTAAAAGATGAACTCGTACATGTAAGTCACTCTCTCACCTCAAACTAAGGACATAGTTCCCTTCATATTCTGAGTCGGGATATAAGTTTGGCCTATCCCTTCGTTTCCCAAACTATTATGTTATGACTTTGGAATTAATTTTTTGAGGATGATGTTGATGAATTGATAACTTCTCTTTTGAAGTCAACCCTTCTTGGTTTACTTGGAACATGTTAAAAAACAACTGCTACAAGTGAATAGTTTTAAGGGAAAACTTCAGTCACACTCCCTCTAGTTTCTAAATCTTCAATAACACCCCTTCTAGTTTATATTTAAACATCACTAACACCCCCTACCATTAAACTACCATTTCTAACAAAAAAAATTAATCCAAAATACCAAAAATGCCCCTACATAAATCTCAATTAATTTTTTACATAAAATTTTATTAAAATTCGAGTCGATTAAAATTTATTTTTCTACATATTAAAATTTAAACTAATTAAAATTCGATTAAAATTGAATAAATTTTATGTTTTTAACGTATTAAAATTTGAATCTATTAAAATATATTTTTTACATATTAAAATTTGAGTCGATTTGAACTCTACCCAAGTTGTTAACGCCGATTAAAATTCTCTTTTGAGTCAATTAAAATTTATATTTTTATGTATTAAAATTTGCATGATTAAAATTCAATACGAGTTGATTAAAATTTGACTTTAGTCAATTAAAAATAATTTTTAATTAGCTTAAATAGAATTTTAATTAATCCAAATTTAATACATAAAAAAATATAATTTTTAATTGGCTCAAATTTTAATATGTAAAAAAATAAATTTTAATTAATTTAAATCGAATTTTAATTCACTTAAAATTTTAATACTTAAAAAAAATTAAAAAATATAAGGGGTCTCATTGAAGATATGCTTATCTAGAGGGGGTCTCATTGAAGATATATATATTTAGAGGGGGTGTGGTTGAAGTTTATCCACAAATATATCATGGACAATTTAGTAAATTTGTATTTTAGTTAAAAATTTTAATCTGAAAAGGGGTGTCATTGAAGATTCAGAAATTAGAAGGGGTGTCTTTGAAGATATGGCAAACTAGAGAGGGTGTGATTAAAGTTTTTCCTAGTTTTAATGATATACAGTCAATAGAGGGGGAGAAAGGCTAAGAGATAGCATAATACAAGACCTATCCGTCAATATAAAATATTTATTATAGATAATTAATGTTTTTCACTTCATTTATAATAATTGGTGTAATAAAATAAGAGAAGAGGAGCATCTAAGTCACGATGCTTAATTCATTAATATATAAGATTTAGATCACACTAGGAGAAGCATTTTCGAGCTTATTTGCTTTGCAAATCTCTAACATTTGCTATGTTAATAAGACCAAACTCATCTAAAATATGTCTTCATTATTTCAATCAAGAATGAATAGGAGTGTGAGAGGGAGAGAGAGAGGGGTTAATTTATTTTTAGAATTTGTCATTTTTTACTCAAATATCTCTTGAAGATTTCATAAAAGGAGCTTTAACATCATAGTTTTTGTGTGTGTGTGTGTGTTCTAATTCTAAGAGTAAAAAATATATCAGTAATGTTATATTGACTAAAAAATAAACAAAAAATAAAAATAAAGTAATTTGACATTAACATAATTATGTAATAACTCAAAACAACACATAGTCCACAAATCACCTCAAATCCATACCACTTCAACAATGGAGAATAATATTTATTTTTTCAAATTTATTTTTGAGAAAAAATAATTTAATCCCAGATGCTATAATTATAAAGGATACTATCACTTCTACTTTTTAACATGATATCTGAGTCTAATATGAAATTATTAAGTATACATGTACTAGTTATTTCTCGTACTTTAATGCACGGAGTAACAAAAAAAAGTCTATAATAAATATATTTTGTATTCACACTTAAAATCAAATTACAAATATAGAGGAGAGAGAAATAAATTTAAACACTGAATATAGTGGAGGCGAGTAATGATAGGAGATGACAACCGGTTATGATGGTAGCAACTGTGGGTGGCAATGGTAATAGTAGTGGTGGTAGGAGTGATGATGGGACATTAACAGTAAGGTGACGACAATAGTGGTTATGGTGGTAGTGGGAATGGTGGTGGTAGGAATGGTAGTGATAGTGACGTTGGCTATAGTAATGGTAGTGGCGATGGTTGTTGGAGAAGAGATGATGGTACGGTGGTAGTGGTGGTGGTGGTGGTGGTGGTGGTATGGTGATATTGGTGATGATGATGAGACAATTAAGGTGGTGATAATGGTGGTGGGGCGATAAGTATGGTGGCGGTGATTATTGTTCTGGTAGAGGTGGCGGCGACGGCGGCGACTGTGATGGTGGTGTGAGGGCAGTTATGGTGGTGGTGGTGATAGTGGTGGGGTGGTGGTGGTGGTAATAGTGGTGGTAAGACAGTTCCAAACACTACTTTTTTAAAACGTATTTATAAGTTGTAAGTCTTAAAAATATTTTTTTTAAATTACTCTAAACACATTCTTAGGGGCCTATTTTTTTATTAAATTTAGGGGTTAATATTAACCGTCAGATTAACTTTAAAATAAAATTTAAACAGATCTCAACCTTGAAAAACAAAAGTCATTTTGTTCATCTTTTGAAATTTGAATTGTATTGTACTTTATTATATAAATTTGACCAAAATGAATACAAATATACTTTTATCCTCAACGAATTTAAATTCTAATCAGATTGATTCATCAAATTTATTTAATATTTAAAAAGATAGGAACAAAGGAAAATATTATTTTTTTAATTTGTGGACCTAATACAAAGATCTGATTAATTATAGTTATTATATTAAAATGGTGTTACATCTAACTTTGAAACTCCCAACTAATCTAATAAAAATAATAAATTATAATCTTAATATGACATCGTTTAGAAAACTAAACAAATTTTATCGCAATACAACACAACAATTTGTGACAGTGGCTCTTATCTGCTTTCTATAGCAGTTATTTTATTATGGAATGGGATTCCCACCAATATATTTTTATTTTTTCTTTTTTTGATAAATTATTTATTATAAATTTAATTGGGTCTATAATATATAAATACGTCTTTATTTTTAATTTATTGTAAATAAGTTCTTTTTTTGCTACAAAAAACGAATACACAGATAGACTATTCCACATATTTGCAAGAGAATATTGTCCTTCAGCACCACACAACTATCTATAAAAGACTCTATCACACCTACGTCATGGCCAAAAATAAAATCCCACCTCGTGTTCTTCTGGACGCTGAAGAGTAGTCCCAACGATCTATCATAGTTATAGAGATTCAAACTCAAGAATTGAGCCAAAAAGTATGAATTTTTACCCGATGAGCCAACAACTTATGTGTTAAATAAGTTTTTGTAAGGGACAACATGACACCAATCTTGGAATCTACAACCAAAAGACAGTCATTTTCAAACAAAAATATCGATCTATAATATTTTTTAATTTATTTATCAAACTATTGTAATTTTTAAAAATAGAATAAACAATTCCACTTTCAACAAGTGATCCAACAAAAAGAGATGAAAGCAAAATCAATAATTTTGCTTTCAAAAATTGTACTAGACCGGTAAATAAGTTGAAAAATATGGTAGATTGATATTTTTGTTTGAAA